>OENT01000007.1:81929-197721 GCA_900239685.1 Rotaria macrura
AATGGTTAAGTCGTGATCTACGATAATCAAAATTATCAATCGATTTCAATTTTGATTTTGTTGCAGAATAACTCGATTAAAATCAGCGATTAGTTTTCACTGGGTCGAGTACGAGTATTTCGTCCAGCTCTGGTGGCGTCTATGTATTTATCTGAATCAATATACATGTATGTAAAAAAAAACAAAAGAAACAAATCAACTGTTCATGTAATCCTCGAAAAATATATACTGCGATTTTATCCAGCATCATTTTGATGTAAGAGATGCCTATGAGGATGTCGAGTACTTTACTCTCGAGTACGAGTACGAGTACCAAACCTTCGAGTACGAGTACCAACCGTTCGAGTACCAGTACAAATTCTTCGAGTACGAGTACGAGTACGACCAAAACGGTACTCGAGTACGAGTATTTCGCCCAGCTCTGATTTCCTCGGACTGAACTGAACATTACTTCGGAGAAAAAATAGCATCGCTTTTCTACCCGCTTTCACTTATCAAATATAGAATTACGATGAAACCAGAATGTTTTTCAAATCACTGAGCTTCCCCAAGCCTCTCCATATTTTTATAGGTGAGGATTAAGCCTCCCTAGTCTCAGGGCTCCACCATCTATGAAATCATCTCACCCTAAGTATTTCACTGATTACAGCATATACAGCATGAAAAATTTTCATTGAGAAAATTCTTTTCGAGTACTTTTGAACTGTACATTCAAAAAAAAAAATTCCACACAATTTTGTTTCCGAATAACAAACACATTCTTAAACCCAGGAGATTCATTCCGATAACTGAATTATATTGGATTGGATCGGATTTTATGGTGAATTTCTATAAAACCGACGGAATCCTGGTTACGAAACCACATTCGGATCCTTAGGATTGGAATCCGACAAAATCCAGTATAGGGTTCTGACAGACCTCGAATGAAATCATCAGATACAAATTGGCAATCAAATACTAAGTCAATGTTTTCCAGTCATATCCGATACTCATTGTTCAACAATGATTCCGACAGGATTTCGTCGGTTTGTCGGATCCGATCAGATCTGGTAGAATCCAGTATCGGATTCCATCACCTGGGAAGTAATATCTGCAAGTTAATTACTGAATATAGTCCAATGGAAGCATCTTATGTTTATGCTTAGCAGAGTAACAAAATAGCGAAACGTTGATTCTCTCCGTTGTAACTGTTTCAGCTTCTTTAGTTTTACTAGAGGATGTTCAATGAATTCATAGACTGCAAGAATTCGAGTTCAAAATCTATTGAGTTATTTTCAAAATCGTCAGCGGTACGATTACTTGCTCACATATATTCTGAAGTATGATCCCTTTCGTTGTCTAGATTTTCTAAAAGGCGAATTGAAGTATTGTTGAACAGGATTGGTAGGGACAACTATGCTAGAAATTAGATCTTCTCCTTTGGCTTTTTTCTGTTTGTTTTTGTCCTATTACTTGGCAATGCTCCTGGTCAACAATAAACTTGTTAATATGCAATCCTTGGATACTATTAGGGAAATTTTTAAATCAAAGTCGGACATATTCACTCCGAAAACACGTATTTCTTAGAGGTTGATGTTCACAGGGATCAATTGTCGAAATTTTCTTTTCTTTTTGCAGACAGCGTACACATACTAACGAAGGATCTGTTCGTTACTCATTCGTTTCTATGTTGCATAGACCTTCTGTTTCATGTTTTCTATAAATATTTATAATAGTTGTTTCATTACTGCACAAATAAAAATTAATTTTAGCTAACAATCAAATCTCAACTGATCACGATGGCGACGATGATAACAATATGATTGAAATAGAATCGCCATCAATAAAAAAACCAAGAAAGAAACTGTTTAAAAGGGATAGTACATCAAATGAAATTCCAGCACCAGCATCACCCTCACCAGCTCCAACATCGCCATCACCACCGATTACAGAAACAACAACAGAAATTGCTGATGATTTTAATTCGAACAATGATAATATTGAATTGCCAGATGCATGTTCAACAAATGAAATTACAATCAATGAGCCAACAACGGCTGATATTGTTTTTCGTCTTACACCAAATTCAAACTCACCCATTTCAATAATGCCCAATGATAGTGTAATAAGCAGCAGCTATAATAATGATAATAATAATAATAACAATAAAAATGAAAAACCATCCACTGAAATTCCTGTCAATGATCTAGAAGCTTCCGAAATCATTGATGAAACCAATCAAGTTGAGAAAATCGAATCTGTTCGAAATAACAAAGATGGAATTTCATTTCGTATTAAATTAATTAATGAAAATCAATCACGATGGGTTTCATCAAAGATTGCGAATTTGAAGTATCCTCAAGCTGTCATTGCTTTTTGGGAGGAATATGTTGAATTTACGTGAATCCAAAATCAAAAAAAAAATAGCAAACGAACATGATTACATATTCATAGAGATATATACATACTTGAAAAGCGAACAGATGTTGTTTTGTTTCAGTTGTCTATAAATTGCTATTAACTTGTGTTACGGTGATGTCGCAAGGTGACATCATCCCTCTGCCATGTAATCCTCTATCTTCTTTCATCTGATTCATTTGTATTGTTACTATTTCTTCTTTCGTTCCTTGTACACATATATATGTGATGTTTCGTTCATCCAGAGGATATAGAATAAAGTTCATGCGTATCGATCAGCACATAGAAACATTTATATACACACATATACTGTGCCCGTTAAAATTATTAACCCTCTTAATACATCACTTTGTTTTCTGTTCTATTCAAAAACTGCAAAAGCTAGGGGGCTCCGGCTTTGACCATCGCATAGCCCGTCTTTTCTAATCAGTATGAAAGTATTTCCAGCATCTTATTTACTTTCGTGTCGGATTTTCGTCAAAAACAGTAACACAAAGGTAATTATTAATGCTGCAAGATGATTCAACCAGACTAAAAGAAAACGGTATCTTCAGTTCATAGCTAGTATTAATCAAGTTTTGCTTGTTACTTAAAACATGAAGCAAACCAATTCAGCTGAAAACATTTATTGAAATTCATAAAAAGATTGTTTTCCTAGAAAATAGGTTCCACAGGCAAAACCCAGCAGTTCTCAGGAGATGAAAGTTATCTTTTTTAACATTTCAGCCGATTTTTTACAAGAAATAAGCAGGAGGTGTAATAATACACGCTTTGAGTATTACCTGAGCAAATTTCAATTGATAAAAATTCGAAAAAGAACAAACTAACTTGTTTGTGCATGAACGGCAGTAACCAACAACGTGTCTAAGAAAAACAAAAATTGGAACCACAGTTAAACAAACTCCATTATTACAAAGAGCACTTTAAGTCGTACTAGAAAATATCAAAAAGATAGATTTAAAATCAGATTCATTGATTTTTAGCGGCTAAAACGGAAGTTCTGCACTCGTACGCGCAGCGTAAAATAGGCGCTAAATAAAAAATAACTGGAAACTTTAAAAAGTGGGACCATAGTAGTAATGAATATTGGAATGATAGATATTAGAACTAAACTTAGAGGTCAGCATGTGAAAACCGTACAAAAATGATTTAATGAGTTTTAGTCATGTAATTTTTATTTAGCGCCTATTTTACATTGCTCGTACAAGTGCAGAACTTCCGTTTTAGCCGCTAAAAATCAATGAACCTGATTTTAAATCTATCTTTTTGATATTTTCTAGTACGACTTAAAGTGCTCTTTGTAATAATGGAGTTTGTTTTAACTGTGGTTCCAATTTTTGTTTTTCTTAGACACGTTGTTGGTTACAGCCGTTCATGCACAAGCAAGTAAGTCTGCGCAGTTGGTTCGTTCCGGAGGTCGGAACCCACAGGAAACGGGATATTTTCCGGCTGCTTCCTGCCGGTTCCGGTGTATTTCCGGCCGGAAAAACCACCGGAACATGGAAGCAGTATTTCGGCCGGAATTATCCGTACCCGGAACCTGGATATTCCGGAAACCGGAAATTTCAAGGAAATACCTCGGACCACCCAGGAACCTACCGGAACTATGGGAAGTTCCACCAGGATCCAACCGGAAAATACAATAATCCGGTAAAGAAGCATCGGAAAAGAGTCGGAATACACCGTATTCCGATCAAATTATTTCTGCTCTGGAAATCAGGCCTCCGCTTGAAAAACAATTACATCGCATATTAAATTCTCATTTATATCATTCCTTGATATCTAAATCATCATTTTCCAAAAAAAGACCTTTAAAAGTCTTTTTTGGGATTTTTTTAGAATTCCTTTAATTTAAGGACGATGTCCATGACCTGGATAATTTACCGTATTTTGATGGGGTCGCTTGAAAATTTCAGATGTGTTACTTAACGTGTTATTGGTTTCAGTGCATTAATTTGTATTCGAAATTTTTTGATAAAATTTGAAATGAAAGATCCTTCAGAGACTTTAGAAGCGTCACTTACCTTGATTGAAGACTATGGAAAGTCTCAAAACGCTGGTGTTAAACATGTGTGCTGTTCTTACACATATCGTTTTCGGTTTGCCAAAGCCTAAAAATCTGATTTTTAGGTCTTCGGACTGAAAATTCCCATTTCTGTGACAAAAGCGAGTTTGGAGAGAATTGTTTAAAGTTTTACTAGAATTTTATTTGTTCCCAGGGTATCTTCTGGTGTTGTTTCAGGCTTGTTTAAAAAAGAAGTAAAGGCTGGATTCTAAATTCGGAGACTTTACTTAGTAATTCTGAGTATTTAGCGCTGTTTGGGAAACGGCCACATGAGTTTTCGGGAGCTTAGCGGAAACGGTCAGATCTGAGCAGTGTTCTCGCCGGATGGGACAATTGCTCATTCCGTTATCGGTATCTGGTCGGGAAACGGTCAGATCTGGACCGTTTGTGGTCTGGGCTTGGAAACGGTGTTTTCCGACGAAGGATCCCGTATAGGAAACGGAAACCGTATCCGTGGACACGCTCCGGTGCCCGGAATTGCTGGAAAGTAAGCCGGAACCGATTTCGGAAACCCGCTTCCGGAATTCGTCGGAATAACACGGGATCCGGCCGGTTCCCGCCGTACGTCTCGGACCTGGGTACACACGATTCGGAACATGTGCACAAACTGAAACAATGTCTATCAACTCTAAATGAAAAATCCAAGATGAATACTATCAAAAGCCACGAACGATATAAACAACGTTATGATATTAATCGTACTCATCCTTTATATAACATAGGTGATTTAGTGCTTTGCAAAACACTCAATATCCGTTATAAATTCGATGTTCGATATGAAGGACGGTTTAGAACTATTAAAACACTTACAGAAAAAAATTTTATCATCCAGCATGTAAAAAAATCCAACCTTGCCTCGCCAAATTGCAACAGAGGTATTAATTCCAATCTTCGAACGAATTTATTAACTTCAGTACCTCTGTAATAATGAGATCCGTCATATTAAATGGTATCTAACATAAAATGAAATAATTATTTAAAATTAGATTAATCTTACTAGAACATAACTTAGCATAGCACAACCGGGGAGTGTGACTTTTCTACACTCACTGATGAAGAAGGGCTATTATGCTCAATTGGAATATCTTTATTATTTAATTAATTATTCTATGGTATGAAATTAATCATTGGATATAGTTTCTTATTACATTCGTCTTGTCAGATTCTTAACCTAGGCAATGAGAATCGAGAAAGACACAAATTTATTAACAAAATTTCATTTAGATAGAAAAAAATAAATAAATTCACCTCAAGAAATTTTTCTTTTCTACTTCCATACACTTATTCATTTAAATTTATTTTCTCTCTTAGTGCATATAACAAGCAATCAATAGATTCCAATGCTCTATGAGAATCAATCATGAATAATTCTAGATTCACTATTTAATGAATCGACATTTATTAAACATACATTTATTATTGCGATTATATTCATGTCATCGAACGATGAATATAGAGACATTAAATGGAAACTTGATCATGTAACAAAAAATCTTAATGGTCAACAACGTCAAAACCATAAACGATCACTACGCCAACAGCTAAAGGAACATGAATATGCAACAAAATTGATTCCATTTAAACCATCACCATATATTCCATATTTTATAAATGGAACAATAACTGAACCATATTTACGTCAACTTATTCAAGCTGCAACAGCATTCTGAATACACTCTTGATACAGAATCAAATCAATGAATATCTATATATATATATATATATATATATATATATATATGTGTAAAAAAGGAAACCGACTGACCTTCATACTATTAAAAATTTTATTACCACATAATTCCTCATGTGCTGCTTTAATAGAAATATGTCATCTTCCAAATGAAAATTATATTTGTTTTAAATTAATCGAAGATTTATTTAAAATAATTTTTTCACAAAATAAAAAACTTTACATATGAGGACCGAAACATGAATTGAAACCATTTTTCATGTTTAAATTGTTTTCCAATGAGGAACGGAATTGTATAAATCCAATTATAATTTACACCTAGGTCGAAGATTATGGACATAGTATAAGGCTGTAAACGACTATATACGAAGGTATACGGTAGAAAATTGAAACTGTTTACGGATTTTGTATACGAGGACCATAAACGATCATTTTTCTCTCCTTATATCGTCGTATTTCCCCGTATACGACACGGAGATATACGATCGAAATATTGGACCATTTATTTTGCCCTATTTCTCCGTATACGGTCGTTAACGACCGTGCTTGTTAGACCTGGGAATAACAATTCAAACTATTTTGGAATCTACACCATCGTCATAAATCATCCACATCATTGCTATCACATACTTCAAATGATGCTTGTCTTTGTGAAGCATTTATCGGAATAGGAGCATCAGAACTTTGGTCTCTCTAGAATTCCATAGCACTTACGTTTGGTGAATATCTTTCAACACAATTAACAAATGAAAATTTTATTATGAGACTCAATCCTCATCTTTATCGCATGAACTTTAAAGAGAAACATTCTCAACAACAAATTGCTATTTGTATACCTTAAATGATTGTTTGTCAATGGAAAGAAATGATTATCCATATGAAAAAAACAAAAGTTAGAATTAAATTCTCATTTGCTCAAATACACTCCAAATGATTTATCTGAATTATCACCTATTTCTTCAAGTGATAATGGTGATATATTTTCATTTACACAATCATCTTCCAATCCGTTCAATAAACAAAATAAAGCATTTTCGATTCCTAATGGTTCATCACAATTACGAATTCAGACATGTCCTCAATCGATTGAAATTCTCGAAAACATCGCTCCATTACCATTTTTCTGAAGAAGATTCAAACATGATTTATTCATCAGAAAAAATATTCCCTCATTTGCACACACACTATCAAAATCACGTGATTGGAAACTATTATTAACCAATGGTGATAAACTGCAAACGATCAACTCACCACATCCACAACAACCACTGACGCAACAATCAACATTTATTCAACGTATATTACCTGATCCAGCTCCTGAACAGGAGCATTTAACTTTGGAACAAAAGAAAAAAATTCATAACCAATCACGCACATTGAAACAACGACATCAGTACCCACTCTAAAAACGACGGCGCCGTCAACGACTTTAAACGATATAAAACATCACCAACCGATTCAAAACGTCGCCGTAATCCATCATACCAGAAGAGAGGTCAAATAGTGGGGGAAAATGAATGTCGTTTATTAGCGAAAAAAAATGGTCCGTCAAAAGGTATGATGGATCACGGGAAAAATCGGTGGAAAGTAATGTCGTGATTCTCCGGCTTATAGTATTTTAAGATGACGTTTCCAATGGTCGGAATGATCCACCTGGGTATTATTGTCATGAATTAACTCTCCGGAATATAAATCGTCGTTTTACCATCTGACAAATCAAGAATATACTTCGACAATATGATACTTTGTTTTATGGAGTCAATACATGAATATCAACAACAAAGAATACAAAAACATTTTATATCGCCATTCGCGATCCATCATTCATACTATCATATGAACAAAAACTCGCACGTTATTCTCGATACATCATAACTATAAAAAATTTTCACGCCAACGTTGACATTACTCATCTAGTCATTCGTTGACATTAGATTATATATATGTAAATCTCGTCGTTTATATTCTTTTCTTCATACATGTATATTTAGTATAACTGTTATACTTTGTTCACTACTATTTTTATGAAACACGTGATGAGTTTTTTTCTTTTCTTGTTTCACGTTATTTCTTCCACTCGATGTTATATTTGTGATTTACATTCATATTGAAGTCAAACTTTCAAATGGTTATGTATTAATCGTTATCTATGTTTTTTTTCATTGATTTGATTACATTCGTTTGTTAACATTGTTGTTTTTGCTTTTCGCTCATGTTGTTATTCATTTCTACATGTACTAGTCATTGATTCATTTATACATTCACTAGAGTAAAAAATGTGATAGGACACATTTTTTTGTCTAATAGGGGAGTGTTAGGGTGATGTCGCAAGGTGGCACCATCCCTCTGCCATGTAATCCTCTATCTTCTTTCATCTGATTCATTTGTATTGTTACTATTTCTTCTTTCGTTCCTTGTACACATATATATGTGATGTTTCGTTCATCCAGAGGATATAGAATAAAGTTCATGCGTATCGATCAGCACATAGAAACATATATTTAAACCGACAGAAAAAACGAACAACGAACCGGTAACAACTTGTTTAGTTGTAGTTGGTTGTTTGTTATATTTCTCCGAAGATAGCGAGAAATAAATAGACGAATATTCTTTTTTGTTTTTCATTTCAGATGCCGACACCGTACATGGTTAATAATCTTTTAGTACCACAACTGAAAGAGGTGACATGATGATAAAAAAAAGGAGAGTTTCCAGAAAGGAAGAACATAATTTCTTTTTGTGTGTATAGTTTTTACTTGAAGATGAAAACAGAATACAATGGAGCTTAGATAAAATTGCACAAGGACTAAAAGATCGATATCGGTAAATGAAATAAATATGTATTGATCGTTGTGTAAATTTAAATTCTAGTGAGTACCAACGACAAAAACTACGGCCGTTTATACGTTCTGTTGAAAAAGGTCATTATACAATAATTAGTCAAGGTTTAAAATAATTATTTCCTTTTCTTTATAATAGCCTATGAAATTTTACTAACTGATAATGAATTTCTTTCATTCGTATCATCGAAAACTGAAGATTGCAAAGATGAAGTGTAAATTTATTGCATAAACAAAACTTCTAATTTACCATTTATAATGTAGATCATCCGATTCAGAAGCTGAATGGGATCAACAAGCTACTAATGTGAGAAATCGATACAAACTAATTCATTTGGATATCTTACCGTATTGATCTAGTTTAGCGTCCTAATACAATGAATCAAATGGTTGCTAATCTTTATGCTAATAATACTAGTGTATCGGTGTCTTCAAAAGTAAACTCTAATGTTCCAATGGAAACATCTATACTAGCTGAAGACCAAGAACAACCAAACAAAAGAAAACAATCCACTGAGAAAACAGTAAAAAAAGTCAAGAGAAAAAGACAGACTGAGTCAACACTTGCAAATGATATTGATGGTATTATGAATTTCTTTTTGATCATATAATTCAAACAGAACTTAGAGGTCGAGAATATTTTCTCGTTCGTGTGTGTTTGTATGTATTTGAATACAGAGAATATTCATATCAGTACTTAGATTCTACCATAGATACAAAAAACGAATTCATTCTTTTTTCATTATTCTCTCCATCGAAATGATGTGAAGAAATAACGTGTATTACGTACTTCTTATAAAACATGTCGTCTATTTGAACACTTGCTCTTAAGATCAAGTTTTATTTTAATGTCAATCATAGTTAGTACATGAAGGATGTTGTTAGATTATTTCGAATAGATCAACAGTCATATTACAAAATTCAATTGATTTATGTGCGTTTTATTCAACCGTTTATAATCACGTATTGAACTATCGTCCTTTTCTTTTCGTATGAGTTTCAAACAGAAATAAACATCTCCTAGAGCTAGATGCAACGAATATACGAAAATGATGCTGTGTAACATCTAATACTTTCAATAGATACTAAGTTCCTTCAGTTCTTAACGATATGTTCGAAGAAAATATTGCAACTAGTTATTATCAATTATGTTTCTAATGAAAAGTTCAGAGTGTTAGACATGGAACAATCAAACTATGTTTTTCTAAGTTTGATTTTTATATTTGATTAGGTCCTGATGTTGAATATTCAACGACAACATTTGAAGATTTCGCCGCATCTGATTCATTTAAAGAAGTATGAAATGTAATTTTAGAGTACACAATTGAGTCGTTTACCATATCCTTTAGAATTTAATTCGTCGAATTTATTTTGTATTACGACCAGAAGGATTTATTCAAAATGGGAAAACTCCACCGCGTGGATTTCTCTTACATGGACCACCTGGTGTTGGAAAATCTCTATTAGCTGAAGCATTAGCTGGAGTAAATCAATGGAAGAGATTTTTCTTCTACTTTTATTTTTATTGTTTTTTGGTAGGAATTGAATTTGCCAATTCTAAAAACAACATCAACTGAATTGATATCCGGAATATCTGGTGATTCAGAATATAAAATACGTAAACTGTTTGATCAAGCAAAAGTAATGAATGACTTTTAATTCAATACATCATTTGTCTTGAGAAGAAAAACAAAATTTATGTTTTCAGAAACATTCTCCATGTATTCTATTTATCGATGAAATCGAAGCTATATCGCAACGACGAGAATCAGCTTCGAAAGATATGGAACGAAGAATCGTGACTCAATTATTAGCATGCCTCGATGGTAATTAGAAAGATGATCCACATTAAAGAATCTAGAGAATAGTTCTACTTTTCTTTTGAGGATTATCTCGTTCGCCCATGATTCGTGTTGTTATTATTGGTTCGACAAATCGACCAGACTCACTAGATCCAGCATTGAGACGTGCTGGACGATTTGACCATGAAATCGCATTAGGAATTCCAAATGAAATTGAACGACGAAGGTAGCAAATAAAATCTGTTGAATAAACTAAAATAAACACAAACTTTTATTGACTTGTCAAGTCGTTTGAGGAAATTGAAGCAATTTTGAAAAAACTGCCACTTATTTTTTGATAACCAGAATGTTTTATTCTTCTCACACAATTGTGCCTAAGGATGTATTAAACTACTTTTTCTAAGAGGCTATTCAGATGAATTCTAGCGTGCCGAAAAAGATTTAAGGGAACAACGAACATGATTTAAAATAGAGCGAATGCGAAACACAAATGTTTCTCAATAAGATAGTTGCATACATCATGGGTGTGTGCTTTGGTACGAAAACTTGTATTGATTTCAATTTCTACGGAAAAAAAAAGATTCACGGTGTACTTTTGAGTGCCCGTAAATGATCGTTTTAAAAAACTTTAATCTTATATCAATTTATTTAGAGAGTCACTAACATTGGACTCATAATTTCTATGAGGTAATATCAAATTCATAGTTAGAAATAGCAGACATATTTTTGTTTCTGAATCGTACGTTTGTATTTATCAGCAAGCTTTTCAATGCATACTAAAAGCTCAATGAATCATTCTTCTTCTTTTTTTCATTACTAACGTATAGAATATGTTATAATACATTTAAGAATTTTAACCATGATGTGTCGAAAGTTAACTTCACTCGATTCTACATTTGATCTTGATGAAATTGTTCTGAAAACGCCTGGTTTTGTTGGTGCTGATCTCAGTGCATTGCTTGATGAAGCACTAGTGGCAGCATTGAATAGGTATTGGTTCATATTAAATGATATGATATAATATTAAAAATTATGTTTCTTTATTTGCATTTAGAAAGATGAATGCAGATGTAGCTACTCATCAATCTAGTAGGTTCTCTTGCAAGAATGATCATTTACTATTACTTTATTTTTCAAAAGATCAAGGAATATAAAAATAAAGAATCAATCCTATTTTCTTACTTTTCGGTATGATTTAGTTTTAATTAATGATGAATGTTTTAGTGATCGCATGGGTAAAGCAAAAAATTCATGAGCCTGAAACTGAACAGCAAATTTCTCCATCAAATGCCAGTATGATAACAATGGATGATTTTCGAGTAAGTGAAGAGAAAGTTTATTTTCATAAGAATCAATTTTCCTTTTTATTAAAATAGATAGCTTTAAAGAGTGTTCAACCATCGAGTAAACGAGAAGGCTTTGCTACAGTACCTGATGTTACATTTGATGATATTGGTGCACTGAAAGATGTTCGTGAAGAACTTAGTATGGCTATTTTAGTAAGACAAAACGCTAACTTGTTTGTTCACATTTCATCGTAAATGAATAATAAATGTCTTTTCATAGGCATCGATTCGGCATCCAACTCTATATGATCGTTTCGGATTTGTTCGATCACCAGGTGTATTATTAGTGGGGCCACCTGGATGTGGTGAGTTAAAGAAGTTTTATTTGTTGAATTGTTCATGTCTAAAATTCTTGTTAATTTTTCTAGGTAAAACTTTATTGGCGAAAGCCATCGCTAATGAATCAGGTATCAATTTTATATCTGTGAAAGGACCTGAATTATTAAATATGGTATGTTTTTGAATTCCCTTCGTTATTTCCATCATATTTACTCTCACGGGTATGTTTTAATTGAACAATTAAAAATAGTATGTTGGCGAAAGTGAACGTGCTGTTCGACAAGTATTTCAACGAGCACGTGATTCAAATCCGTGTGTAATATTTTTCGATGAAATCGATGCATTGTGTCCACGTCGGACAGCTCATGATACAGGTTCAACAGCTCGAGTTGTTAATCAATTACTGACAGAAATGGATGGTGTTGATCAAACGATAGCAAGTAAACGTGTTTATGTTATGGCAGCAACAAACCGAATGGGTTAGTTTTGGAGAAAAATATCTTTTCATGAAGCAGAAGATAGAGCTTATTTGTTTTTGAAATCTAACTAGATATTCTTGATCCAGCTATATTACGTCCGGGTCGTCTTGATAAACATATCTATGTTGGCCTTCCAAATGCTCAAGAGCGCTTTGATATTCTTAAGACAATAACCAAAGTAACAACTAAGATTTAGATGACAATACATAAATATACGCAAAATAAAATCCTTACATTTTAGGATGGTACTCGGCCCCCATTTGCCAATGATGTTAATTTACAAGCGATGAGTGATGATGAACGATGTCATGGCTATACGTAAGCATGACTTATAGAATGAAAATAATCGAACTGTTTTATTTTTCTTCACAATGGACAATCAGTTTGTAATTCACATCACTCGAGTAGTCCCTACGTTCTCTGTTTCATTTCTACTGTGTTTTACGAACAAAAAAATGAAGTACTAATAGTCATTAAGTCACTAGCACTTTCTTCTCGGGTTCATCTTTCGGAAACTATGTTGTCGTAGATAGTATTTTGAATAGTCAATTAATGTGCAAGTCAACATGATATGCTATAGCAGTTTTTCACAGAGAAGAAGCAAGAGTATTGATTTTCCTTGGCAGAGAAGACATGTAAGAAGGCGCTATTTCAAGTACCAATCTAGAAAATAAAAAGGCCCGAGTGAAATGATAGACAAATAGAATTCCTAAAATGTTCTAATAGCATGTTGCTAGCTTTGCAAAGATAAATTTGTCATAGTATCAATAAAACGGGTATTTTTTTTGAAACCTCGTAAAGAATCGTTTTTAGAATTCACGGGAAATGTCTCTTGACAAAAGAAATATCATAAAAAGAAAAGTTACCTTTGCATTTATCTTGTGATATTTTTGAACGGTAGTGGAATTATTGAAAAGATTCTTTCTATTTTAACAATGGAATAAATTTTTGATTCTTTTTTCATAATTGATTATATTTTCTTAGTGGTGCTGATCTAGCTGCATTAATTCGTGAAGCATCGGAAATCGCCATGACAGAACATATTTCGAAATCTCTATTAATAGACAATGCTTGTGTGCATTCATCACATATAGATCGAGCATTTAGTAAAATACTACCATCTGTTTCGGAAAAGGTAATTGATTGCTTATATTGTTTTGAAAATGAAACTCGACAATATCGATTTATTTTTTTAGGATCGTCATCGATATGAAGAACTTCGTCAGTCATGTCTTCGTTTGCAATGACTCTAAATTTATTTTTGTTGTCTTTTTTTATTCAAAACAAAAAAGAAGAGAAATAAAAGAAAGAAATTTTTGATATGCAACTGACACAAACACACAATGAAAGAAAAAAAACACAAGAAATGCGTCCATCAGTAGCATGAAAGCGGAGAGAAAACAACCAAATGAGGACAAAAAGAAGAAGAATCTTGCTAGGTATTTTAAGTATCAGACGCTCTCTTTCTTTATAATATTAGATGACGGAAACACAAATACAGCTTAATAATGTTTTTCTATCTGACAGAGACCCTCGTCTGTCATATGTATTTTATTTTTGTATATCTCGTTCTTGGACGGATTTTTCAAAGAGGCTCTTAAATATTACGATTGCGAATACTACTTGCTGGTGATTCGATATCATCGGGATCATCAATAGCACGTATATGTCGTCTTGAATGGGATGGTAATAATGATGGTGAAAACGGTTGAGATAATACTTGCTTTTTAATACTTTCATTAAGCTTGCAATTTGATGGAACATGTTTTGTCTGTTGATCTGATTCATTTTGTTCATCAGATTTTCGATGACGTGATGGTACTGTGTTTGAGCGACGATGAGATACTGATGCTGTTGGATGATATAAAATTTCTGTACTTGTACGAATACTTGATGGATGATTTTCGTAATCACCGATGGATGATAAAGATTTATCTATTTGTAATGTTATGAAACGTGATGAAGAACCAATAACAGATGACAATGATGAACCTTTCACTATTTCAATTGTCTTAACTAAATTTTTTTATTAAACAAAACAAGATCGATTTAAATTTTAAATTGCAATGGAAAAAAGAAGAAAAAAATAGATCAGCTTACGTTTTGATCGACGAGCAGTTGGTGAACTCATGGAATGAAATGTGAAATTGGGTGGTAACGATAGTTGTTTGGTCAATGGAAAAATTTGCATTGTATCATCATTTAGAAGCTAAAATACAAGACGACAATATGTATTAAGAATTTCTCTAAAATTCTTGTATCATAGATGATAGGTTTTATGCTGACAAATAGAGCAATGTTCATTAGATGAGGGAACAAATGTATCGCAACGAAGGAAATGACACAGGAAAATATGTCTTACAGAAGACTAGTTTTCAAATTAAAAAACATATAGATTGAACCAAAACAAGGAGATAATACTTGCACGGTCATCAGCTAAGACATTTTTATTTAAAGAGAACTGTTCTATTCAAATAATCACCTAATGCAGATTATGCAGAACTAAATAGACTATTCATATATCGACCGTAGTTCGATGCAGTAAATTATTGCAAAGAAAATACTGTTGTTTTGTTTGGGTTCTTTGATAATAAATAATGGTTTATTCTTTGAGAATTCTTCAGATCTGATCTTCTTTTATATCTTCATAAACAACAATCCTGATATCTAATGATTTGCCTCACTCTTATAATCCGATAGATTCGATGTTCTAATTTCAGAATAAAAGAAAATCGAAAGATAAGATAATGTCACAAACAAAAACAATTCTCTTCCAAATGAGTTTCTATGCAAAGCTTGAAGTTACCATTTAAAAAATTTTATGTCATTTGTATTTGTCAGATCAACTAAAATTTTTTGTAGAGATCTAGTATCTCTGTAAAGATCATCTAAGAATATGAACCTTTTTTCAACAGATCAAAAATGTTTTTGGATTTACATACTGTTCGATTGTATTAATAATCTGCCGTTGGCGATAATTTTCAACTTTTCAAGAATAAAATATTCACTTACGTCTAGCTCTTTTTCATCGAGTAATGGTTGCTGAAGAAAATTTCGATCACGAGCATCAGCTTCTAATTGTCTTTCGATTTCTTCGTCAATTTCTGCTTCATCGGCTACCATGCGATTTGACTCCTTTAAGAAGAAAAGGAAATATTAATGAACCAATTGAACGAATTTTTCTGTTATTCACATCAAGTTTCTTCATCAATACAGCAACAACAACATTGACAAGAACAAATTGAGCCATGAGAACAAAAACAACAAAATAGATCGGTGCTAATGCCGTCATGAATTGATTTTTAGAGCCATGTGGTGATTCATCTTGACGTAACGCATCCTTCGAAAAACATAAATTCAGAAGTCTTACAAGTACTGGTTCAAGTTCCAATACATACTTTCATAATACCATTCCAATTATCACCTGTTGCAATACGAAACAACGTTAAGAATGCCATGCCAAAATCTTTAAAATGTGCATGTTTATCTAGACCAGAACACGGATGCTCATCATTGCAATCTAATTTGCCGAATAGTTCAACGCCCAAGGCAGCAAATATAAAGAACAGCAGGAAAAATAGAAGCCCCTAAATCGAATTCGTAAATATAAAGCTTTTGAAAATAATAGACAACATGTTCAAATTACCAAATTTCCCACTTGAGGAAGCGCTTGAATAACAGTATCTAATAAAGCTCGAATACCCGTTGCCATTTTTAATAATTTGAGAACTAAAATATGAAAAGAAAAATTACGGTAGAAAAATTAAAAGCAGAAATATTATTGATTGTATCTTATGAGATCAACCTTCTTAGCCAACAATGAATACAATAGATTCTCGTGAGCAATCTTCTATTGATTTCCCACAATTGAATTATATCAAAAGGGCTTCTATAGTCATCTCATAATTATAATAGAACATGTTCAAAAATTTGATCGCTTTCCGAGTTGATGAAATCTTCAGCTAAAATATAGGCTATAAATAGATCTTATTGTTACTAGAAAATGAATGACGATTTGAATTAAGAATAATTGACGCCCATCGATAGTTAAGATATGTGAGCAAATCAAAAAAAGAATTTTCTAGTAACAATAGAATTGATTTATTAAAGAAGTTTAAAGTCGAAATTTAGCTAAAAAGATACTCAATGATCGTTTCTTCTTTGAATTATCAAACCAAATGCACATAGACAAAAGTAACCTACACAAAAATATTTTTCTAAAAGATTGAATGATGGTGACTTTTATGAGAAGACGATAGATAAATCCGAACTTTTGTTTGAGGTTTAAATATTATCGGATAAGTTCTTGACAAAATCTATTATTTGCTCAACTATTCATTTAAATATATGACTAGTTATTGAAACATTTTAAGACTTGTGTGTAATTAATTTGTTTGAAAGCAAATCAATGGATAAAAAAGTTGGGTGTCTTGAGTTGTAAATTACTTCTATGATATTTGGCTAGTGCCTCTATCCTGTATTCATAGTATTGATACCCTACAGTGATTCAAACGGTTGCTCTACGTTTAAAAGAAAAAAAGAAGTAACTAATTTACCTCGAGCAATTCGTAGCACTCTCATAACACGAATAAGTGTTGGATTAATTGGAAGAACTTGTCCACTCTTCATCTTTTCCATCCCAATGCCAGCAATTGATAACAGAACAATCATTGTATCCAATTGATTCCATCTTAATATTCAATGGTAAATTATAGAATATCAACAAAATAGAACTTGCTTTTTCTCTCTCTCTCTTACTTGTCTTTAAAATAACGTAGTGGTCCAAGTGCAACAATTTTTGATATTGATTCAATTATAAATACTGTTGTAAATACATAATTACAATAATCAAGAGCTCGATCGAATCCCTACGAAAAGAAACATGACAGTGAGTAAATCTCAACATTATCTAGTTTTAGTTTTCAATTCTAGTATACCGGTGGCATTAAATAAAATTCTAATGACATCGTAACCACATTGAGACCAATAACAGCAGCAATAATTAAATCAAAATATTTACTATTGCATACATCATGTAGACGTCTTCGCCATGGTGAAAAATGTGCAAAATATGGTATTTCATGCATACGACGTCGTTTTCGTTCAATTTTTCTAGCTCGTTTAGCTGTACGTCTTGCACGCTCTTCACGTTCTTGTTCGGCACGACATTTATGAAAATTTTCAACGACAACACCAACAAACATGTTCAAAACAAAAAATCCAACGAGTAATAAAAACGATATAAAATATATTAATTTAGGTTCATTATAATTTCTAATTGGTTGCATATCAACATCAACAGCATCGATACCATTGTACATTATTTGCACCCAACCATCACGTGATGCTAACACAAATAATGCAAGTAAAGCCTATAATAGAAACAAGACATAAGAATGTAGGAATGAAACCAAATAACAACAGACACTCCGTAATTCAAATACGTACTTGACCTAGATTATCAAAATTATATTGTTGATTTTTCCAACGATGATCAGACATTTCTTCGCATTGTTGTCTCGTTGTTACATTACGAGCAAATGGTCCTTCACAGTAGTAAAATTTCCCTTTGAAAAGCTATTAAAAAGAAATAGCAATAAGCAAACATACAATAGTAAAGTAATTATTTAATTTTGACATTAATCTCGAATCGAATATAAATCAGACGGAACACTTAGTATAGATGTTCATAGTTTCAAATTTGCAGTTCAATAAATAGATTCAAAATGAAGACTCGTCATTAGTCAACTATTTTCCATCGAACTAATGAGTCCTACGTGTAGACATCATTCTATTTTTGAACTGGTACAAGTTTCACAATTGAATGATTATGCTAATGTGTAACACACTCACTGTCTTCTAATTACAAGATGATAAACGTGATAGAATATAAAGTTTCAGTTACACTTCCGAAAATAGCTTCAATGCATTATATCTTACTCTAAGATCTAAGCAGAACTAACTACGGCTAAATATTTTTCGTTTCTCATTTCAAAATGTTCGTGAATAATAGTTCGTTCTTTTTTTATTAATGTTTAATCTACTATTCTTATGAATGTTCATGTGTCGACTTATATTAACAACTACTTATATCACATATCTACAATAGTAATTATCATCGTGATACACCTCTATGTTAAACTTATTTCTAACAAAGCATCCACGACAAGTTTCGTCTTTCGTTAACACTGATGTCATTCCTACAACTCACTAATCAACTGAAGTAAGTAAGATTTCTATTGATAAGTGATTCAGTTATCAAATTTTAAATATTTCTATTACTTTCTTAGAATTTAATGTGTTCGCATCAGTCTAACATCAGTGTTTTGATCTGAATCCTAGTGCTTATAAAAACGGATTCGAAAGTTTTCTACGATACTCCTTATACAGACACGAGTCTCGCAAAAACAATGAATTTTACATGTACGATCTATGAATAAAACATTGTTCTGTTATTTTTTTTAATAAAAGTTTCTTTTTATCAGTTCTTAAATATTCGAAAAGTTCCAATACGGCTTTCCAAAGTAAGTGTTATTTTAGAAAAAAAGCAATTCAATAGAATTCTCAAAAACAGGACACACTACCTCTAGCGTAGTCAAATTTCACGATAGAATAAAATCGTTGACAAGTTTGTCTCGTATATCAGAAATTATTCACTATAAAAGATGAAGTATATCATGAATGATCTTTGCCTTACATGATTAATTTAACTTATCGAACAATATGAAAACGACAAAGTAACTATCGTTTGAATGAAAATTGTCAGATTTTTATTTCTAACTTAATTTAACAAGAAAAAAAATCCTTCATTTCATGATTACCTGAACACCGAATATACCAAATATAATGAAAAATGTACAGCAAATAACAACAATATGACCAATAGGTCTCAGTGATGAAAGTAATGTTTGAACAACAAGTTTTAGACCAGGTGCTCGACTAATAACTACAAACAAATGAAGCATCATACGTGAATGAGAATCATTGCCAATCCCTTTCTTTTTACCTCGTAACGGTCTTAATGTTCGTAGCAGTCGAAAAACTCTTAACATACTAAATATACGTGTGGTGGCTTCCGATTCGACGGAGATGGATGCAGTCGCGCTACTAGCCGGATGCATCATTGCAAGATCAACAATCGATATAATAACAAGAGATCCATCCATAACATTCCAGCCGGTATGTAAGTATGTATCTGATCCACATATGAGACCCGTTGCAATTATTTTTATTACCATTTCAAGACTAAATATAACTGTGAAGACATAATTGGTTATATTTAGAAATTCGCGTTCCTAAAAGAGAAACACAATAGTGCTTGAGTTTGTGTTGTATTCTGTTTTTCATAAATGAAAAACATACGAAACTGATTGGTGGAATCGACGGGCGTTCCATGGCAAGTGTAATACAATTGAGAGAAATAAAAAATAGAACAGAATAATCAAATGATTTTTGTGCAATTAACCAAGTGAGTGCTCTACGTAATCTATAGTGTGGAATTTGTTTTAATTTTAAGTAATAAAAAATTATAATAATTCTTCTGTACTTGCCTATTTTCTGGTGAGAATAAATAAAGTGAATAATTATCATGCTTGTTCATATAATGATAAATTCTTTCTCCACAAAAAAGAAGAAGACATCTTCCAAATATCTAAAGAAATTATTTCAAACTTTGAATTCATATGCATCAAAGATTAAACTAGATTATAGACCTGGAGTCTTATTCGTTTAGTATTATTTGAATGAATGTGAAAAATAATCTTCTCCTAAGATCCTCTAGATCGTTAAAAGAAATTATAATTTTTATGAACGAAGAACTTAACTTGTAGTATGGATGTATAGAGTTATCACATAAGATTATAGTTACAATTAAAAGTTTTATTTGATTTGAAAATACGTATGTAAGCAGTTTATTATGAAGCGTTCAGACGTTTTACTCAAGCCAGAAACTTGAAGGACGGATAGAAATTCATTTTGTAAATTCTATTACAAGAAAGAGTCTCAACACGATGCACGTCTCAAGTATCGAAAAAATTCTGTCATACAACTTATGAATCCACTTTTTGTTGATATTAGTCTCATAGAATTTTACATTGAACGTTTTCTGAAGAGAACATAACTAGAGCTAGTCGTTAAGTTCGATATATTAGTTGAATCTAAATAGGAAGTCAACTCTTTCGAGAAGAAAATATATTCTGTATTAATAGACAAGATATCATAGAAAGCGAAATGATTAACCTATGATGTTTTCTTGACTAAATCACACTCTAAAAAAATCTTGCATCAGCCATCTATTTAGTTGATCTCTTGCAAAGTAGTAGCAATTTAAACGACTAGATTCAAGTGAGGATACTTCTTTTAATGGTGTCAACAATTAGACAATTCTCCATTAGAGGAATTAAAAAGTCGTAAGTCTATCAATAATATTTCTGAAATAATGTAACTGATCGTATGCACTTGTCTGTTAATGACAGTAACACAAAAAAGGTCAACGATGAGTATCTACAATACTATTGAAATGTGTTAATAAATTTTACTTCTATTCAAGATTTTTACTTTATCCACTTAAATTTGCTTGAACTTTAGTTCCCTGACTAATAAAGATTTTCGAACGATTGCTTATCATTTTTGAACGTACGAATTCTATGGAAGTTCATAATAATTTTTTGGTCGACTGTGTTCTGTAATAATACTTTCGCTTACAGAACATATTTGGAACGTGTCGAAGTCAAATGAAATGATAAAAACAAGAAATTTTTCATAGTCAACAAGTTTTATATAGGTTATTTGTGCAATACATATCATCCTTTTTATGCATGTTATTAGATAGAATTTTAACTGTTGACTTACTCCAGAGAGTTCTTGAGTTTGTTTTGTAATATCTAATTGCATATCACTTTGATCATTGACTACTGATTGTGCATTGACATTTGTATCTGTGACTAATCGAATAGAATTATTCGAATTCGTTTTCATGTGCTGTTGTTCATCATCTTCATGCTTAGCTGTTTCATATGTAGTTGTTGTTGCTGTTTCAATTTTTGTCATCGGATATGATGAATTATCTAGTGTTAATCGTCGTTTTATAATAGGTTGTGCATCATTTAAATCTTGTTCAACTAATTTTCCGTCACGTACAATAAAACGTTTTAATACTGTGGTAGTTGAAGATGATGATGAAGATGGACGATATGAATTCGTTCGTCGTACTGGTATGGAATTATTTTTTCGTTTTTCCAAACTTATCTGTGCTAATGAATTTCGTGCACTTTTTTCAGCATATGGCAACGGTGGTGGAGGATCTGTTATATGTGGAATAAACGAATTTCTTGATGATGTATTATAGCTTACTGTTGAAGCATTATCACTATTAAAATTTGTAGATGAGCGATTGTTACCTGTGTTACATTGCTGTTTGTTCATATTTTCATTTGAATTCATTATCGAAGTCGTTGATATTGTATGATGCCTTTCATTGTTGGATGATTTTATTTTCGATGTATATTCGATGTTCGACATTTCTGAAACGTCATTTTCAGTATCATTTTCATCAATAGTTTGTTTTTTAATTCGTAACTGTTCGGATGTTTTATTTTTGATAAATGATTTTCTATTAGTATCATTTGATACATTTGAATCTAGACGTGTTGGACATGTATAATAGCTTTGTGTTGTCGATGTTGATGATGGCGTCTGAGGTTGTGATGTTCGATTTTTTATTATGGATTTATAAGGTGACGGTGGTGTTGGAACTTTATTTATATATGGTGCGCGATTTTCAAATACATGTAAACTTGAATCGAATTCATTACTAATAGCAATTTTAGGTATGCTCATTATTTTGACTTCTAGGAAAGAGAAGATTTTATTTTATTAAATTACTGAGATAAAAGTATACACCTTTTAATCGAGAATTTTTAAGTTCACTAGTACTATTTTTAATACTTCCTGCATCATCGATAATTAATTCAGGTGGATTTGGAAGAACTTCAACATCGCATGTTATGAGTGCTGAAGCCTAAACAATCAAAAACAAACGATTATTAAATTCATTATTAAAGAAGACGAAACAATATTTAATATCTTAGAAATAAGAATTCCTAATTGTTGTGAAGAACGTCTCAACAGACAACCTAATAAATCCATAGAGGAACGATGTTTGAGTATTATTATTATTATTGTGAATATTCACAGACAAAAATATGTATGGTGCAGAATGTATTCAACCGAGTTCCATATTATGAACTTGTTAGAAGTTCTAGGTAAAAATAAATGTGAGCTGTCGAAAAAGTTCATAGAATTGTATGAATTTGAAGGGTTCAATCAGGTAAGAAAAACGCTTTCACAGATTAGTTCGTTCATAATTCCACTATTTGTTAAGAACAAACTAATCTTTTTCCCGTATATGAAGTAGTCTCAAAGAAAAACTAACTCAAGTCAGGTTTTGTTTGTTTAATTATTGACACGCACATCTAAGTCTATATTTGCGATTCGTATTTTTCAAAATTATTGTTTCCCCTATTCAATAGAGAATAGGACGATCACTGGTTGAGTAGACACTGTTGTTTTATTGTTTAAATGACGCATGTAACGGGAGCACGTATGACCTTATCAAAAATAAGTTTGCTTTTATACAATAATTAGTTTCTTAGTTAAAAAAGAAAGCTCTCTGTCCGATAAGAAGCTTTGTAAGGTAAAGCCTTTTGCTATTGATTGAATTCAATCATTAAAATATGTCATCATAAACTAAGATTTATGTAAGAGAAAAAGAACATGACAATACAGTAAAATGCAACACTCTTTTGTTCTGTTGACCAAATCCTTATATAACTTCATTCGATCATAATTTGTCAATCGACCGTATATGATCAAGCATTTATTTACATTGACTCGATGTGAAATTCTTAAAAATCGAAAGTTATTTACAGAAATTACACTGACTTCTCTGTGATGTCTCCTAATATTAATATTCTACTGAATTCTCTACTCTGTTTGAATTTTCAATTCAAAAAGAAAACAAAAGAAACTGCGGAATATCACTTGGAATTTAATAAGATAATGTTATCTTGGAGATGAGTTTAAGGAGATATGAGTTTTGGAGTTGAGCTTTTCTTTATTTCGAACTCAAGTTGGAATTTTATTAAAAGAAGAAATTTAAAACTAAGTCGATTGGGATTTCCTTTTTCACTTAGAAATATATTTTATATTTATAAATGTTTCTTTTTCTCTCCAAAAAAGATATTTCAAGTCTTACTTTGAACGGATCAGCTCTGGCCAAACGATCACTACTACTTCCGCATTCTGAAAGAGTACCACCTTTCTAAGAATTCAAGAAATCATTTAAATAAACTAAATAAATCATACACAAACAATAAGATGTTTACCTCTGTTGAAAATCCTTCAACAAGAATAGCAACCAGCAAATTAAATAGAACATAATTTCCAAATGTCATCAATGCGATAAAGTATAGAGCTGCCCAAGCACTTGTTTTTTCCATTCCATTGTAGAGTACTTCATTCCAATCTTCTTGTGTCAATACCTATTAGAAAATATTTAAGTTAGATGACAAAGAAAGTAGGGAAAAACAAAACAGAGCAGTACATAAGCCATAAAAATAGAACAGATGAAAACAAAGCCAGTTGAAATCATGAGCAAAATAAGAGGGAAAGCAATTAATGAAATATATATATATATATATATAGACGGTACATTAAGCTAAGAAGAAGAAAATCATAAGTCATTAATGAGGTTAGTTTTTATTGAATATGCAAATTTGTATCATTCAATGGATACCTGGAAAACTGTCAATAATGCAAAACGTAATGAATCGAAATTTTTTCTCTCTTGTATACATTTTAAATCTTTGAGTTCGGGATTATTTTTCAATAGGTCCATTTCAATACACGTACAACAACTACATTTCATGTCCAATTGTTCGCGTGATGTCGAATTGAATGCTTGTAATGTACAAAATTCACCACCAAATAAATGCATACCAAGAATACTATTTGTTATTTATCGAAAAGAAGAAAACAAAACAAAACACAACAAAACAAAAGAGAATTCTTTTTGCATTAAAATAAAGGACATGAGCAAAAACACTGAAAGCATAGCATCATATTTAGGAGAACAAAATCGGAAATATACATGAATAACTGAGGGTTATGTCAATTTTCATCTTTGTGTGTGTGTGTGTGATGGGCGCACATTTATGTTTGTGAGGGGTAATTGTTTTCTTTCATGTAGACATTAATGACAACATTGAAAGGCATATCTCAGAGCTGACATGTACGAATAGAAAAGTCCGATTCTTTTAGCACAGTGAAACGTTGTAATTTTTTAATTACTTGAAATACAGTCAGAGTTGCCCATAAGAGAGAATCGAAGTTCTTTCGTGAACACTCGAATTCAAGATGTTTGTTTTGTTCTACTTCGATGTACTTGCAAAATTTGCAACCAAAAAGATTCATACCCAAAATACTGGATGAAAAAAATGCTTTTTTTTGGGTTATTGTTGATATAGTAAAAAATATATCTATTAGAAATTCGAGAGTACGTTAAAATTTTTTGATTGATTTTTAATTTCAAATTCGACTATGCATTGTTAACAAGTCTAGTTCATACATATTCTCGAATTTTTAATAGTTAATAAAGAAATGAAGTAAATAAACATATTTGCATAAAGCTTACCTGAAGATGAAAATAAATAGTACCAAGAGAGAGAAAAATGTTGCAACATTATCCATGGTTTTAAGCATGACAACCTAAATTTTCGAAAAAATGATAATCTCGTCAATAAAATCTATTGAAATCATTGTACAACTTCACAAAAAGAAAAACAAATAGGATGCATAGCATCAATAACATTCAACAGATGTTCGACAGGTATCAATTTCATTTCAAACCATTATCTGAACATATATGAGTGACTCAGTAACAGTTATAAACATCGAGAAAGTGTTTCAAATGAAAAAAAGAAGAAAATCTATCGAATATCAGTATAGTAAAGGCTGTGTTTCATCATAATGGTCTGAAAACTAGAATTGTGTTTGGTATTAAATGTCAACTTTGACATAATAGATAAGATCAGTCGTATTAGTATCAGTTGTGTCAACTCAACCTTGAGGAATGAAAAAGAAGCAAGAAATTTCCCATTTTAATATCTAACGAATTAGCCACTAAATAAACGTTCTTGTCAAACCAATAAACTGATTACTCAAGGTCAACGTGCTTGATGTGAAGGTGTTGATTTTCGTTTGTGCATCTTCCACTAATTTTCCTTTTCGAAACACTATAAAAGCATAAATTGAATATTTCTTTGCTTTTTGAATGCATAAAAAATACATCAATACAAAGCGATAGTTACATATGCTTTTCGTATAATAAGAACTACAAAGCATACATAATTATTAAAGGATTAATTCCAGCGGGTGACAAGGAACTGCTAATAGAGTTATGTTTTTTTTTCTGGTTCACCGAAGCGAAATTGACATTAAGCTAATCCATTTTAATTGTTGTCAAACTAATGCCTACATTATTATTTCTGATTTATTTCTTCTTATTCGAATACAACAGAAAAGAACTCACTATAATAATTAATCGAATTTACTTACTAATTGCCGTCGTAATGTTGGCATGAATCGAACAAGTTTCAACACACGTAATAAACGAAATGTTCGTAAAACAGACAAACCACTATTCTGATGGCCTTGAAGTTCAACAACACTTATAATAACAATGGCACCATCAAACAAATTATATGCATTCTTAATATACTTCAAACAACCATCAGCAATTAGTTTAAATATCATTTCAAAAGCAAACAATGATGTAAATACTAAGTTACTATACTCTAATGCATTCGTTAAAGATTGCGGCTGTCCATGGTATTCGATGCCCATCGATAATGTATTTATAACAATAGCTGATAAAACAAGACGACGAAAATGTTTACTTGAAACACACGATGAAATTAATTGTCGAATCTTTGTCACGCGAGATAAACAACATCTATGGAAAAATAAATTTATTTTTGATCGTTTCTTTTGTTTTTTTGCCTCAGCAGCTTCATCATCATCGTCATCTTCATCATCATCATCATTATCATCATCGTTGCCATCGTCTTGATTGAGATTATCTTGACACTGACAATCACAAAGTTCTAAATTTGGTTTTGTATTCGTCGTGTTAATTAATAAATTTTCAATCATATTATTCGCTGACGGAATCATATTCATATCCGGAGAAATGATTTCAGCAATATCAGTGGGTTTCTTTTGACGATTTCTTGATACTGTTGGTGATAGAGTGGATGCGCCTGAACTATGAACAACTGATGGACGTACTGCTGTCTTAGCTTCCATAGTCGGACTAGGTGTATTCGTTGAATCAATGATTTCCGATAATTCAGGACTAGCTGCTGGTGCATTAATTAAAGACGGATTTATGGATGGTGGCGTTGACGGACAAGTCGCTTGATATAGGCGGCAATGAGGTCGATGGATTATACTAAGATTAGATAATGGTGACGAATATGCTGTTGAATGAACTTGAATTTGTAGT
This sequence comes from Rotaria macrura, assembly GCA_900239685.1. Classification (NCBI taxonomy): domain Eukaryota; kingdom Metazoa; phylum Rotifera; class Eurotatoria; order Philodinida; family Philodinidae; genus Rotaria; species Rotaria macrura. The sequence continues at coordinate 109,391 of OENT01000007.1, forward strand.
AAAGGCGAATTTTTATTATTATTTGTTATTGTCAATTTTTGTCGGCGATGCTTTTTTTCTTTCGATGAACATTGCTTCTTGGTCTTTAAAACGAAAAATAAAATACATGAAAACAATGAAAGAGAAATTTTATTAAGAGAATTCTTGTGAAAAGTTTTTCTTACTTTAGCATGTTTTTTTTTATAATGTTTCCATAGTATAATTAAACGTCGATGTCCTCGTTGCCATAAATGCACCGCATATTTAATTGTTTCTTCCCAACATGAACCTGGTTCATCACTCACTAATGTACTTGATGAACGTGAAAATCGTTTTCGTTCAGCTAACATTCGTTCAGTTTCACGTTTTTTCGTCTCACTAAATTGTGTTGCTATAACAACAAGACATAGATTGATCATGAAAAATGAACCAATTATAATAAGGAAAACAAAATAGATCCAATCCCAAAATGAATGAGCATCTTGTATGTAATACATGATATTAACCCAACTTTCAAGACTAATAATCTAAACGAGTACGAATAAGAATAGAAGAAATAAATCAATAAAATGAAAACAAAATACAACGATGAAAATTTTATCATTACTTGAAAAATGACAACCCATGCTAAACCAATATTATCAAAACTAATCGAACCAGAAAATGGATTCCTATCCGAAACATTACAAAATTTATAATATTGATTCCAATCGACACAACCATTTATAGGTAGATGAGGATTGATTGCTAATTGTGCACTTAATGTATAAAAATCAAGTTCACATGTTGTATTTCCTTTTCTTGATTTTGGAATTTCCGAACATTTTGTCATGCCACTTGAGTGTGGATTTGAACAAACAAACGAATCATGATCAGGTGGAATATAAAATGGTCGTAGAGGAAAATCACTGTGAATAAAAACAAAGTGAAAACAAAAAATTCATTTCATACTACTAGTTGACGTTTGCAATTCATTCAAAATCATTATTAACATACTCGAACAACGCATGATTAGGTATAGTTGTTGCATTTAATTGTAGAAAACAACGATTACGTAATAAACCTTTCCATAATTGCACACCAACAATACCAAATATAAAGAAGACAAAAAAACAAAGAAGTAACACATTTCCCAGCATCGGCAATGTATCTAATAACAGCATAACTAATATACGCATGGATGGTACACGATTAATGGCACGTAATGGACGAAGAACTCGGATTGTACGAATTGCTGATAAACTTAAATTATCACCTGGTATTACCGATTCAATTAATCTAGATAAAATATTTGAAAACAAAAACAAATTTCATAGTATCTTTTTTTTTCGTCACAGTAAAACACTTACCCAGCAACAACAATAAAACAATCAAGTCTATTCCATGTTTCAGCCAAATACGTACCTTTACCGAATATTCCCATGGCTGTCATTTTAATACACATTTCAACAGTAAAAAATGCAAAAATAAAATAATCTGTTGCTTGTAACCATATACAACGTGCAGTGTCGCATTTTTTTGATACTGGTAAACTACCAGCATGATGTGCACATGGTTGATACATACCAAGTGTTACGCAGTTAAGGAGAATAACAAACATACTAATACGTTCAAACCATGGCCATGTTATTAATTGTAAACATTGATAACGTATCGGTGTTGTTTGTTTAAAACAATAAAAAACTTGATCAGCAAAACCAGGAAATGGTAAATCATTTTCATCTGTCTCCTCCAAATTTCGAGATCGTGGCAAATCAGAGATAATATTTGACGATGCATGTTCATTTAGAAAACGATCCGTTTCATGTATATGTTTATCATCATTTGATAAAGGAATAACAGTGGGTGATGATGAACGATGATGAAGATAATTTGTATTTCTGATGTTATGATGTATATTATTGTTTGTTGTCAAATGAGTTTTATCCATGATCGAGCAAAAATTCTTGGTGCATCATCTGAGTGGAATAGGTGATGATAGTGGTAGCAGAAGTCGACACCGATGGGCATCTATATATATACGAATATATGTATCAAATACATAATAAGCATTATTGATGTGTTCTATGTCAAAGAAAGAAGTTCTTATACGTGTATTGTCATTTAATACTCAAGATCTCATTTATTTCAAACAACTTTATTGCAGCAGTATAATACTAACATCATATTCCATCAAATTACAAAAAGTGACGTGCATATTTATACATGTATGCGTGAATATATAGTAAAAAAAACATGTTGTTAATAAGACGATAGAAAAACTATGACCTTGTTATGACTTACATCGAGTCGACAGAAAATAGCTAGGAGGTAAAATTTGCTACATATTCCATTACCATCCTAGTTCTTGTTATTCTTGACTTTTTTTCTAGTTGAATATTTGATCGATCTAAAAACAAGAAAAAATACAAGAACAGTTCTTCAGATTATACAAGACGCATATATCGATACTTCATGCGTATCTCTTTTGAAATTTGAAGTCACCTGTTCGAACATATGTTCGTAGTGATATTTCACTGGTCAAATATGAAATAGTAGAAGCAAAAATATTCAACTATTTCATTGTTAAATTATTCGAAAAACGACCAAGAACAAAAGCATACCCATATGACACCCGGAATAAATATGAGTACTGGCAATGTCAAAAATACTCAACAAGACACACACAAGCAGAGAATAGCACTTGGCGTTAGTCCCAGGAAAGTACACATAACGAATTTCATTACGTTTCGATCCGACGATATTAAATTACTGAATAGTTGAATATGTTTACTTCAATTATTCGTATACTTGAATATCTGACAAGGTCTTCAATAATTGAATTCAACTTTCAGGTTTGGCACTATAGCAACGTTTTGCTTCTACTAGAACTGTCTTATCTCTGCATTTGCCTATAACAAAATATCACTGAGTAATAATATGAAAATCACATGGGAAATCTCGTAGTTCATTGTGCTCATTGTCTTCGTCGATAACGAACAAGTTTCCACATTGAATGTGCTACTGTTGATAGTAGCGGAAGATGCACATAAGAATATCTATAAACATGACTATATACTAGTACCTCTCTCTCTGGATTTGAAACATGTTTTCTTTTCTATTTCGGATTCAGCATCATTTTCTCCAGTGAGAATAGGCATGTTAGCATTCAGATACATCAATTGTTCAATTTGTAGAATTTTCGAAGAAAATATGTTTACTTCACAGTATTATCGACGATCGGGTAGAGAAAGTAATGAAAGAAAAGAAAAGAATGATGATAAGTAAAAAAAAGAAACAAAGCAACTTTTTCTCTATTTTCACAAAATAAGAATCCTATAAGTCATAATGAACTAGGAAAACAGGAATTCGTAGGAAACGAAAATCAATTAAGAAAGTATTAATTAAAAGCAAACTGCATCGAACTTAGCGCATCTATCCTGGAAGTTTCTCGGATATCCTGATTTGCTTTTATTCATTTTGTCTGATCTGGTTATGCTTTCTATTTCTTCAATCTTTCCAGTTTTCTTTCTTTTTTCTTCAATTAAAAAATCGATCAGATCAAATAAAGAAAGCGAGAGACTGAACGAGAGAAAACTTCTGATACGACAACGTACATGACATCTCATTAGAATCAGGCAAGATCAACATTAACCAAGTCATACGGGTGGAAACAGCATGATCGAACAGGTAACGGGTATACATAGTAGGTTTGGTTATAAAATACAAAAGAAATCATAAGTATGATCGAATGAAAAATGATGAAAATGATTTCAACGACTGGCGGTAGTAACACACGTGTGTGTTTAATACAAAAAGAAATAGTGTATTGATTTCAGTTTGATTTCTTCTCTTATTTTCTTATCGATCAGAATTGATGATGGGGGGTAATAGTGGTGCATTACTATGTGGAAGTTCTCTCTCTTCCTATCGTTGTTAACATCAGAGCACAAACATACAAGAAAATAAAAGGATTTGATTTTTTTTCATATTAGCATGCATTACAAAATGGGTAGACTGCTGTCACTCAGTGTTTACATTGGATTGAGATGACAAGGGATGAGAATGGATGGTAGCTCTTGGCACGATAGAGTTCGTGTTATGAATAATGGAACAAAAATAATAATAATAATAATAATAATAACAACAACAGCAGCAGCAAACAACGTTTTTCTATAAAGAGGAAGGGTTAGTTGTGTAAGCTGCTAATTAGAAGGAACAAGCGCCATAAGAAGAAGGCAAAAAACCAAATTTTGTTTCTCTCTCTTTCTCGTTCTTTTTCACTCTACTCGCAGATGATTTTCATCGAAGCAAAGAGGCTAGAAAGCGAGAGCAAAACACGACATAAACTGAGGTAGAGCAATGATTAATTTGACACTGTCGTCAACTAAAGATGATGATGACGATAAAATGAATGGAAACCAGTCCGACAACGACTTCCAGCGCATGCATGATGATTTCGGGATGTATATTTTAGAAGTGGGTGATGTTGTCGAGTATGATTTTCTGACGAACAGAGAAAGAAGGAAAAAACACCGTTACTGCTGTCCCTGACGAATTTCACCTTTGTGTATAATGTGTATTATGTTGCCTGTCATCGCTCTTTTGTAGTTCTTATAATTGAAATACAAACAACACAATTAGGTCGTGTAGTGAAATCTGTGCATACATACATTTATATCTAAATATATCTATATATATCTATACAGATATATATATATATATTTATAGATATAGATATATATGAAGCATATAATGTATATGTATTTCATGCATGCTTACTCTGTTTGTTGTAACGATCTAAGTTAATACAATTAGAAGTCACGCGTGTGTCTGATCCGATCATCGACTCCGATTCACTTTGTGTCAACATTCATTAGGGAAAATCGAAATGAAGATGAAGAAAATTGTTTTTAGAGAAAAGAGTGATGAAGACAATGATGACAACACTGTTATTTTTTAGGGCCCCTCGCGGTCTATCGTTTTGTACTGTTGAAAACAACACATTTTTTTCTGCTGTTAAATAATCAACATGAAATGATGCCGACTAAAACATCACTCACTGAAAATGAATGCAACGCGATAACCTTATTAAAATGACGGATTTCCTTTTCTTTTCCCTAATAGATAAGAACTAGTAGTTCGTAATTCGTGTCCAAAACTAAATTAGGTTTTGACAAGTCAAAAAGCAAAGGCGCTACAGCAGTAGCACACTACCATGATACAATGGCTAATTTCCTTAGCAATATAGAAAGAACTCTTTTTCTTTCTTTCTTTCTTTCTTTCTCCAAGCTTAAGCGAAAGTAAATAACGAGGAAGTTCACCTTACCTGTTAGTAACGTCGTTCAGCAATATGATGATGTGATGTTTTCTATGCAAGGTTATGCTTACAACAAGCGTATTTTCCTTCTTATTACACTGCCGCTATTATTGAGACTACTTCAAAACTTCATCTTGTGCTTTCGTGTGCGTTCCTTCTTATATTTCTTTTTCTTCGCTTTTCTTCCCTTTTACAATTTTTCTATCGTTGGGTGTCGCTTGGCCGTTCATTCATTCATTCAAAAAAAGGGAAATTAATTGTTGTGTTCTCTCATTCTTTCTTTCTTACTCTCTCGATTTCTTTTTCTGGTGAGTTTTCCTGCATTCTACCTCGTTTTCTTTTTTATTGGGCACTCAGATGTAAAGGAATGCTATAGCTAACTACTTGTTGATCAGCCTGCAAGGTTGTCTTCTTCTGGTTTATTACGACCGAAGAAGTTCGATAGAAATGTGCAAATGCATACATGTGTGTATACAAACTGAAAGTTGATCAACAAAAACAAAAGTGCAAGCACTACTACCATCTTCATGTTTTATGCTTGTATTTGTTCTCTTTGAGTTTTACTCAGGAAAATATCATGATCATCATCATCATCGTTGCTGTCATCATTTTCTTGCCATATACACATGTACGCACCCGTGAAAGCTACCAGTCTAGTACACAAGCTGTAGAGCGAGAGAAAGAAAACGAGCTAAAAGCAATAACAACGACTTCTACCATGGTAAGAAAAAATATTAGCATACACACACACACACGCAAACACATATGACACAAAATGCATCTCTATTATGAATGCCACCATCTAACATCGCTTGGCTTTAATATAATGCGAAATAAGCCAAGATTCCGACGCCCTCGCTCGCTTGTATCTGTCATACATACGCTTGATCGATAATATATTTTCACACTTGCAAGTCTATCATCGGACTTACTTATCTCTTCAATAACAATGATCACGACTTTTCTGCACACCAGAGACTATAATACGGCCAGTAGAAAAGAGAGCACGACAGCATAGCATACTAAAGGAATGAAAGAAAGAGAGACACAGAGAAAGACAGAGAAGAGAATGTAACCTCAAGAAGACGTAACAAAAAGGATCTCATCAAATCGAAGTAAACATGACACATATATACGTACACATGCACAGAGACCTCAGTCAAGCTCGCTAACAGTAACAACTTTAGAATGATTTCTCATTCAACCATCTGTGAGTGATTCAGGACGAATGAGAAAGAAGTAGTAAGTAGAGAGTACAGAATATCCCAGTGTTAGCATATCGAGTGACATTTAGACTGCTAGCAGCAAATAGTGATAGGAATGCATTCGTAAATATTATGACTTGACACTATGTCTTAGACGCGATCAAACTCCTACATTGTCTGTTTATTTATGTAACAGAACTTAGATTCATCTTATGTCGGAAAACGATTGCCTTTCAAATTGAATAAATCGATTAATAATTCTACTTAGATAGATAAATTGTTCAATTATTTGTTAGTTATTATGTAGCCAACTATGAATAGCAAAAGAGACAATAGCTATTCTTGTCTATGTCACATCATCCTATCATCAACATCATTCACTGATCAACTATTGAATCTCAAGCGATTATGCAGCAACGTCCTGTTACGGATGTGCTTTCCGATCTACAAGACCGTTATTCTCTCTTGGTGCCGACTGATGGATTGAGTGTCAGAAAAAAAAGAGGGAAGGAAAAAACGCGAAAGAAAAGAGAGATCGAACGAATGAAACGAGAGCAATTTATTGGCTCTCATCTAAGGCTTACACGATGACTACCATGCATTATCCGCAAACTAATAATGGCTTGCATTAGAAAAAAAGACGATACAAAACACTAGACAGTGTGCTAGTGTAACAATAATCGATAAACCATTGATTATCCTTCAGATGTCGAGACCAAACTAATGTTTTGCTGTGGTACTTGCTATTCATTCGTGGAATCTACGAATATTCTTCACGAGCAACATATAATTCATCAATCAATACTGTGCTGGCAATAGTCATAATAGTTATAGTAAAAAAAAGTACTGTAAAAATTTAATATAAACTTCGATGATGCATTTAATAAATGCAATCACTTTAAACATAAAACAAAAGACTTATCAGTATGCAAGTAATATTTCGACCAAAAAACAAAATTCTTCACGAATACATCTTATTGTTATTGGATGTCAATTTATGAGAAAGAAAACAAGATTATACAAAAAAAATGAATAATTCAATACAAGAAATCTAAATTATAAAATGTACTAGATCATTTACTACATTTGTTTTCGATATTTTAAATGTCATCACTATTCATTAATTTTCTTGATAACGTCAGAAACAGTAATAAAAATACATAAACAGGATCAGTATTTTTCTACTAGAATGTGCCCGACACATGATAGCTAACAAAAATACTAATTCAATTAAATATGCATATATATATATATATATACATGTGTGTGTATACTTATTTGTCTGCATGTGTCAGCATATTTACAATGTATGAAATTTTCAATAATACAGCAGGCTGATATTGAATATTAGAATTATATTTATTTAGCATCAACATTAGCATCATTATACAGTCGTATTTTGTCAGATGAAGTCTATATTTTCAGTTATGGAGATTATAGCAACATGATATTGTCATGGAAAAAAATCTTTTTCTTGTTATTCTGCATATATAAGAAATAGGATGTATTCATCCATCCCGAAAACTGTACTCAACACAAAAGGAATTTATTTATTTATTTAATTTTCTCAAAAATATTTTCATCATCCATAATTGAAATTAATTGATGATAACATTTTTGTTTCTATCGTGTATTAAATAAAATTACTTATTTCTTGGTTAAAAATATGTCAGTGTGATTTAGAATTCAGTAATCAAATATAAGATATCTAGACAAGAAGCCTAATGACAACGGAAAAACTCATCGAAATTTGATCTGATGCCTCCAAAATAACATTTGACATCAAATAAAATAACGAAAGAATACTGTAAAATTGTTATCTTTTCTTTTTCTACATAGGGAAAAAAAGAGCAATAGTAAAAAAAATATTTGTAAATGAATTCTAACTCTAAACATTAACGGTCAGTCGTAAGCATACATCATATTTGATAATACTTTTCAAAATGTCATAAAAAAAAACAAAGAACATCGAACTTTCAAATGGTTCATGGTTTTCTCTAGAATGATTCTAAATACATGAAATTAATTGTTTTTTCATTATCAAAATATGTCAACAAGCAAACATTTGAACATTTTATTTATATTTTGAATAGGTTTATTGAATCTTCATGTATTATATTATATTGATTAAAATAGACAAGCAAATCTTGTTGTCTTAGTGTAAAAGTACTTTTCAATAAGTATCTCATATTTCTCTATTTTAATTTGATTATTCAATACAATAGTATATTGAGTACTTCATCAATTTCTATTTACTTAGTTGAATGGAACGATCATCTTAAAACATAATTTTTCTTCTCAGTATCTTATCTTTGTGTGCGACTGGGAATATGAACATACCTTCATATGTATATATATTTATATCTGTGTGTGTGTGTAAAAATTACCGACCATTTCATTTTAAATAGTTTGTATTATTTAAATCTCGAATGATAGCCTTGTAATAATTCAATCTTTTTGACCTCTATTTAAGTATTATTTTTTGTTGCAACATATATATATATATATGTTAGTATGTAATACTAATCGTTTAGTATCAATCATTTTTCCTGCCTTTATCGTCTTTCCGCTTTTTTTCAAATATGTTGAAAAATCATAGGCACAATTTGCTTTTGTACTCGAATTACATTTCAAATAAATATCAATTGATAAACGACAAATGCGAATAAGCACGCTAGAATAAGAATGTATATATATATATATATATATATATACATATATATATGTATAATAACTGTTGTACGCTCAATCGATCGTTATGATATGAATAGTAAAAAAAAAGAACACAAAAGAAAAGAATAATCAATCGAGCAAATGTCTATGAATAGCCTTTCGATGTTATCTTTTGTATAATCTTTAGAATAAAAAAAACAGAATTTTACTTTTATCTTTTATTAATCGATAACAAAGAAAAAAATTCATTAATTTAATACTAATACATCATCTCATTTCTTTTTAATGCGTTAATGCTATTCTTGATGATAAATTGATTTCTTTTGTTCTCATGTGTATGCCTTTAGAAAATATAATAACAACATTATGCACACATGTGTTACTTAGTTGGGAATAACTTCGAGGAAGATAGTTTGAAGAAAAATAGAGGTATACGTTAAGACAAATGTTTTTTCCATACGCTGTTTCCTATGCCACGGGAGACGATTAACCTTAACATAGGATGGAGAGATACCACATGATATCAAGAGAGTTAAGAAAGACGTAAACCATCTTCATCATCATTGTCCGTTACTGAACGTCCATCTGGTTCGTTCATTCTGTTCTCTCTCTCTGCAATGTTTGTATTCGACGTGATTATAATGAATCTATATGGTCAAGAAAAACGATGCATGAAAAGGAACGAGAAGAAGACGGAGAGAAAAAAATAGATAAATACATTATGGAAAGAAGATGATGCCCTGTACCGTTCCAAAGTAGTCTCGTCATCAGATATAAATGAATGCCACTTCAGTTCAGACAGACAGAACAACAACAATTCATCAAATCATATACAAAGAGTAAGTAGACAGCATAACATTCCAAGCTGGGCTTCTTCCTCCGTTTGTTTCGTTTCTATATGTTTTACTGAGTGCCAACAAATATTGACTTCTGACTGCAGAAGACAGATACCTCGAAACATGTTCAACCTTGTATATCAAAATGAGCGAGCATATTTATTGTCCTCTTCTCTTCTCTTTTTTGTTTATGTCCCTTGGCAGATGAAATGAAAAATATATACAATTGTATTGGATAAAATCCATTGAGACATATGGGCTAAGATAGATATTCATTATATTATATATATATATATATATATAAATATGTGTGTGTGTGTCGATGCAATATACGTTGTGTAAAGAGCTTTAGTGTCTCGAAAATTGTTGCATTCTCCTTGTCTTGACTGTACGGGGAAATCATTATGATCATTGTCCTGTTTAGTTCAAATAGATATACATGTATATATATGTATGCCGTGCGCATTGAGTGTTCGAATAATTTATCATTTATAATGAGAAGATGTAATCGATTTTATCTCAAACTACTAATAGAAGTCAATGAAAAACGGCACAATCAGAATGAACAAACCAAGATAAGTAAGTAATGGAAAAACATTGCATTGTTGTATTCCTCGTGTGTCTATGGTAAAAGAGAATACATTTATATGTGCATTGATACTTGAAAAATGATACATATTGTATCCGTAACCACTTCGTTCATTGATATCCACTTGTACAGGTAACAGAACCGATTTTGAAAAGTGGCGACTTCAACACTTGCTTAATCTGTTTTATTGAAAAAAAAGAAAAGAGAGAATGAATAAGGAAGAAAAAGAGAAAGTGCATGTATCAGATGACCACTATCACCGACCACATAGCACATTCAATTATCTCTCTAAACAAAAAGAAGAGAAGAAGACGAAGATGGAGAAAGAGAAGATTCGTGTACTTCTTTTCCTATGTCGGACACGACAACGAATTATGATTGTATTGTGACGATTGTGCATAGAAGTACTCACTCTCTTACTCCTCCTCCTCCGCCTTCCTCCAGTAAACATTGGATTAGTCGCGCGCGAACGCTATGTACAGTGCGCTTGTATTAAATGAAAAAGCACAGAAAGAGTACAGTTGTAGCAGTTGCAGTACAGAAGTAACCTTCTTGCATGTGAACATCATGTCTTGATAATAATTGTCAGTTGTGTCCCTACTGAGTAAATACGCATGTATAAGATCGAATAATGAATATATCGATCTGTATAAGATTGTGTGTACGTAGTATGTCTATGAATTTGGTATAGATTCCATACGTAAGGGATTTATGCAATCGACAACATCGATCGTATACTGGTTCTTGAATTTCAATCGATTACTATCATCAGTAACAGAGACTATTTTACTTGTTGACTAACTAGTTAAGCTTTACGCGTTCAACTCAAGACACGTTCGTATTCAAAGATAGATCAATTTCCTCTTTGTGTGATTTTTTTTGTTATGCAAAATTCCTATGTGGTCGTCTATCCTATAAACACTAGTCATTTCGTCAATTTCACTCGTTTGTTAAAAATTTGAGCCTTCAAATACTGTAAAAGACTATTGATAGAAATTTACAGATGAATGTTATTTTAATTGCTATACGTAGATAATGACAAATAAGAATGAGCTTTTCTTTTGCTATCATTCATTCAACCTACCTATTGCTTCCTTTCTTTTTGTTCTTTTTTTTCCATCCCTCTCTCTTCACAATCAATCGACACCTGTATACAAACACGACGTGCTAGGCAATTCTCCTCGTAAAACTTGACCTTTGCTGGACTCATATGGTTCAGCACACTTTGAAATGATGGGATCTCACCTTTTCCCTTTCTCTCTCTCTTTTCTTCTTTATTTCTTTTTTTGAAAACTATTTGTCTTCATTTCTTTTTTTTTCGTTTTTCTCTCTTACTCTCTCTCTCCCTTTCTGTCTCTGTTCCCTCTGTGTCTCTGTTTCTCCTTCATTTTACATCCTGCTATTTCACTGAATCTAATCCATCGATTGCCAATGTCGCCATCATTTCGCATACTTCGATAATACAAATTATACTCAAAAAGACATTGTCCCAACTAATAGTAGAGTAAGTTTCTTTTTTTTTCTTCTTTGTCTAAAGAAGAAAAAAAAACATATTCAGAATGAATCTTGTCCATTGGGATTTGTTTTTTTTTACAACCACGATGCAAAAAGCTCAATTGGAATTGCTAAATAGTTGCATTACTATATTTAGTAGAGAGAATTCATCTTGTTTTATCTTCATTTGTAACGGAATAAGTCAACATTTTCTTTCTTTTATACAAGATTAAAGATCAAAGAACAGAAGATACTGACACTATTGGCATATTTCCAATGAACCCCTCTCCCCCCAAAAAAGGAGTGTACTGTAGCAAATCATTTGCATGATAATTAAATCTCAAGAGGGATTGAATTGAAGAAGCATTCATGAAGATGGAAAACGAAAGAATTAGAGTACATTCACATGTTCTGAAACCAAATCTCATTTGTCAAAAAAAAAAACGGGAGAGTCTCTATTCATCTTGTGTTATTTATTTTGTCTCTTACTATATCTGCGTACGCGCTATCGATGAGCTGTAGCTGTAATAATGATTGAGTAGTTGAGCCAACTATGAAAAAAAAACAAGTAGTACTGGCGAAATTAGGTTGAAAAAGATAGAGGAAATAACATTGCAGTCGTGTCTTGAATATCAATCAGTGAATGCATCATCTTCCAAGAGACAAACTAACGAAACGAAGACATAACCTCTCATTCTCATCTATATATATTATTGAACGATTGTATATTAGGATTGTCTGCATAAGAAAAAAAATTGTTCTTAAAGCGCTCTTACAACTAGTCATCGTTGTCGATAGAGAAGAAGATATTATCCGTAAAGTTTGTTTTATGTTTAGTCGATCGTTTCTTTCCAGCAAATTTATAGCGTAATATCTTGAGAATATTGATAATAGCTGAGATCCATTCTCTATACTTATACATGAAAGTAGTAGATACACTTCATTTATAATTATTGATTATAGTATGTACAACAGGATAATAGATGGTAAGAAACGATAGAACATCTTTGAATGATATCATCGTCTAGTGAAGTTAGATTTACAACGTAACATTACTACATGATATTCTGACATGTCAGAAAAAAGGAATTTATCTAAAACAAGAAAAACGTATACGTCTGATTATTGCCATGATCTTATTGTAAAGATAAGTCAATCAATATTGCATACATATACATACGTATACGTATTTTGTAGTACCTCTTGCGCTCGCTCGCCCGCTCGTTTTCTTTTTCATTCACTTCGAATTATTGACATCAATAAGTATACATACGAGAAAAACGAAGAAATAGTAGGTACGTGTGGATTTATTCAAATAATTTAAGAAATAAGTAAAAGATGACGAAGAAGAAGGAAGCGAAAAAAATCATTTGAAACATCTATAACTATGTTTTATGCTTCTTTTTCGTCAATCATTGTTTAGTGCCATAAAAATTTATTTATATATAGATGTTTGTGTAGTTTTATTTTTTCGAAATTGAAATTATCATTTTTGTTTCGTTTCTGTGATCGTACATCTCAACACAAACAATGTTCGGACTAGCTTCTTGTCTTCATCCGAACAATACGAAAAAAAAAGATGAATGAGTGAATTTGGAAGATCGGATTACGTCATTTTCGTTCGTGCTCGGACTATTCTTTCTCGTCAGAAGCGGCATATAACAAGCGAACGAGAGAAAACAGATCTTCTTTTTTTTTCTTCTTTTTTTGTGTATTTCATTTCTCCTTCTCTATTGCTCTTACTGGTGGTATTTTTTCGGACTAAGCATCTTTATCGTCTCTATTTGGCATTAAATAAAAGTTAAACTGTTCGAGTTATCAGCCGTCGATGCAATTTTTGTTTCTCTCTTCGATATTTCAACTCGAGTGAGTAATCAATATTAAAAATTTCTGTTTTTCTTTCTGTCTAAATTTGACAATTTTTATAAACAAGTATACGTTTAACTATGATATTTTATCTCAACAACTGATGAAGATAGATTAGTTTGATTTAACATTTTTACACGCACAAACAGACAAAAAATAAATTGAAGAATCGATAACATATTTCATGCGATGTGCTACCATGTATATATATACGTATATATATATATATATACATATCTATGCATATGATGTTGTTTCACAGTCAGTGTAGGTAGCACCATATGAGAAGACATATCAAATTACCAGTTAGTGGATAACGAGCGTCACATGTCGAAATCAATCAATGTACAAACGAAAAATTTTCTTTTTTCATTATTATTATTAATGTTTATTTCTTATTTTCTTTTTTTCATGTATTTTTATAATCATGAAAAAAAACGAGTTTGCTCTTCATTTTTATATGTATGTATTATCTGTCTGTGTTTATTCTAGACAAAGAAATTCAAAAGCTTGAATAGTTATTATTATATATTTGAATAGTCGACGAATAGACATTAACACTATGCCACCATTAAGTAATCCAATAGAACAAGCAGTTGAAAGTTTCTTTCTTCTGTTCAATGGTGTGGTCATTTTCTGTAAGTATTTTAGACAAGAAAAGAAAAACTTTAGTTTATTTTATTTTCTTTGAAATACTTTTAAGTAATGAGTTGTGGTTATACACTCATTGAATCAGGTGGTGTTCGAAGTCAAAATGCTGGCCATAGCCTTTTTAAAACACTTCTTATTTTTAGTAAGTAAACCAACCAATAACATACATCTCGTTTGATTGATTAAGAAAACTTTTAGTCTCTTCAATACTCGCTTATTGGATCACTGGCTATGCATTTGCTTTTGGCAGTAATGCCAATGTCATATTAGGTACACGTTATTGGGCTAGTGAAGTTTTTGGTGCCAATGGTCTTTATCCAGGCGTCGAAAACTTTACAAATTCAAACAATGCATATAATTTAAATAATCAAGATCCATATATTCATTTCTTTTATCATTATATGTTAACATTTCTTGTTACAAACATTGCAGCAAGTGCATTTGCTGAACGATGTCGAGTACCTGTGTATGTACTTTTTTCGATTCTTATGTCTGGTATGTGTTTTTCATTTGTAGAATCGAATAGAATACATATTTTCTTATTATTCATATTCTACTAGGATTTGTTTATCCATTTCTTGCACATTGGATGTGGGGTGCTAGTGGTTGGTTGGGTGCTGTTGTTGGTGCACGCGTAAGACATAGTTTATGTTTAATTACACTCATATTTTGTGTCTTCTCGATTGTCTTACGAATAGGATTATGGTGGTAGTGCTATAATATATCTAACAGCAGGTGTTGCAGCCTTGATTGGTACAATATTTCTTGGTCCACGTTTTGGTCGATTTGAACCGCGTACATTACCTTTGTTTGGGCATAGTATTCCAGTAGATATAAAAAAAAGAAGAACTTTGATAAATAGAAACAAGAGCCGATCATATTTTTATATTTAGATTACATCAGTTGGCGCGATTCTTGTTGCATTCGGATTCTTTGTAGTTAACTCAGGTGCTGATCATCGTATAACAGGAGTCGCCTATGGTGATCGTGTTGGACATGGTCTTATAAATACGCTTCTATCAGGTGCAACATCGGGCGCAACTTATTACTTATTACAACGTGTCATTGAATGTAAGACATAGTGAATTACAAAGAAAAACGACATGCTTGTTTTGTTTACTTTTCAATAATTAGCAATTAAGCAACCTGCTCGTCATCTTAAACGACGTGTATTTCTATCAACTGTTAATTCAATAATCGCTGGTATGGTTGCTGTTGCTGCTGGTGCTGTTGCCTATAATCCATGGTCATCAGTTATCATTGGTGCTATTGCTGCATTAAGTTTCTTATTATGGAGTAAATTATTAATTAAACTTCATATTGATGATCCTGTCGAAACAGCTGCCGGTATAAGAAGAATGACGAAGAAAACGACGAATTTTTCTTGAATATTGTCTTTTTAGTTCATATTGGTGGTGGTCTTTGGGGTATTTTTGCTTTACCAATCTTTCGTCGAACAATTGGACCATCGGCGGATGGTGCCATCACTGAAAATGTATTCGTTTCAATTATTTATCGCATTAGTGTTGGAGAAAGTTGGAGGGTAAAATTTTTTCTTTTTTTAGTAATATGACATAAAATTCATAGAAATTAATTACCTAGGGTTTACTCAATTCGTTATGTACGGCAGCTGTTGTTATGGCATGGACAGCTATTTTTATTGGACTTCTATTTCTTTTACTGAAATTAGTTCGCGTATTGAAAGTCTCACAAGAAGAAGAATTACGAGGTATAGAACTATACAATGAGACTTGATTTGGTATTATTTTATGAGACATTGTTCTTTCAATAGGTATCGACCTATTTCAACACGGTGAACCAGCCTATGCACTTCGTATTTACTGTGCTGCTTGTGGTGAACAATTACAAGGTAAAACCATTGAACAAGAAACCGTTGGCGCCCGAACGAATTTCCCGAATATTGTCACTGATGCAGAAGGAGGTATGTGAATGGAAGTTTTTAATTTACTATAGGGTTTTTGATGACCACTAAAGAATATTTCTACAAGCACATTTCTTTTCCCTATTAGTGAAAGCTATATAATTAGTTCATCTTAGTCAAGATTGATATATATATATGTATGTATATGTATATATATTTCAGCCTACGTGCTCGATGATATGCGTCGGTAAGATGACAAAAAAACCCAGATACAATCATTTGCACTAGAGCTAAAAAACAAAAAAAAACAGAAAACCTTCTACTCTTGCATTTGCTCTTTGTAGTTACACGTATTGTGCTTTTGCCTCTTTAATATTTTGAAAAAAAAAGCAACAACAACAACAATAATATCTCAGAGAAATTATTCTTTCTTTTAATTTTGCAATTTTTCATCATTTACTATTTTTCTCTTCTTTATGTGTTTTTAGCAATCGTCCCTATCGAATATTTCAATGAACGAAATGGTTCAAATGGAATGAAATCAAAATCATTCAACGAAGAAAATCGTGTTTGATTCTTCTTTTTTTGTGTTTTTCTTTTTTCATTCGCTCTTTTCTTCTGTCATTTTTTTTTGGTCTTCTTGAAACACATCTTACGCACACAGAATATTTTATAATAGTATCATTAAAGAATGATCATCAAGCTATATCTATTAACAGTATAAAGCGCTAGCAGAAAAACACTGTCTCTTCTCTTTTTCTTTAAGTATCAGTGCGCAATGGCAAAAGTTAGATTAGTATATATATATATATATATATATTTATGTGCGCGTGTGTATTGAAAAAGCTTTAAAAAAAACTCTTCTTTTTTTCTACAGTATTTCCTTTTCTTTTATCTACCCTCTTTGCTGTTGTGCTTATCTGTTTGCGATTCTCTGACTATGACAATCGAAAAGTCAGAACCGATAGATAGATGATTACTGTCATTATCATTATCATTATCATTATTATTATTATTAAATATTTCTTTTATTTAATCGTATACTTCCTTGGTTTTTGAGAACATTTGTCATCCGAAATACTTATTATTCGAGTTATGACACATTTCCCCTAATATTCCTAACCTTCATCTTTTTGTTTGCATTCAATCAGCTGTATTTTTACGATTTAATTTTACTATTTCGTAGGAATACAGTATGTCAATATCAATTGGAGTTTTTTTTTCCTTTCTCTCCCGTTCGTTTTCTTTAATATTCACACAGCAACAGCCTTACTTATTTTATCTTTATCTTTTTTTTCTTGTGTTTTTGCTCTTGCTCAAGTTCAGTGTGTATGTGTGTTTGATGTTCAAGCGTGTTTATTGCATTCGAATTCGTGTTTTCCTATTTTCTTTCTTTTTGTTAATGTTGCTTCGTGTTTGCGGTTAGTTTATAAGCAAATAAATGTATCGAAATTCGTGTTGTGGAAGATGAGCATGCTCTGTATTATAATCAAATTCAATATTGAATGAAAGGCTATGCCAACAATGTTATTAGTTTTATTGATCGCACAAAAACTACGAAGGCAGAATTAAAGATGAGATAATCTTCGGAGTGAAAATTACTTTTCCATTAAATCACAATATTTAACTTTTATCACTTTCATCAAAACACATATTATCAACATAACTTTTGTTCCAAGATCGAATACTACGGATATAGTCATGATGGCAAGAAAGTTGTTTTTTGTTTTCATTATGTAACACTTCTGATGAAGAAGAACATTGTTGATATTATCTTATCATAGTAACTCTTTTGAGATTTATACATCATTTGAGACCGAATCTCAGCTAAATAATGAGAAATCCCATGGCTTTAGCTTTGTAACATTTATCCATGATTTGTATGATTCATGAGATATGAATATTAATTTTTTGAAAGTTAAGTAATGATCAAAGAGAAAAACATCATGTGAACTAATATCTACGGCTGACTTACTATTACATCCAAAGACAAAGAGCAATGGAGGAGGCCTTCTCACTTCAAACATTATCGTCTCTATATCTCAAATGTTGTCGTATTTCTGTAAGATTTACAGAGATAAATGGCACTAAAGATTCCGCAGAAAGATAACAATTTACAAATGTCATGTGTAGTACTGTTATTAGCTATATACAATATTATTTCCCTTGTTGTATATAACTTCCGTTCATATCATAAATCAAATGCATTTGAAGAATTCAACAGCAAATTAACGAACAGTCATGTCTATGATTAATTGGTACGCATTTCTGTTGATGAAGGATAAGTGTGGGATTCTGTAAAAAGATTTTGAACAAACCATCGATCAAATCTTATTTAATGCGATGACTCGCTCTTTTCGATCGTTCAAGCTTTTTAAAAGTTCATTTAATATTACGTAGTTATGATCATAGGTTCAGTACAGTCACATAGTTTTGTTTTTTAATATTTAAATTGATCAGATCGTATCTATCAAGTTCTTTCGATAAAAATCGTTCGAATGACAATTTATATCAATATTAATGAACGATGTTTCGAAAACTAGTTCTGAATAAGCAGAAAATTAGATTATTTTATTCTGTTTCTTTTTTAGTCACTCTGTTTTTAGTTGCATAGATTGATTGTAGCCCAAATTTAAATTGTTCTTCATAGAAAATATAAGCAAAAAAAAGCTATTACGAAAATCCACAATAAATCGCTCCCATCAGCAACTTTATTCACAATTTCCTGGATCCACTTTTACCCAGGGATGTGCACTTTCAGTCTACTGATCATTAACTCGTTGTAATAGTTAGTGCACATTGGCTAGATGGGTGCCGATGTTCATTGAAGCAGTAAAATACATTACTTAACAAGAAAAGAACATATTTTGATTGAACTAATGTATTAATATTACAGTGAACATTGCTGTGAGTGATTCAATGAAAATTGATGCCTGTGTAATCAGAGTTCCAAATCAGTGCATACTGATGATTCAATGACCAATGTTTCCAGTAATAGTTTACAAATGTATATTAATCTATTCATTTTAGATGCAGATATTTATTGTAGAAAACTGAAAAAGAATGAAAAATTGCTTGAAGTTGTATTCGATCTCAAGTGGTAAAAAAAGCAATTGATATTCTAATTAGAAGAAGAGAAACCAAATTTTTACCTTTTCACACATATATATGTATTTGTGCTTTATGATCGTACGAATAATGACACCAAAAAAGAGTATACTGTTGACTTTTACACGAATAACATTTATAGCTCTCACTCTTATTTAATCTAAATGATGAATATGTATGGATTGAAACCTTTCAAACAGGAAAGAGAAACAAGAGAATCATTTCTTTTTTTTTCCTTCTCACGAAACATTCTAGCAAAAATTACATCAAGACAGAATTTATAGGTTTCCTCGTAATAATTTATTATAGAATGCAACAGTGGAAGGTATCTCGAATCATGTTTGCAATAATTAATTCACTGAAACATAAGTCAACGATATATGTAGGCAATAAAACCTTGAACTCTAGAACTATATTATATATCATCGATGAAACAATGAACTATCTATCATGAATTGACTAATGAGTTTTTCTATGTTGAGAAATATTATAATGCTAATATCGGAAAATGTCGTTACGAACTTAATATGAATAATTGCAATAACGGATCGTTGAGTCGTCCATTAATTTTGATCAATAGGCTAAAGTTGCACATGATGATAGAAAAAAGAAAAGGACAGTAGGAAATACTTTATTTACAAATAATCTTCATTATTTTGTGATAATTCATGTGCCTTTTTTTGTTTTATTACATCTCTTAACTGATAAATAAAGGTTATTCATATTCATCAATGAACATGTCAACATGTATTACAACTAACAGACATGAATATTTCATAAGAGAAGTTTCAGTTTCTACTATTCCAAAATCAGATCTTTTCTATGAATTAATTATTCATAATTTTACATCATCTCTCTAATTATTTGTGTTCGAATTTTTATCAGTAATAATCGTTTTCTAAAAGCAGATAGACTTAGTACTCATGTATTCATATTGAGCTGAAAAACTGATACTTCATTGCAACATGCTTGCAAGCGAGGGAAACATGATATAAGAAATAAGGCGATTCAAAAGGTAATTGACACAGTACTGTGAGGGTCTTTTCTTCCAACATCTTCACACAGCATGTCACATATTTCATGAGCATTTCATAATGTTCCTCTAGTACTGAAATAATCAACATCATCTATCATGACAGTAGGAATCTGTTGTAGACAATCCGATTTTAATGATGACGAGCGCAGGAAAATAACACTAAAATACTTGAGGTAATTGATACAATCAATGATAAATTTACACCCAAGTGAGAACTATTTGAGTACCAGAAGAAATTAATTGGAAAAAAGTGACATTTATTTATACTTGAGCATGAGAAAAACAATATGAACAATCTGATGAAAAATAAATTCAAGTAATAAGACTTTATTAACTTCGCTCAATAGTTTTATGACATCATTAATTGAATTTCTTAAGTAAAGTGTCAATACACTGTAACCTATCGATGAGGTAAATTAAAGGCTTCTTCTAATTGTAATCACGAATCAGCCAATCTAAAGACTAAGAATTTGAAGATTTAAATGTATGCCAATTCAATCGGTAGATCAATTCTTCGTTGAAATAAGAAAACAATATTTGTATTTTGACTATAGAGAGTTAAAAGGAGTTCGAGAATAAATTTTAGCTTATCAGAATGATGACATCATCTCTGATGGAATCATTCTATGTATATGTTTATAAATGTATACATTTATCAGATGTTCATTCGAAAGTATTGCAAGCATTATTTCGGTGGGAATATACGACGACTGTATTATAGTCATTTATCTTTACTTCTAATACATTTATTTCTTGTCTGATTGATGTAATTTCAACCTTATAATAAATTGTAAGAAGGACGGCGTATATTTTATTTAGAGAAATGACAATATCGAAGTTTTATCTGCTAGTGAAATATAATACAAACATTGTTCTTTTGTGTTTTCATTGATTATCCAAATCCTTAGTTAAACATATCGTAAGAAATATGATCATGATCATCCTCCTCTTCATCGAACACAATACATTCAATTCGATCGATGTTCAATGTCTATCGTTCTTAGTATAAAATAAAATAGAAATAATGTTGAATGAACAACTCGTATGCATTACTGCTGTCATTCCCACATTATTTCCTCGTTTTGCTCTATTCTGACTTGCTTGTTTGCTTCATTAAGCATCAAATTAGAACATGAGAAAAAAAACGAAGCAAAAGCAAAGAAAATTAAGTAATCTAACGACGACACATTGTGATCCATTTGTATGTCTTCTGTGCACTGACCGATGCGCACCGACGCATTACTAACAACAAAAGGTGAAATATGTCTGTGTAAGCCAATAGAGGAAACGGATGCGCAACACGTCACATAGTTTCTGCCAATTGACGCTCTACTTGTACTATCATTATTAAAGCTGAAAAAAAATCACTTTCATTTCCTTGTGATGTACAAATGGTATACTTCGTTGAACTTGAAAATAGATGAAAAGAAAATGTGCGGTGTCAATATGTTTTGGTCTTATTAACGGTGGTTATTTGTCGACCTTGTACATGTTGTGTATTATAATGACGCTAGTGTTTGCAATGCTGTCGGTTAAACGAGCCGGAAATGGGTCACTTAGATGAGTAGTGGTGTTGGTGCAATACGATGCCGGTTTCTCTTTTTTTCGCTTTCTCTCGTTTTTTTTTGTCTATCGTTATTCCTCAATGCACACTCAAAGCTTACAGCTCATAGAGGCGGAGAAAGAGGAAAAAAAAGAAATCTTTATCCACATGAATTCTTTGCATATTCACATTCTTGAGCACGAAGCCAACATAAGTAAGCTATAGTTTGACAAAAAAATTGAGCTAATTTTTCTTTGATATAGTATATTGATGATATCAATGGTTGAAATCTCAAATTACGCTTTTTTTTCTTTTTTAATCTTTACGAGTAACAATTTGTGTCTATCCAGATTAGAATCGTCTCTAATTCTTATGCAATACATATTTATACTTATATGTATATATATATATATATGTATGCATGTATATGTGTGTGTGTGTGTGTGTGTATGCCTATGCATGGTCAATTACGACGTTGGAATAAATGAAAGAGTCTGAGTTGCACGAAAGACGTGTACGGAAGAATCGGCTAGCATTTCCTTCGTCTGTATTTGGAGTATTACTAATGGCGCGTGACTTCATTGGACATCACATCGTACGTTCAATGTCATTTTCTTTTTTTTCTTCTTCTCTATGCCTGTGTCTTTGTCTCTCTTCCCCTTCGCTTTCTGACTTCACTCTTGTTGTTACATTATATTGTGTTCATCGAATGAAGTGCTTCATTCACTCTTTCGCTCTCTTTCTACGATATGTTCTAAATGTATATATATATATATATATATATTTGTGTGTGTAGAGTGTTGTTCAACCGTTATTCATACTGAAGAGAACATCAACCAAGGAAAAAAAGAAAAAGAAGAACAAGAATCGATGTTAAAATTCGAAAGCTTATGCTCGCGTACCATCGTTCATGTACTCTAGTTCTCTTATCGCATCTACTTCACTAGTCATAGTCAAAGCTAAGTGAGTGTTCGTAGTATGTTGATTTTGTTTCCATATTTAAGTTAGCTGAATTTTGTCATTTCTGTTCTTCATCTAACCACTCGAAGATTCAAGGAAATCCATGACAGTATGTCAGGGTAAATTATTAAGCATTGAAGAGATGAGAGTATGATGACAAAATTTCAAGACTTAGTTGAATTGATTGCACGCTCATAGTCATTGTTCTATTGAATGGAGTAAGATCGATACTTGCATTAATAATGTTGTTTTGTTTCGACAAGCTTTAAAAAGTCAGCTATTCATATTACGTCATGATTGAAGTTCTATATTGTCAGGAATCACCACATCCATAGTTACTTCCCTTCTTTTTTTAGTTTATCTAAACAGCACAATGTGTAAAATTCCTGTCGCTCTCTCTCTCGCTTTCTGTCCTTTCCTTTTGAATGTGATCAATGCAAAATAATCACACTATGACGAATCCTTGTAGTAGTCACAACGACAAAAAATGACGTTGGTGCCAACATTTTCCTTTTGTTTTATTCTTTGCACTTTCATTCTGCTATATCATCATGTGTGCTTCAACATGCATATGTATGTATATGTGAGTATGTATGTGTGATCGATGACTTGTTAGACTCTACTAGTAGTCATGGTAGTAGATCGTTGTCCGTGTCTAAACAAACATATCTGAACAATAAAAGTTCAATTATCTCCTATCAATCAGACAGAACGAGGAAGATAGAAGGGAAAATAATTTATACAGGTGAATGATGTAATCGTACGTATTAGTCTAGGAACACATCCGGGTGCATGTATATCTGTATATTTTTTTGAGATGCACCAACATGATGCCCTCGAGTAGATAGACAGCGTGCGAAACCTGTCGTCGTCTACTTTTTCTGTACACATCACATATAGATATGAATAGAGTGAGATCGAGAATTGCGTGATAGCCATAATGAATTGAACGTAGGCAGGCGAAAAAACACACGATAAGACATGTATGTTTGTGCGAATGAATGACTGGAAAAGCTCGTTAGACTCACCATCGAGATAAGACGACGATGAGCATTGAAGTATGTATGTATGCGTACGTTCTCAGAAGACAACTTAATGAAATGCATCTTTCAGCAAGTGATAGTAGATGACTCGCTCCTATTTCAGAAGAATATCTTCTTCCCATGCGACTATCTGAATATATATATTTAGATATATATATAGGAAAGAAGATTACAGGTACGATTCTCTGACTATTGAATGATAGCTTATTCGTTGATCTTTCTTTTTTTTCCTTCTTTTCTCGACTCATTGCGGTTAATCGGAGAGGAGAGAGAGAGAGTCCTAATGATAAAAATGACTCTTCATGTACAATAATATTACACTGACTCCTCTCTCTTCTTCTTCATCATCACATTGTTGTATACATACATGCATTGTCTTCTCACATCCTATGCTTTCAATGTGTGGATGCTCTCATGTTAATCACTAAACATATATATATATATATATTAAGAGTATTCATTTTTTTCCTTTTTTTGTTCTCTCTTCTTTGTTGTAGACGAAAGCATCTAATGGTTTAATTGTATTAGAACGTCGTCCGACACACTACTACTATCACGACTCCTATTACCATTATCACTGTGAAAATTATCATTCGAAATAGCTCAATGCAATGACACATGTCCGATTCTAATCATTATTGAACTACAGTAGTATTCGAACGGATTAAATTCAATTTTCAAATAAAATATCCATATTAATATACATATACATATAAGACAAAAAAGAAAGGCGACAATTTTTTTTTCTATAACTAGAATTCATTTACAATTCGGTTTTATTCAATGGAATGTAAACAGCAGACAGCAACGGCTGTTGCTGCTGTCCGGCAATCAACACTTGCTTGTCTTCTTTACTCTATTGTGATGATTTTACTTATCGGTAAGTGTGTCTAAACATATACGCATATCGATCTCGCTATATACGTATATATATATATTCATTTAATAAGTTTTCTTTCAAAATAGAATAAAAAAAGCGAAAGACCTTGGGGCAAGATATACACAGCTGGATGCATCCCTATTCTTGACTCATGTTCATTAAAACCAAATGACACTTCGCTTCTCTTTTTTCCAATTAATAATTCTAAGATGAACGAAGGAACACGTTTAGGCATACTATATATTTTATGATATATATAATATATATATATATATATATCGGTTTGACTGATCGATTTTCATCGATCAAAGTACGTTATACACACATAAGCAATATGTCACTTTTCTCGGCTTTCTCACGGGAACATATGTCATTGACGATATATAGTTCATATAGATAAAAGAAATTAGCCGTAGTTGAACTTTTGCTTTTATATTACATCATACATTGACATACAGACAAGCAGACAGACAGACAGAGACCTTGTATGTTCAAGTGTTCATTTTCATAATTTTTTTTCTCTTTCTTTCAAGTTGATGGCACATTAGCTAGTACTGAAGCAGAGATTATTTCGACACAAGATGAAATTATTACTTACATTAACCACACAGCCAAATTATCCTGCATAGTACAAAATAAGAAACGACATCATGTAAATAGAAAACAAACGTTATACGAACAGATTTGTTTTTTAGAAAAAAGCTTTTGTTTTATCTATTTTTCAAGATTACGTGGTCTCGTGTTACATTTATGAATGAAACACAAAAAATAACAAATCTTTTATTCGTTGATCTATTAAAATATACTCCATCTAGTCATTATCATTTAACACATACGATTGAACGAGATAATCGTGAATATTGGAATCTTGAAATACGTAATGTTCATTTGTCTGATCAAGGCTATTATAGTTGTGTATTAACAGCAATTAAGCCAATATCAAAAATATTTCATGTCAAGGTTCTTGGTATGTATCACGCTTCATAAGATCACGATAATAGAAAAATGATGATAATAATAGCCGTTGTTCTCAATCTCGAGAGATTTTAATTCACACATTTCTAAGACGGAAAGTTCGTTTTTTTCTTTGTATTTATTCTGACTCTAATGATCGTCTGTATTCCGGACTAGAGTCAATTAAGTTCTTATTATATAAGTACTCACCCTGTTTTCTTTTGCGTTTTTTTGAAGAAAATACACGCAACCCGTTACTTGCTCTACGTTCGACGTCCGATGCATATACAAATAATTTACAACGACGGTCAAAGGATGATATTTTCTCATCATTATCATTATTATCATCATCGATATCAACAATTCTTTTAACTTACATTTTATTAATCATTATTTAATTTTTTTAACTATTCTATTGTTGTTTTTTTTCCTTTGATTGAATGAGTTGTTTGCTTTTGTGTGTGTGTGTGTGTGTGTGTGTGTATCGATGTGGATATATGCGTGGATTTTGCAGAGTATTTTTATTGTTATCTTCTGTCGATTAACTGAAAGAAAAAAATAGAAACACTATAACAGTGAAGTATCTTGTTTTCTTTCTGAATGATAGCACTTTAACGGACCTGAAAGAGACAGACCTTATTGTTGTAAAATGAATGACGATTTGTGACACATTTTATTGTATCTATTTTAGTCTATAAATAAACTGGTGAGCTACGAATTAACTTATTAGGAATTTTTGTTGATTCAATTTTGTTTAACAATGAGTTATGCAAATCGTACACTAATCCTCGTTATAAAATGATAATATATAGTCTATGTTTGAAATAACTATGTAATTAAAATTCATTGTGATTGATTGAATTGATTATAAGAAAATTCCCGTCTATTGTTTGGTTGATAAAAATGAAAGTAACTTTTTTATATGTCAATGACTTTTCTCGGTCAGTATATTTTTAATATGATATTTCATGATCAATTTAGAATGAAGAATCGAATGGAAAAAAAAACAACTATCGATGTTGATTGATTTTGCATTGAATAAATGTAAAAGCTTATTGTTTTCATGGTTTTTATGTATGTATCTTCTATTTTTAGAAAGTAACAATTCATATTCCATGCTGATTGTATACTAGTTTGCATGCAAAAAGTTTGGATTTGAAATTTAACACAAATGGAATCTGATTGGATTGGAGATTGTTTTTACGATAGACGAATTCATGCTGAGTTGTGACGAAAATTGAATACATAGGATTTTCCTATACTATTCATGATGCCGATAGAAGCAATGAAGATTATTGATTTCAATTTGATGTAATAGTTCAGAAAACTGAATCTATTAATCGACTATCTGCTAGGTAGTGCAGTTTTTTGTTGAATCAAAGATGAAAAAGTCTAATCGGATTATGTATTGTTCAAAAAGCATTGCAATTAACTTCAAGACTGACTATTTTACAATAGACTTGGGGATGTTAAAAACTAGTAAAATTAGACACAGTTCAGTCAAGTAAAAGCTCGCAAGACAATACGAATGAATTTAAAGCGTAGATTACTTCTTACCTATCTAGATCTTGGTATTCATTTTAAACAGTCTGTACAGTGTATGAGAGTTCAACAAAGGACGTGGAAACTTATTCGACTATCAAAGCACATTCGAAATCCGTATTATGATTTTCTAGTATGCTATCAACCTGTCTGCATGATGCATTCTAGTAAAAGGTGTCTTATGGTAATTTTTTTACTTAAAATTGAACATGGTAATATTCCTTTTCGAAAAAAAGACGTCACCCAAGCAAGTATTTAATTAATTTTACTTAAATAATTTGCGATCATGATCGATCTAAGAGGTTGTCTTCTTTTCGATGAGTTTTTTTTTCAAAGTTAACGGTATCCCAAATAACGAACTATATCACGAATAATCAACTACGATATTTGTTTTCTTTCAATGCGCATCATAACTTGAAGTTTTCAAGGAAACATTCAAGTAAATTTAGAAAACATTAATTTCATCGAATTGTCTGTTATGAAAAATAACATCGTTCATGAATAACATCCATAAACGCTTTAAATAACACCAGTCAAGTTCGATGTTGTCACACTTTTACCCTATCATATTTATGCATACATCGATATGTCTTGTAATTACAATAAGAAATGTATTGAAGTAAAGTTCACATTATCTTTCTAGGTAAAACAAACGGATAGTACTATCTTGCATGATGATACATTTGATTTTGTGTGTTAATGTAAGATTAGATAGAAATAAACCAACAACCAGTGGTCTCGGAAGTCTTACATCAAGTCTTAGTAAAATATTCTGCACAAGATCTTATTGTCCCGTCGAATTTGAGTGTAAAATTATGGAAAATCTTAAGTGACGATATAAAATTACGAATTGATTTAAAATTGACTTTTGGGATAGTGATTTTTTGTACGATTTTATATGATGTTACAAGATCTTATGTTTAACTTTGTGATCTGAGTTGAGAAATACGTATACGTACTCAACAAATTATGAGGAAAACCTTTTAGATTGAAGTCAATTGAAATTTCAACTCATGAGTACGTTCGATGTAATGTAAATCGCAGGTAAATAAGTGGAAATGGCTGCATCAAAGAGTGTTGAGGGAAGTGTTTGAAGTAAGAGAACGATTAAGAAAATAATTCATATGAAGGAAAAGTTTGTTTTTCTTTCATTCGGGAATACGAATAAATAAGTGTTTTTCTTGGGACAATCAAGCACAGAAGCTAAGTACACAATTTCTTTTGTTTACTATTTTGATGAAACGAAAAATACGAAGATAACTTTGCTTTCTAAGATAAGTTATCTCACTGAACATTGTACTTTTATTATGAAAATTACTTATGTAGATCGATGATTCTTAAAGATTCGTTTTTTATGTGTTCAATAATCTAATTCAACTATACCCTTATCACAACAGTCGAGAAAAAAATTGTTGTCTTAGTGCTAAGTATATATGGTAATATTTCAATCTTCAGACAGAAAGATTTTATATTGTTAAAAAACAGCTGCACTGATGTACACTGAGCCCGGTGAATAGAAACAACGCATTTTTCAAGCAATCGTTTCTTATCGTGTAACGCATTAAAGAAAAACATATTTAAGAAATTCAATAGTTTATCAACATTATTTGTTTTATTCGAACAAATCAAATAAAATCTGGCCACAAGATTTTTAATTTAATTATTATTCTTGATACGTATGATCTCATTGAAAATTATTAAACTTGAGAAAGTACAATAAAACGAGATATGTCATATAAGTCTTGTATCATGATTTCGGAACATCTCTATTATTCAATTCAATCATGAAAGGCTAATTCTATGCTAACACTTGTTGCTATATGCAAACCACTATATCGACTTTTCTTTTCTAAGTACAAAGTATATGAGAGAAAAGGTAATAATGAATTCAAATTCTAGAAAAAAGAATAAAAGATCAGTCATCACCGTTGATTATACATTATTGACCATTCAAAAATTAATGATAAAATACATCACATAAAGTTTTCTATTAGCTTATACAATTGAACGGTTTTTGATTGGATGTGTATCTATTGTAGAGAATTAATGATTACTATTTCAAGTGTATATCATTGACTTCAGTTTCGAAACAGCTTGAATGATACCTTTTTTTTTCTTATAAAAGTAGTCAATGTGAATTGTTTTCCGCTTGAAATATTCTCATTGTATATCAATCACCAACTGTTGATTTTTATCATTGATGACTCTTAGTCATGAAAAGAAGCGTGCCTGTTTCGAACGATATTTTATTTTATTTTTGAAAGTTTAATGATTTAACTATCGTGTTACCGTGTTTTACTATTTCCATGTGAACCCTAATTGAATTGAGTTAAATCAATAATTCGACGTAATAAATTTTTCACGACAACATATTAGCTGTTCTTTTTATTTTGATTGTCAAAATTTAGAAATATTTCATCTGAAAATTAAAATATAATCATTTTATTTCTTGTTCTAGAACAAAAAAAAACATTAACATTTTGTTTCAAATAAGAACAAAGAAGTGCCCAACATTGCATGTGAAAAACTAACAAATTTTTTTCATGCTTATCTAGATGATCCATTTCCTCTCCATAGAGATATTTAATTTATTTTATTCAATTGATTTTTTACCATGATAATTCACATGTCATTTTCATTTTCATTTTGATTACGTCATAAGATAACTAATAATTGTCGAAAGTTGATAACGATCAACATTTCTTGCATTTAACAAAATTTACGCATAAAAAATTAGCGGGTACTCTATAAACAGATTTCTTTTTCAGTACATAAATGATTAAAAATGTGCTATTTGTTTTGAGTACTACGATAGAACAAAAAAAAGAGGAATATTGAAAGCAACATCAACATTATTTGTAAGCCTAAAAGGCTGACATACATTTTGACCCAACTGGTTGTAGCTTAATCTTTTTATAATTACTTATCATGCTTAATCCATCTTTTGCACTTTAAAAAAATACCAAAGAAACAATCACAGCTCGCATTCCAAAGAATTTCAAAGAAAGAATCAAACGTAATCTAATTTTATAAATTAACAGTAACATTTAGCAAAATCTATCATTGTTTATTTTATGTTTAACCTTGATAAGAACATCATCTTTCTTCTATTGGAAAACGAGACTATGTTGATCGTTGTATTGATTGAGAAGTATATCGCCTGATTAGAACACCGTCTAGAAAGAATACACTCCCCTCCAGACAACTATTCGGTGTTGCTATTGATAAAAATCAATGTAATATATAGTAGCCAATAGTAGCGCAATGAACAGTGTTGCTTGCTTCAACTAGATTATATCGATTCATATGCATTTATACAGTTGGATGTCATATAATCTTATCAATATATAAATATATATACGTATAAATCCATATATATATATATATATGTGTGTGTGTGTGTATAATATAAGGATACATGTAGAAAAACCTATTCATGCTTGTCAATATATATGTGTGTCAGAATGACCATAAGTAGAAACAAATAAAATTAATTTTACTTGGAAAATTTTTCCACACATACAATACATATACCTATATTTACATAATTTATGAAATCCTGTTCTAATGATAAAGATACTCGATCAATTTAATCGTTTGAAATTAAATGATCATAAGATTAATATTCAAATCCGCTTAGAAAAAAATAGTCTTTATTTTTCATTATTTATGCTAATTTATATCAATTAATACATGAAGTGTTGTATCATCTGAATATCAAGACATGTATATCCCAAATTCTTTTGGAAATAATCCTTTCAGAATATTAATAATAACCGCAAGAACATTGTCGTTGATGTTCTATCAGCAATACATCGTCATCCCTTCGCCCGCATGTTATTTCTTACATGGGCACTTTTGTTCATCACATCTTTCGCTTTTTGCCAAAATTGCCTTCGCGTTTGAACGAGTTTTGAAAATTCAAACTAGCCATTCGATAGAAGACACTTTTCTCTATTCAATCATGTATAATAAATTGGAAAAAAGTTTTTTAATCTCAATAAAATAATTAAATATTTTGCAAATATACAGTAAATCTCATCTTGTTCATCGTATTTTCGTGCATTTTTTTCAATGTTTTTATTAGAAAAGCGTCGCACAACTTATATCATTCGATAGAAAAATGTCTTGTCTATCATATTCAATAAAAAAAGTCTTCTCATACAATTAAATTTTATGAAAATAATCATCATTTTTCAAGGAAGATTTGAACAATCTTATGATAGTTGGAGTAACAAAAGCTATCCTATGTGCGGTTCGAGTCGATCGGGAGAAAGAAGAAGAGGAAAAAAAAGCCAACAACGACGACGGCGACGACGGCGCATATACACCACCAACATTACCACCATCATTCTCATTCATTCTATCGACATCGCCCTATCGCGCGCGCACACGCACAAGTTTTCTCTGCTTCATATTCACTTCATCTATTTAAAAGAAATCTTCGAAAATTTTTCTTTTTGAAAAAAAAATGTCGGATCTTACAAGTGGTACAACAAACCTTAATGCATCACAGAGTGCACCAGCTGCTGCAGCACCAAGTTCAAAAGGCAAGAAAGCAAAATCAAATGCTGCTGCATCAACAAATAAAACCAAGAAATCAAAAGGTACAAGTGCTCATCCTAAATTTTCAGTCATGATTAAAAAGGCATTAACTGAATTGAACAATCGCAATGGTACATCGAAGGCAGCTATATTAAAATACATATTGGCCAATTTTAAAGTTAATCCAGCAACAGCTAATCAACATCTTAAATTGGCATTACGTGCTGGTACAAAAAACAATTCGTTAAAACAAACGAAAGGTATTGGCGCCAGTGGAAGCTTTAAATTAGCTGCTGTTCCCAAAAAAGCAGCATCCAAAGCTGGTCAGAAAAAGAAAACAACAAAATCAACTTCAACAAAACCACGAAGTCGATCAAAGACGCCAGGTGCTGCCAAAAAATCAGGTGAAACCAAAGCAAAGAAACCGCGTTCACCAAGCAAAGCTAAATCAACTGACGAAACTAACAAACGAAAACGTTCAGCTTCACCAACCAAAAAAGTAGCAACAAAGAAAGCGGCCAAAGCAACTACACCAACAACTACAGCTGCACCTAAGAAGGCCGAAAAAACTGTTAAAAAAGCTAAAACAGGTTAGTTGACTCGGCCACTAACATGAAATTATTCTTATCATGTATTTCGGTTTATTTTTAGCTGCAGCATCCAAAGCTAAAGCACCAGCTAAAACAAAGGCTGCAGGTAGCGCTAAAGCTAAAAGTCCCAAGAAGAAAGCAGCATCACCAAAGAAGAAAGCTGCTGCTACACCAAAACCAAAAAAATCTACGAAAGCAGCAGCAACACCTGCCGCACCAGCAGCCGCTGCAACAAATACATCTACCAATACTGCTGCTAAACCAGCACGTAAAAGTGCAACAACAAAGAAAACGAAAAGCCCAAAGAAAACTGCAGCAAATAAAAAATAAGAAAAAATAAACTTGTTTTGTGTTTTTTTAAAGAAAACATGTACATAATTTACTATAACATCTATTTTTCGTGTGTGTGTGAGTGTATCATGTAGACATATCTTTCTATATCTCATCGTATCATTGCAGATAATGTACTCCTTCTTACGTCTTCTATTCCTTCTCGATGTTGTTTTGTTTCCTTCTATTGTTTTGTATGTAAGGCGTATTATGAACGCCGAGACTACTATTTGCTATATATTACTATAACTATAGTCGTGTGTTATCTTTACTTTTTTTGCTGCTTTTGTGTGTGTGTGTGTGTATATATATATAGACGTACATTCTTTTGCCTGTCTCGCCGCTGTTCGAGATAAATAAAAAATGAACAAAAATAAAATGTCATTCTCACTCTATTTCTTGATTAATTACAGTGAAAATGAGGCTACAAAAAATATGATTTAGCAATAACGAGAAAATATCGATTATGAATATGATAAATAATGGTCAAGTCTCTTTTGAAATGTAACATCTCACACAAATATATCATATTAATTCACTCACAATAACATTACTGTGAAGATGATGGATAGAATGAATAAGAACTCGTTACTTTTGATACTTTATCATTCGAGTTCATATCGAATGAACGAAAAAGGAGGTCAATGATATTTCATTTTTTTTTGTCGTTTTATCAAACAAAATTTTGCTCGAATATCTAAGCATACGATAGGATGAGTAACATAAAAAAACTAAATCGTAAGACAAAAAATGCAAGAATGTGAACCTAAGCCTGAATAAATACGTGCAAATAAACCTTGTGTTTAACGTTGAAATTAAATATTCATTTGAAAAGTTCCTTTTGTTTTTCATATCATCATTAGAAATTTATATTGAATTCATTAATTAACATTTTGCCTTAGTTTTAAGACATTAAATTTCATCATTATAAATACAAGTAAGTTCTGCGTAGTTATTTCGAAAAGATTTCAATGTTTTCATAGTTAGTTTTGATAGACTTGGTTTTACCGATTTCATTTGATATGTTTATAATTTATTTCGAAAACAGCTCAATCGATGCATCGGTAACATTAAATCTTATAGAATTAACTTATGGAATTTTGACGATTGGGTTTTTTTTACTAATATGCATATTTTCATTCTCATTTAATGTTTCTTTTCCATGAGATAAGTATCTTTATTTTTCATCTACTGACATGTAGTGAAATGTTTAGCTAATCAATAAGTTGTCACTAGGGATAAAATGAAAATCATTACTCATTGGTATTCAAAGTATTTATGCTTTTCTTGTATCGAAATATATTGTGCGTTGTGCTTGATACGGTTTTGTTTTCTAATAAATTTCGAATCTAGATTATCAACTCAAGAAACAATTAAAAACCTGAAAAGATAATAAAGTAGATGCCGTTCAGTAACTAGAATGATCAAATATAGGTTTTAAGACAGATGTTCTCCGACCAATAAAGTCTAAAATTATGACAAAATATTAAGAGAAAGTCTAAAATAATAGACTATGGTAAATCGTAAGTGAGAGATATGGTTTTTGTTTCTTCAACAAACAAATCAATAAAATGATTTTTTTTTATTATCTTCAAGTTACTTCTAATATGAAGAGAAAAACTAAAATAATAAAAGATTGCTTCACAAGATGTGTTTGTTTAGCGATTTTTATATTTGAAATAAGCATCATTAGCCAGAAACAAGAAACAGGAAAAAAACAAAACGTGTAGGGGCTTTTCGATTTTTTTCTCATTTCACAAATATCGCAAGTACATAAGAAGAAGAAGAAGAAGCGAATAACGAAAAACAAAGAAGAAATAGAACAAAAAAAGAAATAAAAAGGAAATGAAGACGAATTTCAGCCTAGCCGAGCCAAGTTAAGTGAACAGATTTTGAGTTTGCCCGTAAACAAAAGAAAAAAACAAGCTAATTGAAATGAACAGGAGAAAGTAAAATAGAATCACTGTTGTACAAATATATATGTAAATAAGAATATTATGTTTTTGGTTTTCTAGGAATGAAATATAGTACGTAATTAAACGTTCATAGGTAACAAAAGAATGAAAGATGTTATCGTTGCCTAACGCTTGAAATAAGAGAAAAAAAAATATATGTACATTGAATAAATATAGTTTAATGGGTTTAGTGTATATGCATATAGTCTCGAAAGAAGATGACATCTCTCATTTCATACAAAGAGATTTATCTGATCGAATAATGAGAGAGATCAAAGCAAAACGAAAAACAAAAGGAAACAAATGAATCAAATAGGAAAACTTAAATTCTCAATTTGACAACAGCCGATGTAAGTTGACTGTTATTATCATCGGTTGTTGCATTAGTTTTAGCTGATGATACGACTCCTGTTGCCGTCGTTAAAGATGAATTATTCGCTTTTGAAATATGTTCTCGCATTGCTCGAATAAATTCATCGCTGAAACCTGGATAACGTATTTGAGCATTTTCAAATATGCGACGTAAATGTTGAAACGATTCGATACCATTTTGAGTATTACGTGTTAAGCCATTCGATGGATTATTATTTGACGTTGTCGTTGGAATATTAAAACGAATCGACAACTATGCATATTTTAAAGAAAACAATAAATTATTTTTCTTCAAATTAACGTGAAAAAAAACTGTCATGTGAATTACATCATCGAATATTGATTTAAATATTGGATTCAATTCAGCGGATTCAGGTGTCTAAATAGATGAAAAATAAATAAATCAAATAATGTACTCGAGTATTTTCATTCTCTTAAATGTATATATACATAATGACGTCGTACTAGTTAGTTAAATGCAAATCATCTTTATAACATAAAATAACTCATACTAATCTGAAAAATACAGTCGGCTGTACTCGAAAAGTTAATTGAACTAGAAAATTTAGCATTTTCAACAAAAATTTTCCCATCAAAATTCATATTTGACATAAAAGAAGAACAATAATCAGAGAATGTGTTGCTTAGAGATACAAAGGGTTATGTTTTAATGGACTGCATCCAGACCATTTTTTCTTGGTTTTTGATGACATGTTTCTTTTTCTTATGATCAAAATCATAATTTCAGTAAATCCGGTCTAGTCCTAATCTTGATGAATATTTATTTTTCGAGGTCCTATCTATAATGGTAGCTTCTTTTTTTTCGTTTACTTTTTCAAAAAATTTTGTCCAGTCTCAAAATGCTTCTATATTATTGATCTCAACTTATACACCAATAAATCGAATATAGTTTCGACACTCATCATTTTAGGCCTTTCGATTATGATTCTATCCTAGAAAATAATTTATCAAGAACCTCTTCTATGTTTCATTGTTCTTTATTAATCTGAAGATTAAGAAAATGAAGTTTGTTTCAAGTCATAGAATTTTGAATAGTAAGGTTTAGTTGCGATTGTAAGCAATATTTTTCTCATCGTTCAACATACTTCAATTTTCAAACATGTTTACAAGTTAATAGAAGCATAGAAGTTTTACAAGAATTCTTTGGGAATACCTGGAAAAAAATATACTTCTATTAGTATGTTATTGATTGGTTCTGAATTATAAAATCATTCAAAACTGACATCGAAATTTTTTCAATTATTTGCAACAATACAAAACGAGAAAGTTTTCGTATGATTTGAATGTACTTCATAATTCATTTTACTTCTCATGTTTTCTTTTATGTTCTAGATAGAGGCTTCATTCTGATTCATGTTAAATTCATTGGATTTCATTTATGGTCTTTCTATGGTTTCATAAAAATGAAAGAATCCAACAAAATAGAATCTATGCATATCTATCCTTACATTCAGAATATGAAAAGTACAATTAAAACTCTATATTTATAGGTTTTCAGTTGAAAAGAATAATAGACTATTTATAGAGCATAACATTTGAGATTTATGTATTGATTATCTATTTTCATAGAACATCTGTTTATGTCGATTTGTGGTTCTTTATGACTTTACAGCTGACATAAAGATTATGATTTCTTCACACGTGTAATCATATATTCGAAAACAATCAAACTACATATTGTTCTCTAACAGTAACGAGATTTTTATTTCTCACCTAAACTATATTGCTAATCGATTATAATCAATCACGATAATAGCCTGTACAGTTGTTGATTGTGACACTTTTATGATTTACTTTAAGCAACCACATTACACCTGAGAGTTAGAGCATTGGTCACCGACTGCCCATTAATCTGTCACAACATAAAAATTACACTATTTTTATGGGTTGACTTTTGAGAGTTTTGTTTTAAATTAATAGGATTACCTTTTGATTGGAAAAACATTCAAATTCTACTTTCGATTTTGAAAAATAACTTATTTAACATTTATATTAGAAAATTGATCAATGGAATCATATCGATTTGAAATTCTCCTTATGTAAGATGATTTTTTTTCTATCTGATCAAAATTATCATATCGATGATAGGTCTTTTATTTCCGATCGATACCAATCGATTTTAGGAAAACAATCATCACATACTTTAGCAAATGATAGATAGATATTATAAACTTTTTTGCATGAATATAAATTTATTTGTCAGTTTATTTCGAAAACAAAACGATTTATCATGTTACTTATAACGAATAATCTATATTGTCATGAAAACTGTTACTTTTGCTTGTATAATCACCAAGTTATTACAATCTACTCTGCAAATAGACTATGCCTGTAGCAATAACTATATATATATATGTATGTGTCAACAACAGAACGATCAGCCACCGTAAGTAAATAAAAGAAAAATAAGCAAGGAGCACTCTTTTCTAACATAGAAATCCTAGCCAAACATTAATAAACTTTAATTTGTTGTTTATCGATGGTTCTGTAGAATATTCTAGTATTGTTCCGACTCAATTATTTATTTCTGTGAATAAATAGTTTGTCTGTACGAATTGAGTATGATTTTATATAAGTTATTGATTTATAATCACGAAGTCTTAGCTAGTGATACAATGCAAAGAATCGAGTGCCAATCATATTATTTATTGCATGTTCTTTCTCTTGATAGAAGAATGGCACCCATCCTTGTTTATACCATTTCGACAGGAAGAAGATAGTTAACCTTGATTTGTGTTTCACATATAACATCAATATTATGCATTTCGAGAATTACATCCCTTAGCTGAAGTCTTGAATTTAATCTCTAGCTGCATTATCGAATATTCATCATTCTCACCGACATGCTAAGAAATAAATATTGTCTACGAAATGAACATACCGGATAAAGTCCACTTGTTGATGATAGTCTAACTGTATCATCGCCATCGAATTTCCATCGAAACGTTTTATCCTTGGGTCTAAACGAGAATTGCTATGCTATCTATGGTTGATTGAAATGATACTGATCCTTACGCGTCATCATCCGAACCTGATCCACTATCGGATCCTGCACCATCCTTTTTATTTTCTTTCCATCGTCTATAACGTTCGATTAATTCAACTAAAAAACGTGTCGATTTATTTAATGAAACAAATTTTAATCGACGTAATTGTTGAGCAGTTGGTCTCTAAATTAAGAAGAAAAATCAATTTTACGTTGTTCTATATCGTTCAACATACATGCTCAGGATTTTTTTGCAAGCAAGCTTCAACGAATTCTCGGAAAAATTTTGAATAATTTCCAACTAATTGCGGCGGTGGATTTTTCGGTATTTGTAATAGAACCCTCATGGGATGCAAATCTGAATACGGTGGTTCACCTTTAGCTAATTCAATGGCTGTTATACCAAGTGACCAGATGTCTGCCTAGAATCATAAAAATGAATTTTCGATGAAACCTTTACATGGTGTCTCTTGTTTTTACTGAATAATCGTATTTATGTTGCATAATGACTTCAGGTGACATCCAAAATGGTGTTCCAACAAAAGTATTTCCCTTGTTAATTGAATCTGTTAATTGTTTAGCAACACCAAAATCAGCTAATTTGACATCACCATTTTCCGATAGAAGAACATTAGCAGCTTTAATATCACGATGAATTTTCTTTTCCGAATGTAAATATTCAAGACCTTTGAGTACTTCTCGTAAAATTATAGCTATATACTGTTCATCGAATGGACCTGGTTTCATTAAATCCAGTGCTGAACCTCCACCGAGATATTCCATAACGATCCATAATTTTGTTCCCTTTTTTCGAAAGAGAAAAATTTACTAAGTAGAAACGCAAATTTTTTTCCAATTTTTTACTTTTAAATATGAACCAAAATATTTAGTAATAAATGGCGAGTTACACTGAGACAGTACTTGAATTTCTTGTTGAATATCCTCAATTTCATCTTCAGCTTTTTCCAAATCGATTATTTTTATTGCAACGACATTAGAAGACTTTTTATTTATACCTTTATAAACTTCCTAGAATAGAAAAAAAAAGCAATAGGAGAATAAATAAACAAATCAATAAATAGAATAACAGTATATACCCCGAATGATCCTCGACCAATATGATCATGCCGTTCGAAAATTTCTTCAGGATCAACTTTAGCCTAAATAAAAGAAAAATAGTTCATCTTTTGCTTTAATCCTTTTTCTTTTTGCGTCTATAAATGTCTGTATATATATATATATATATATATGAATATTTATTTATTTATTTATATATCGATATACCTTTGGAGTTATATGTGAAGCGGCAATCATCGAAGCTCTACAGAGAAACGATTATATTAACTTAATTTATATATATGTATGTATATGCTTATTTGTAACTCACGTTTGTTTTTTTTATTATTTATTAAAATATAAAGTATAAATGTTGTTCCGCATAGACACACGAACGCTTATCTTTTACTCGTCGTTACACAGGATTTTGGGTGTGTGCATTGAGTGAGAGAGAGAGAGACAGAGACAGAGACAGACACAGAGAAATAAATATACAAAGCCAAGCACACCTTCGTTTGTTCGTTTGCTCGTTCTTCGATGATGATATAGATTTATTTAGCTGAATACTTTAGCTGGTAAAATGTTCATTGGTTATGTGTATCGACCATACATATTAGAAGAAAACAATACTATGCTGAGTTGATGCTGATGTTGACAAAAAATGAAAACGATGCGATAGAGTAAAATTGTGACTAACTTTTTTCTTATGACATTTTTTTTCTGAACAAAATAATTTTTCTTTAATTATTTACTGGTTTTTGAAATCGTAATAAAAAATTAAATGATAACTTCGTTCGTTCGTAGTATTTAAAAGTCGTACTAAGTTATCTATAACCTTCGAATTTTTAATTCATCATAGTGCGGAAAATAAATAGAAATATTGATCTATGTCGAGACTATACTTTTTTTTTCTATCAATAGAACCTTGAATACAATTTTTGCACTATTTTATATTTGTCAGATGAATTACCATTCACCTCGTTACAAGAACTTTCTATCATTTACTAATATTAGACTTTCATTTTTTTGTGATTTCGATCATTTTACATAGACAAATATTTTCTTTTATCTTTAACACAATTGAATAAATAACAATATTCTCATTGAAATGTTCTCGAATGTTTCATTTAAAGTAACATACTGCTTAATCGTGAAACTATGGCAAATGAACCAACAAATAAAATCAATGTTATTGAAAGATAGCAGATTGTTGTGAGTTCTCACACTGAAAAAAAAATTAATTATTTATACGGTTACTTTATGAACGGAATCATAAATCAGCACGAGAGATCATCTCTGTTAACACTAGGGTAAATTTTAACAACTTGAATTCTGTTTTTCAATTTCTTTTTCATCATTTAGGACACATTCGAAGATGAAGTCGTGATGTACATAAGAAAGATGGAACTTAGTACTATACAATAACCTGACTTGTATATTTTGCTTGTTTATTTATATTTTATCATGAGTCCTGGTGTAATATCTTTCAAAGTAGTTTCTAACTATCGCTATGTTGTTTTGTTTGCTTGTTTGTTTTTTTCCTGATTCATCATTCTATTTGTTACAAGAACGTACTATCTATCGTAGTACAATATACCAACTGTCATTTTCGATAAATAATTCGGCGAGACTCCTATTTGCATGTTAGACTTATCAATAGCTACTTTTATTGTTAAAATCTTTCAGCATTTCTTTTGCTAGTTTTCTACACATGTAATCATATGACTTTGATTTCTAGTAACAAGTATTTCCGAAAAGCGGTCTTTCATGAAGTGTACTGAAATGTGTTTCAGGGGAAAGTTCTTTCCACGGTACACTTCAATAGAGAACACCTCTTTTTCAAATTCTTGCAATTCAGTCCAACACACCAATCGGTTCTCTTGAAATTGGAACAGACTTGTTCTTATTTATGAAAAATTTTCACATTACAATCGTTGTCATATTCTTTCTTGCAGAAGTTGATAGTTCGTTGTTGAAGAATATTGTATCATGAATTATTTCGATTAGAAAGAAAATCAAGACTTGATAATAATGAGAAATATATATTAAGAGTGATACTGATTCAAAGATAACTGTTTCGATGCATAAAATTCACAAAGATAATGAAATTCACGAGTTGCATATGTATCTAAAATATCTATTATTGCTATGAAAGCCGTGGTGGCTAAACGGTAAAATTACTTTCGATCATGATAGAATGTTGCTTAACAATGAAAGCGAAAAGCTTCACTTACACTTACTCACATAGATATGTTATACAATTTCTGAAAAATGTAAAAGAAATAATATTACAGTACGCCTAAAGTAAGACAGTACGAGACTAGTTTTATCCATTTAATGATGCGATGAACATAAAACAACATTAAATTTTGCAAAATTTCCTTTAGATAAAAAGAAAACTTCATGATTATGGACGACGAACAACAAATCGAATTAATTGAGGAATGCAAAGTTTTGGTATGTAGTATTTTCTTCGTTGGTATGTATGTTTAACCGATGTCGCGGACATAGTCACAGTTCTATTAACTGAATTTAGTCTAAACTTAATTTTCTATGTATCAAAGAAAAATTGTAAAACAAAGATCAAATGTAAATATTTTCGATAAAAGATTTTAAATTGTGTGAGAGATTCTCAATTATCGAAATAGAATAAACAATGGTTTGATGGTAAGTCCAAAAATTCCCTTCGATCTAGAAGTAATGATTGAGAGTAAGAAGAACTTCCTTATCTTGAAAGTTTTATTATTAATATCAAAATGAGTGCTTGTCTAAGCACTAAAAAGAAGTCTTGAATTATTTCTAATAGAATGTTTCTGTTCAATTTTTAGCGTCTTGAATTGACTGATTTGATGACCAATGATTTCGATCGTGTTCTTACTGAAATAACTGATATACTAAAAGTATATGAAATGTTTTTTAGATAGTTCTTCATATTTTAATTCGTATTCGTGTTCTTCTTCTATAGATTTCCATTGGTTCATTAAAACGATCAGATGATTGTAAGTTTACTTTTTCATTTTCATTCTTAAATCGATTCAATTTTCTTTTATTGTCTTCAAGCGACTGACATTCCAACAGTTGATGCGACTGCAAAACCAATCCTATTATCATTGGCGCATCCTCAGTAATGATTGTGAATCTATCAAATTTAATTTAATGGAATCTTTCATTTATGTTTTAGAAACAGTGATATATTGAAATGCACTGTAACATTACATGGATCCGATTTGACAGCAGCTGTAAACAAGAGAAATGCGAATTTTTTGTTTCAAATTGTATAATTTTTAATTCTTCTAGGATGTAATTTATAAAGCTGGAACTAAAGTTCAACCACCGATGAATAATGCATTTCGAACAACTATAGCAACGCAACAAATGAAATATTGGTCTCTTCAACAAGTACGAAAAACAATTGTATGCTTTCGACAAACAATCAACTAAAAATCTCTTGTTCATTTAGCTTCATGAATGTACACAACATCTTGAACGTGCATTACGTTATGTTGTATTAGCAGATTTCGAGCGTAATATTGAACAAGTGTATAAAGCAATGCAATATCTTGATTTAATCATTGATTGTGTGAATAGTGCAAGAAATAATATTCTATTACCAAAAAAGAAACGTATTGACGATTTGAGACGAAGTAAAAATACAGTAAGAAAATAAAGACAATCAGCAAGTTTTTCTTTTCTTTTTATTTGGAAAAATATTTAAATATTTGTTTCTCTCTGTGTAGACAATATTTACACCCCCGATACCTGAGAATATGGCATTTAGTTTTTATGTTCAAGGTTCTAAATTGTCGTTTGCTGTCTATCATACAAGTGTTCAAAACAAATCAAGTGGTTATTTTAAACATTTTGTATGTTTAGAAATAAACGAAGAAGTCAAGTAGATAGTAGTTTTACTTTTTCTCAATGATTATTTAGATTGAAGCTAATATACCAACACTGTCGGATTTAGTAAATCAATTATCCTATATGCTTTTAAAATTGCAGCAACTTCGCGATAAAGTAAATCAATATTTTCTTAATTAATTGGTAGAAAGAAAAGACAAACGTTATTGTTCTTTAGTTGCATGTTTTCGACGAATATTTACATGGATCCGATTGGAAATCAATGGAAGAAAAACAAAAGGAGACTAATGATCTTTTGACCATGTTTTAATATTTGTATTTTCTTCTTGTTTCTCTATTTTTAATTAAATTATATCAAGTGTAATACATATATTGAAATATAGATATCTTGTCAATCGTATCTTCTTATTCTAGATGATATTGACAAAAACCTATAATCTCATAGTGCGTTTTGTAACGAACACAAGTAAACATGTACTAAAGCGTTGTTCTTTATCAACAGGTCGTTCTGAAACAGCATCAGCAGCATTAAAACAATTTTATTTAAAAGTTCATCCGGATTTATTTAGTCAATATCCAAAAGAAAAAGTATAAAAGAATGAGAAAAATAATAACTTATGGTTCAATCATTTGATTTCACATTCTATTGAAGGATGTTAACGAGAAAAGTTTACAAATGGTCAGTGCCTATCTTTCGGGATTACAACGTAAAGAATATATGGCATCAATCAGTGTTATTTTCTTTATAAAACCAGCGACGAATTCACCTACATGTGAGTGTATGTGTCTTACACAGAATTCATTCATTGTCATTCGTTTTTATGTCAATTTTAGCTGCAGCAACTCCATTAGTTCCTCATCGTGTTACACTCAATTCTAATGATCTTTTAACAAGTGTGAATAGTATACTAACTGCATTGAATTTACCTAATGTTGAAAAACCTAAACAAGAAAATCGACACGAAATTCAATTTAATGTGATTGAAATTGAAAAATTTTATGATTTTACAAAAATTCCTAAAATATCACTCAAGTACGAATTAAAACTTGACTTTGTATATTTTCTTGGTATGATCTAATAGAATGATTGTTTTAACTCTTTTAGAACGTGGCTACTAAATAATGTTGAAGCCGGTCGTATTAAAGCTAAACGACATCAAGAATTAATCAATGAAATTAATGATAAAATCAACAGTATTAAAGAACGCTTTCAACTGAAATCTATTGAATACAGTGATGATTGGTCAGTAGCACAATTTTCTTCGTGTCTACGAACATTACTTCTCTATGCTGATAAGTGGCATGAAAAACTGTTGACTTTAAAAGGTAGCTTTTACAATATAATCATAAAGATACGTAATGTCGTATGAAATAAAAAATAAGTATGACACGAGGAACAATTTACAAGTTCTTTATGCTAGAGAAGAAGAAGAGAAAAAACAAACTACTATTCGATGAACATCATTGATATAACACACAAACAAAAGAAATTGCTAATATTCAATATTTATTTTTTTTATTTTTTTGTAATAATCTTCGT
This sequence comes from Rotaria macrura, assembly GCA_900239685.1. Taxonomy (NCBI): domain Eukaryota; kingdom Metazoa; phylum Rotifera; class Eurotatoria; order Philodinida; family Philodinidae; genus Rotaria; species Rotaria macrura. Next base: position 154,184 of record OENT01000007.1, read on the forward strand.
TTATCAAATCGCAATTCTAAACTAAAAACTCACCTGTCTGTCACAAAGATCTTTACACAGGAGTAAATTACTCTGACAACATATGAGAATTAAGTTTTTATATCACAGTATTCATCATTAATGTAAATAAAAATCTAGATCAATTGATACTATTAGTACTCCTTTTCCCCATCTTCAATGTCTTTAAACACAAGCGAAGTTTATTTAGTACTAGAAAGTTTGAAAAGTATTTTTGGAGTGATCTTTTTTGTTCGGTCGCTATCTATCTTATCTATTATCGTCGTCTTGCAAATTCTGTCGAATTAAAAAATGCATTTTTAAATATTCTTCTATGTCAGTTTACTTTTTCTTTCTAGAACAAAAAATTCATGTGACCTAGAATACTATACATATATTCTTCTCTTCTTATCTTTAAACTTAGGTAAACGGCTTATATTCGGAGATAAATCATGTTTACTTCAAGATGGTTCACTTGAATTAAGTGCAAATGATCCACCAGTTTATTGGGATCATGTCATTAGTTTTGAATTACTTGATTCAAATAAATATTTAGAAAAGATAACTGAGCACGAACAGCATCTCTGTGAATATTTTCATGGTATTAAAATTCGACAAGATCCCGATTGTGAATATCAATGTCGTGCACACACATATTTATATCATCTTATACAATTGAATTCTCATCTGAATCTAAATCGTCATCATGATGCACATAGAATGAAATCGTGGAAGAATTTCAATTTGTTTATAAATCCAATGAGTTCCGAACCATCATTAACTGATAGTGGTTTTTTTCAAATAAGTGCCTTTGATGCTACTATGGATATATTAGATTTTATGATGGATAATAGAAACAAGGCTGAAGAAATACGACGTTCATATGAAAAAGATGTTGCAAAAGAAAATGGTTTACTTGAAAATATTCAAAAACAATTCAGTTTAACTGATATATTGATAAATCCAAGAATAAAAAAAAGTGATATTAATCAATGTTGCCAACGTTTACTTGATGAACGTCAACAGTTGTTAAGCATTTTGACTAAATGTCGACTAAAACTCGATAGAAATTATAGTTTAGCACATAATGGCACAATATCAATACCATGGGATTGGTCGTTTGCACAAGATGGAACACTTTAAAATAAAATTCATGTTTTTGTATTATTTATAAAATAAATTTAATTTTTAATGATTGCTTTAAGCAGAATAGTTTTATATAGTTATTTCTATTTAGTCTTAGAGGTATGCTTCGTTTTTTGGGCCGTGTTGTTGTTGTTACTGGTGCTGGTAATGGTTTAGGCAAAGTACCTCAAATCTTGGATTCTAGATTTAGAAAAGAAAGCGAAGTATTTCATATGTTTTAGGAATATGCACTTGCATTTGGTGAGCGTGGTGCAAGTGTTGTAGTGAATGATTTAGGTGGAAGTACATCAGGTGATGGTAGTAATTCATCTCGGCCAGCTGATGAAGTTGTTAAACTTATTCAAACACGTGGAGGGCAAGCTGTTGCTGATTACCATTCTGTTGAAGATGGGCAAGCTGTTATAAAAACAGCACTTGACAAATTTGGTCGCATCGATATTCTTGTAATGAAAATTTTCCACGCAATTTTTATGAATATGTTCGAATTTTCTGCTTTGTCTTAGGTAAATAATGCTGGTATTTTACGTGATAAAAGTTTTATGAATATGAGGGAACAAGATTGGGATCTTGTACATCGTATCCATTTACGAGCGGCTTATTTATTAACACATGCAGCTTGGCCACATATGAGAAAGCAAAATTATGGCAGGGTTATATTTACCACATCAACATCAGGTCTCTATGGCAACTTTGGACAGGTTCGATTCATATATTTGTGTTAGAAAAGAGAATATTTTGATTTTTGATCTATTATAATGAATGATGAAATACATAGAATTCCAAGAATTAATTAGTATATATAAGAGATAACTATTGATCTTGTAACTTTGATGATTGAATTTATTTATGTTAAGTAAACAATTAGTCGGTTATACGTACGTTTGTTCGTTCGTATGTTCATCTTCATGTTAATCATTCCATAATGAATATGCTATTCAATAGCATTATTATTCCATGTAGTATGATACTGACACTTTTCTATTATTAGATATGAACAAGACTAGTATACTCTTGTCAATCATAGAGCTAGTTTCTATCTCACCTATCTTTCAGGGAAAAATTATAATGGACGCAAACCAAACTTTCATCGAAAACGTATCTGTGAAGTGTAATACGACCACTTTTCTCAACCAATTTCTGCCACACTGACTTGTTGCATGTTTAACTGTTTTAATAATAGAAAAAAATATTGAAATTCCTGTAGCTTATGTTTGATTCTGATTCTATAACTAATATCTACAGTTTCAGAGTGTATATTCAGTAGACAATATGTTACTCAATATTAATGTAAACCTATGTAGACATCGCAATTTTAATATGATTGACGTGTATTCATGTGTTTCAAGTATCAAAAAAAATTTAACGATGCCTCTAAATGATATTCAATCTATCAGGATGTTGTTCTACGACAAATGAAAATACAAACTAATAAAAATTAGCTTCTATTCTTTAGGCAAACTATAGTGCTGCGAAAATGGGTTTAGTTGGTTTATCAAACACGCTTGCACTTGAAGGAGCTAAATATAATATAACATGTCATACGATTGCACCAACAGCATATTCACGCTTGACACAAGATCTTCTACCAGCTGATGCTGAAGAAAATTTAAAACCGGCTTTTGTCATGCCTCTTGTTCTCTATTTATGCCATGAATCGTGTACTGACACGGGTTCTGTATTTGAAGTTGCTGGCGGATGGATGGGTAAAGTTCGCTTAGAAAAATCTTCAGGTGCTATGGTACGTCGTCCAAATAAGCCGATGACAGTTGAAGACGTACGCGATAATTGGAATGAGATCGTTAGTTTTGCTACACCACTTCATCATGTATCACAAGCTGAACAAATCTCACATTTGTTAGATGTTATAAGAAATACAAATAATGATGGTACAAACAATGCAAAAGAAATCGATAGTCAAACGTTTTCTTACACATCAAATCAACTTATACTATATGCACTTGGTGTTGGTTGTTCATTACGTCAACCAAATTCTTTACGTTATCTTTATGAAAATCATCCAGAATTTTCAGCTTTACCAACATTCGCTGTTATACCAGCTCAATCAATTTCAATGAATATCATAAGTTCAGGAAAACTTGGCTTTGATATTGATTTATTGCGAGTAAATTTTCGTTTCTTCGATGCGTAATAGAATCGTTCTAGACTATTTTCATGATCATAGGTTCTTCACGGTGAGCAGTATGTAGAGCTATTTGAACCAATACCAACATCGGGTACCGTCACATTAAAAGGAAAAATTGTTGATGTACTTGATAAAGGTTCTGGTGCTTTGATTATCTTCGATGGTATGAAAATTCGTCATGAATTGGTTTTTTTTAATTTTCATATATGATTTATTCTCTAGTCGAAATGTTTGATGAAAACGAAAAGTTGATTGCTCTAAATCAATTTGCGATTTTTTCCGTTGGTTCAGGCGGTTTCGGTGGTAAAAAGACGAGTGAACATCAACGAAAATCTCTTCCGGCACCACAACGACCAGCTGATCAGGTTTGCCGTGAAACAACACATATTGATCAAGCTGCACTTTATCGCTTGACGGGTGACTCTAATCCATTGCACATTGATCCATCATTTGCATCTGCCGCAGGTACGATTAAGATTAATTATTACCCGTTTAGACTCTAGACATTCTGAAGTTTTTCAGTCGATATGATTTTTCATTCTTCTTTAGGTATTTAAGCATTTTCAACGAATCTTTCCATTTGAAAATACAAACGTTTTTATATTTACGAATAAAAAAAGCGACTAAGACCTGACATCACCTTGTAAAATCTAACAGTTGACATTCTCTATATGTTTGTTAGCGAATTATCTCACTTTTCAAGAATAGAACTGCCACATGAAATGTTTTTAGATCAGCGTTTCCACACCAATCACGAAAAATAATTTCCCCAACGTCGTGTAAATGCTCCCTACGTGATTTTAAACAAACACATATACAATTTATTAAATCTAACTGGCAAATATAGTACAACATACGGTTGTTAGACATTTTGCAATAATTCAAGTCCGAAAATAATAAATGTACTTAATTCTAGTTTCTCACCCAAAATTACTGATTTCTATCATCAATTTAGCATTACAGGAGCCTACAATCACAGACAGAAGAATTCTTGCTTTTAAGATTTCTAAAGCGAATGCTTTTATCTAGATGTTCCTAAATAAACACATTCCATGCTAGAAATTACGCGCTTGTAATTACATTTATCAATTATCCTTCACACATTCGTTGTATGTCGTCTTGTACCTCTTTATTGACTGTCATATTTCGATTTCTTTTTCGATAGCATAATGCAAAACTGATATGATCAGTAGCATAGCCGTAATTTATGCATTTATTTGTATATGAAAAGTTTTCATGATTACTATCTATCCATTTCACTTTGTTATCATTTGCTAGACTGTAGTCGTGTCTTGTTTTTCTGAAAATGAATTAACTAAATGAATGAATGAAATGCGAATGACTCAAGGATATACACTTATTGCATAAAACATATTCAAACACAAAAATCAAGTATTTTCAGTAGACCTTGATTGTCCTGCAGAAATTGTCGAGTGAAATCATAGGAAACGGAAAACTATTGTGTTGACAGTTCTGTTCAGGAGTACTTTATTGAAAGCTAACAGTCAATATTAAATCTATTTGTTTTCAAGGTTTTGCACGTCCAATTTTACATGGTCTATGCTCATTTGGCTACTCTGCTCGACATGTTTTACATACATATGCGAATGATAATGCAGCATTGTTCAAAGCTATCAAAGTACAAGCAAGCTTACGAAATTCGGACAATAATAGATAATATTTTTTCGTAGGTTCGATTTGCAAAACCTGTTGAACCTGGCCAAACCATTGAAACACATATGTGGCGTGAAGGCAATCGAATCTATTTCGAATCAAAGGTTTATTTTGCTAAAAATTGTTCTCTTATTCATGTCTACGTGTTTTATTTTCAAATAGGTACCAGAATCAAATCAGACAGTGTTAACTGGTGGTTATGTTGATTTACATGATGTAGTTATCAATACGAATACACCAGGCAGTGCTCAGGTAAGAAACAAAAAAGAAAGAAGTCAAATCTCAACCCACATTGCTCCCTTAAAATATATCGCAAGGTAAATAAAAGAAAGAAAAACAACAAAAAATCTTTCTGAGATAATGCATCTAATCAAATGTCTTTAAAAAGTAGTACAGCTACCTTTTTCTTTATAATATCGAAATGACTAAAAAGGTAGAGTATACAGAAGCATACTATTTTCTTGTTTAAAATAAATTTTGTAGGAAAGTTCAACCAATACAACGTCTTCATCATCTGCAGGAGATTTAAAAGCTAAAATAGCTTTTGATGAAATCAACAAGCGTGCTAAAGCACAACCAGAACTCATTAAAAAGGTTGGTGCTGTTATTGCGTTTGATATAACAAAAAATGGGAATGTGCAAAATAGCTGGAGTAAGTGGAAAAAAATAGAAGCACATAAAAGAATGAATACACATATTTTATTTTCAGCTATTGATGGGAAAAAGGGTACACTTTATGAAGGTAAACCCCTCGAAGGAACAACTGCACAAGTTACAATTACACTTGATGATGATGATTTTGTCGATTTAGCTCTAGGTAGAGCTAATGCTCCCGCTGTATGTATTCATATTTACAATGAATTATATATATTTAAGTATTCATTCATTTTTTTATAGCTTTTTGCTAAAGGTAAATTGAAAGTAAAAGGTAATGTTATGTTAGCGCAAAAATTATCTACATTATTCAAAGATCAAGCTAAACTATAAAGACAAATGACAATAATTATCAACCATAAAATTAAAATGGTCTTTTTCTCCGTTAGAGCGATGTGAGATTGTAGTAGTCTGTGTTTTTTTGCTCGCGAATTGTGATTATATTGATTGCATTCTTTTTTTTTTAACAATAAATATGTAACAATATATGATTAAGCATATCTTCTATTGATCCGATAAAGCTCTAATTGGAAAAGAAATATCGAAAGATAAAGTAAGTCTTTTCTTTTACATGAAAGAAGAATTCATTAGATTGAATTTAATAGTGCAGAGGTAGGCATGTTTGAAAGTATGCTATTTTGAAATTATAAACTCAAATTTTTCTAACAATGTCATATGTCTGTGTTGCATTTTTCAGTGCGATGCTTTAATTTCATTTTTCTTTTTCTGTTCACGTTATAATAAATACATCAAAAGACGATGAAAGTAGATATTATTGAATACAAACAAGTGGAGAAAACAAGAATGCTGAGCAGTATACACACTATCGGATGTACGTCGGTAAACTAAGGATTAACAAAGAATATAATGATGCATGAGATAACAAATAAAACGAACGATAAGAATAGAACCTTATTTATATATCTTCTTATCAAAAACAATCCTATGAACGTCGAAGTATTTATCATAACTCCTATATAATTCCCTCTTCATTTTTTACTGCTACTTAGTAATTTTTATTTTGCTATGTCGATATAGTTCTTCATCATTATTCTTACTATAATTAGACTTTTTTTTTCAAGCATCTTTACCATGATCATAATCAATATAAAAAATATGTGGATTTCTACAAATAGCGTGGATAGATGTATCGTATTTGATCCATGCACGATGACAATTGATCCCATCGTACGGTGTCACAAAAAGAACAAGAAGTCATTCTAGTTGTTTGTATAAATTTAGTCAAAGAACTCTTATAATGATTTATATGCAATTAACCAGTTACTAGAAATAAAAATATTGAATTCACGGTTCAAATCATAAATAAGAGAGAATCATGAGTACAATATATATGTACGTAAGCATGCAAGATACTCAATCAATAAAGCATTAATAGCATCACATAATCAAATATGACCATTTACTGTATTACGTGTTCACTACATGACACTAACTACAATGAATAAATGAAATAAACGACTAACTTATAAAACAAAATCAGAAAAAGGAAAGAACTCTCTATCGATTAGAAATTGATTGATATAGGTTACATTTTTCTTTTGACATTTAAAATTAAAATAGAGGAAAAAGGCATAAATGTGAATAAGAGATGAATGATGAAAGTAACTTGCTACACATTTCTTTTACATTTCTATAATCGTTGTCGTTCGCTATTATAGATCGGATCATATTTGTCATCGTCTCTAGAGCTTGTATGCAATATTTTTCGCCTTTCTATCGTTTACTCTTTTTTTCTTCTGCTCTTTATTGTTTTGCTTTTTCTCTGTGTCTCTGTCTCTGTTTCTCTCTCTCTCTCTCTTTTGTTTCTCTTCACTGTAAAATAAGAATAACAGCAGTAATAATAGTAGCAGGAAACAAGCTCCAATGTATTATTGATAGAAAAGATCAGTGATTACTTCGAACTCAATACAACTAATTCAAGGCGATTCTTTCTTGTTATATTTCCGATTACTTATGAGCGATTTCGACTCGAGTCGATATTGTTGGTCATGGCGAAATTGTTTTGCGTCTGTAAAACATAATAAAAGAAAAATAAAGAATCGACCGAGTCTTCAACTATAGTAGGTCAATTTACGATGATTTAATTCTATTGTTAAAACATGCGATAATTATCTCGTATCGTTTTATATTTTTTCTTTTTAGTCAAGAAAAATTTTCTTCTGAGAATCACACACCCAATGAACAATTAGTATATAGACTTGATGAAAATTCCACTGTTTTGTATAATATGAATTTATCATCGAATGATACGATGTCCAATATACAAAATCATACTTTGACATTCAGTGCAAATAATGTGACAAATGAAAACAATTTCATCGATAATAATGATGATGATCATAATACAGATGAAACAATTGATAATAATAATTCAATCATTATATATCAAAAATCATCACCAACAATACGATCAACTCCATTAGATGTTATTGTGGAAGATTCAAACGAAGAAAATTCAGATGATTTCGATGAAATAATGCCTTCTATTAGGTAGCCTATGAGATTTATTTTTTTCTATTTGTCTTTACCCTTTTTGATGATACTTTTGTTTATGTTAGATTATGCCATGAGAGTGAATGGTTAGATGATTTCAATGAACTTTATACTTCTTTATTAGATTTAAGTAGAACAAATCAAGTCATGAAACAGTTGAATCATACTGTTCATTTACAAGATGAATTCATACGTCAAATAGGTAAATTAAAATTAAAAATAGATGATATTAAACGAACCAGTATGGAAATGCCTCGTCATGCTGAATTACTTGAAGCAAGGTTTAAGATAGCTAGAATTTAAAAAAATTGAAACAATAAAAATTTTAATTTCGCATAGATATTCATCATTACTAGCTACTATTGAATGTCTTTCATTATTATTAAAATTTGGACAAATTTCATCATGTCGTGCTCTTATTAATCATCTTGTATGTTTTGTTGAACTACGAATAGAACAATTGAATAAGTACGCTAAACTATCATCATCAATCAGTCTACGTCAATTACGACAAGATCAAAATGATGATGACTTTCTATCATTTCGTAGTGCGTTTTCATCATATGAACATCTTCTAACGATGTCCACATGATAGGCATAATGTGTATGTTACTATGTATTTATATTTAGTAGAATTCAAATCTTGCTCTTGTTGTTGTTTTTAATTTTGAAAAAAAATCATTTATTTGTTTGTTGAAATGATTTTGATAAAATATACATATAAAAATTCTTTAAGCGCTTTCTTTTTACTGCTTAATAAATATGAATGTACTCGACGTAAATATATATATATATATATATTTGTAATGCGAGCGTATAAGATGAATCATTTAAAATAGATACACAGTGTAGGATTAGTATGTACATGTATGTATACTTTTCTGAATTATTTACTATTGGCTCAAGTTTTTTTTCTTATCTGAATACCAGTCAATCAACAACAGAAACTGTTCTTCATTAGCAATCTAGACTTGTATCGTCTTCTATATAATATCGTAAGAGATATTCATAACACTGAGAAATAGCGGCAAATAGGAAAAGAAACATGTTTTCCCGAACGTTAATTATTACAAGTATTATTATTGCTTTAAATTTTTTGTACTTCATCAATGGACAACATATAGCATTGTGTGATTCATTGAATGTTACTGAAGTTAATCAAAATAAGGATATCAACGATGAAGCAAAACTACGACGTATAAGAACACTGTGTGACACTGTTCATTCATCACGAGAATTATCGGAAGATGATGAATTCGAACCAATACCAGATTTTGATTTAAGTCAAATTTCTTCAGGTAAGTATAATAGGAAGATAATTTATTGATGACAATTAAATTTGGGAAGTGTAATTTAGATGATGATGTTAATAAAATATTAAAACGATTGCGTCGTCGATCTGGTGGCCGTTCTTCATCAGGTGGTCGTTCATCATCAGGTGGTAGTCGATTCAGCAGTAGTTTTAGTAGAAGCAGCAGCAGCCGTAAGATATATACATCTATTTATTTGTATTTTTCTTCTTGTAATGTGGCTATTTTACTTGTACGAAAATGCAGGCAGTGGATCATCTCGAATCTTTAGTCGTGAGTACTAGTCAGAAAATTAATGTAAACATCTATATAATATAATCGTTTGTGTCAGGTAGCAGTTCATCTTCTAGTCGTAGTAGTAGTAGTAGCGGAAGCCGCATTTTCGGTCGAAGTAAATTGAAACATTATCTTCTATATATAAATACCATCTAATTTCAGGTAGTGGTTCCTCTTCAAGTAGTGGAAGTCGCATTTTCAGTAGAAGTAAATTGAAACATTGTCTTCTATATATAAATACCATCTAATTCCAGGTAGTGGTTCCTCTTCAAGCAGTGGAAGTCGCATTTTCAGTAGAAGTAAATTGAAACATTATCTTTTATATATAAATACCATCTAATTTCAGGTAGTGGCTCCTCATCCTCATCGGGAAGCGGTTCGAGAATATTTTCTCGTTAGTAAACAGATAAAACAAGAACATAGAGAATATATTCTACGATAATCAAACATTATATTGACGTCTTTTTAGGTTCATCGGGATCATCATCATCACGTTCAGGTTCGTATGGACTAAAAATGAAATATATCCAGTAAATGTAAATCATATATGGTGCCATGCATACAATAGGATCTGGAGGGTCTTCAATGTCATCGAATGTTGGTGGACATCGTGTGCGTGCAGCTATACGAACAATGTTTCGACATTCACCATCAGTGAAACCTGGTGACACATATCTTTTAGTTTTACGTTCATATTAAGATATTTCTACTCTTTTCAAGGAGGGTCATCTGTTGCTGGTGGAATATCAGGGACAGGTGGCGGAGTATCTAGTTTTAGTAATAGAATCCGTGAGTCACTGTTCTGTTTAAAAAATATTTTGAAGCGACTATTTTTAATTTGTGCAGGACAATTTAGTTCTGGAGGTAGTGGTGGTAGTAGTGGATTTGGAACTGGGGGTAGTGGTGGTAACGTATGGGTAAATATCATTATCTAGTTTTGTTTTTCTGGAAAGGTTTAATCTTGACTAATAAACTTGTACTTATCTTTATGAAGGTTCGAGCAGGTAAAAAATTTTTACCACAAGCCGTTCGCTATGGTAAACGATATTATCAACGACGAAAATACAATCAAGGCATGTATGCTGGTGCAGGTTTCGGTGCAGGCTATCATACTGGTCGTTACACGAATAATCATCATACAAATTATTATTCAAACCGTATGTAGATTAAGGTGTTTATTAAACTTGAATAATAAATTGTTTGCTCAGAATATTATGATTATCCACCTGTTGTTGATAATCCTCCTGAAACAGTGGATGGAAAAGTGCTCACTGTTTTTTATTGTATACAAGAAGATCTGAATACTACACTAGTTAATCAAACATTGAATAGTGAAGGTTTCGGTACGTGTAATGTCTCAGGTACATTAGTAAAGTGTCCGATTGAAATTGAATGTCAAACTGATGAAGCTGATAATTGCTGTGAAGGTACTTGTATATGTCCGCTCTTATGTAGACTTTCATGTAGATACATATAATATAGATGAACAAGGTACACCGTATTGTTGCGGTGGCCCCTTACCTGAAGAATATGCTTCCAACTATGGAGGTTATGAAGATGATGTATACGATGCAGCCGAAAGTTTTACTCAAATGTAAGAGATAATAAGTGACTAATTTTATTTTTTGATTTATTTTCTTTATAAATGTTGTATAACTAATTTGTATCTCTTTTTATAGGTTAAACATAATGACCGCCACATCTGTAGTTTTATCGACCATATGTTTTAAAATATGGCATCGGCGAGGGCATTAGATTTTGATCCTCCTAATATACATTTCTTGCATGATGTCTATGGATTTGCCTTCTTTTTTTTTACATATCTATATCGAATAAATAATCATGAGAATTTTTTTTTCAGAGTTCTTTATTTGTCGATATAATTCAATTATTTTGTTTGTTTGCTTTTTAAACAGAAAAATAGTGACTTTCTTCTATTCAACATAGACAACATAGAGTGATATGGAACGTGGAGATTTAGAACTTGTACAATACATTTAGTTGACTCAATCGATGTTGATATTTTTATTTTCTATTTAATTTTCACGTCGTTTGTCGACAAGAGTGTATGGCAAGCCATATAAAGATAAAAGAAAATCACTTTTTCGTTTGACATGCATATTTTCATTTGAATCACTTGCATGATGGACGTTGCCATGACTTTGACTACCATCAAAATAAAAATGACGAAGTTCAGAAGTAGGCATGCCCATATTAGCCTGAAAATAAAATAGTTTAAACTTAAAAGTTTTTGTATTTCATGAATTTATTTGTCAACCTGATGAATTACTCGACTTTCGGCCTTATTCAAATATAAAATCGAGATGATGAATAGTAGAGCCAATAATTTGGTAATGAGTTTCAACATCGTTGTGGTGAAGGCTTTTGTAAAATAAAGAATGAACCTAAAGATTAAAATATAAATCATACTCTTGTAAACATCGTTAACACTCAATATATTTTATAAACGTCAAGCAGAGTACATCTGCACGGGCTAATGTGTGTTTTGTTTTCTTAGTAATAAATCATAGAGATAGAATACAGGTTGATTATCGCACAGATCAATATCCTTTTTTGTTCGTTTTCATCTTTATTCAAATAGCCACACAGAGAAAAACAAAAAGATTTCACTATACCTTGATATTGGGTTCACGTACTGTCAATAATTTTTCTCCGCTGAAATTATCAGAGGAAAAACTCTAAAAACATTTTATTTATACTAATATTTCAAATTAATTCCATCTAATAAATTTGGATTCAGAGAAAGGATAGAATGTGTTTCCCTTATATTTTTCCTAATAGATACGAGAAGAATCGGTCAGGAATTTGTTTTTCTTTTTTTTTTAATAAAAATTACTAAAAAACTATTGGCTCAATGGTTTTTCTAAATTCAGAAACAACTTTTGGCACGATATGCAGTCAACTTTGATTAATATCTAGCTACAGAAAAAAAAACTGAATTAATGCAAAAGAGATAGATCAAAAAGGGAAATTTCAGCACGTGATCACTTTTGATATTCCGATGAGATTCATTAAAAGGCAATTAAAATTTTGCTGACATTTTAAATTTTTATATACACGAGGGTATTATTTCACTAGAATGAAACTAGTACATGTGAGTGTTCATGGATTGATGTAATAATGCACAGTGATTGGGAAGAAGAGTACTGACGTAAAACATACATCTTCTCATATAGTTAGAATTCAGAAGAAAATTTCGACAGTCATAGATGTTTATCTTGCCTTCGAACACAATTCAGTTCAATTTAACAAGCATCTATATTATATTTAAAAATAAAAAATAAATAACAGAATAGTCACAAATTGAGTTTTCCAGGCTTATTGTGCTATTTCAATTATAATCAGTTACTCGTTGTTTTTTTCCTCTTTGTAAAAATTATCTTAAATTACATTCGATGAAGATAGGAAATAGAATGATAGTATAATACTCACAAATCATAGTAATGTGTCTGAATCTTAACTGCCATCTGTCTACTAGATTTGTATAATTCTGCTATATTCTAAATATGAAAATAACTCAACTGTTGACTATCTATATACGTACATTTAGAGTTTATTAACAAAATTCTACAGCTCTATTTTAAATTATCGCACAAATATTTTACAATCTCTCTATGCATGATTTGATACGTTTGGCCATATAATGGTATAGTCTTCATAAGTTACTTGAGTTGGTAGTATGTACTCATAGAGACTATCATATATAAAACATCAAATAGATCATACATACGAAAATGATGAACATACACAACTGAAATAAAGCGAAAACCAGAGGTAAAACAGAAAGTTAATAATCCATATTATCGTTTGTAAGTTTATTTTCATTCATAGAAATATCTGTCGTGTAATAAAACGTTTTAAAAAATTAATCACAACTTATTATTTTAACCATCGATTTATTCAAGTAAATAAATTATATGATGAAATGTATGATCTCATATGATGTTAGACATCAGTGATTTTCTAGAAGTTTTATCTGATGACATGATAATCAGATTGATATTCATTCTATTTGTATAAGAAAGTATCGTTCTATTGAAATTATGATGACGAATTAAAAGTTAAAGGAACAGAATACTTGAAATTTTTAAATTTCTCAATAGTAATTTGATTTTCTAGCCTATAATCATTTGAAAAATACTCGCTCTCCTACGAAATGGTTCCAGAATTTTGTTTTTTTTATTTCTTTTTGTTTCTTTCTCACTCACTTACTCCGAAGTAGATATTAAATTCCAATCGTCTATCATGACGATGCTAGGAATAGTGCTCTATTTTCTCTATTATACGCATTACGGTAATGAAGTTCTTTGGAAGAACAATTGGGTTTGTGTTCGTGAACTTGATGACTCTTCAAGAATGTCATCGATTTTCGTACTATCAGCAACAGGACTTGATACTTTCTACAATCTCACATTGTTCTCGTCGGTGCAACGAATGTATGTATGGCACTACTCAGTACAAACTTCATCAAATACTATGTGTAATCTTCATGCGATCGATACGAATTATGCACGTGTTGACAATCAATCAATATTCCATTAGAAAGAAAATAAAAACCAGATCTCGTTACTGTCAGTAGACTTTATCATGTTTCATAAATATTTGAGATAATGTTGATTTCTTTATTTATTGTGATTATTTTCTCTATACCGATGCGCACCACAAACACTGGAATCAAGATATACAAACAACACATTTTAGTAGAACAGTGTAAAATGAAAAATGGTTTTAGTTTTCAACACTATTCTTTGCAATTGACTTGATGAAGTGTTGAAAATCGAATTTATCAACAATCTAAGGTTTTCAAACATATGACATAGTGCTATAACCTTGATTTCACGAAACAAAAATACGTAAATACATAGGTTATGCGTAAATTGAATAAAACGGTTGTATTACTTGAAATGATACTCACGTTTCTGCCAATGGTCATAAAAATGAAAGAGATAAAGAGCACTCAAACTGAGGACATTGATGAACAAATGGAAAATAGCGAAATTATCAGACAACAGACATTGATAAGAAAATTGTGCTCGATAAATTAAATTACATTTCAAGATTATTCCGTATAGAACAAATATCTTTTATTCAAAATACCAATTGACTATATATGACACTACATAGGTTTCAAGAAATGTTTATCTATCTGTCTATTATATTTAAACATACACAACAGAAACAACATATACATCCAAAATGTACCGTAGGTCAATCGTAGAATGATCAGTTTCATTAAATTGAATATAAATATTTATAAATATATGCATCCATATTTTTGGAATGTTTCTTTAAAAATTGTTTAATTAAAGTTCTCATAATAGAACCTTTGAATATATTAAATTGAGCCAATACTTTTAAAATTTATTTAATGATACCAAAGATAAAATTCTTTAATGTCAATGAACTCAAATTAATTAATTACAAAATTAACATCGGAAAAAAACATGAGTTAGCAAAGAAAAAATGTTCTTTCTTTACAGTTCATATGAATTAGACTTATATTTCTTATCATTTCTAACCAAAACTTGTAGACTTTTGTTCTTAATAAACTTCTTTTTCAGATAAAAATGAATGCAATATGCTAAGAAATGAAATAAAAAACAATTGTTTGCATTTATTTTTTCTTTCTCTATTGAAAATCATGAATTTCCCATTGAAATTCTTCTAGATTGTCAACTGGATTTTTAAGAGTACATAAAAAAAACGAGATTGTCATAATAATATAGAGAGCTATTGAGTTTGTTAGTTAACTATTCTTTTTTCAGTTTTATGTGTAAAGAAAAGCAGGTCTTATGGCCAATCTAATATTCTTTCTTTTCTCTTTTTTTTCTTTCCAACACATATTCTTGTTTCTTCTTATGACCGACTCGTTGTTGGCTGCTTCCGTCGAGTCAAACTTTTTTCTTTACATGTCGTTCTTGCTGCCGATGTTTTACACTATGCGAGTGCACTCGCATTACAATCGACGACGAAGCTGTCGGGGTTCGTTAGAGAATGATGTAGAACGCAAGAGAAAAAAGAAAGAAATGAAAAGAAAACTAAAGCCTATCGACCAATTATATACCCTTCAACATACACATATTATTGTTAACGACGTCGTTTCTTTTTTTTCTTCTTCTCTCTTCTTCTTCGTGTTACACGGCTGGTGGAAACTTAACCAAATTGTGCGCCAATAGTGAAAATCTCGCTCTAGTTGGACCATTTGCGACCAATGTAAGTAGCAACGAAGCTCGGGTTGGTTGTCCGATTCCCACCAGTTGATTTTGAGACAGAGAAGAGAAAAAAACAGAACATAACACACATTGAAAAAAAAAATATGAAAATAACATCAGGAAATTCTTATTGATGATATTGACAATGATTGAAAATAATTCAAGACCATTTTTATTGAGGTACAATCGAGAAATGAAAAAAACGAAACGAAAAATAAAAATTCCAAATATTTATTTCATACGTCAAAATTTACCTATCTTAATATTTATTTTTATCAATAGTCCGTTTCGAAAAAATGGATTCAGCTGGTTCTCAACAAGGTTCATCAGGAAATACGGGTGGAAATGTTATTACATTAAGTAGTAATGATTTAATGCAACAACGAACAACTCTTGGAAATGGACAACAGGTATTTTTGATAAAAAGAAAAACTCCTATCAGAAATAATACTTTGTTTGTGAAGTACCTCGTAAATTTCTTTGGGGAATCATGAATAATAAAGAAACTTAACATGACAAATTATCACAAAATTAAAATATAAAGAGTATTCAAAACTTCAACATCTACATATGTTTTTTTTTTTGTCATATTAAGATCATTCTTAAAACAAGTTCATCGCCAACATCCACAACCTTACCACAAGGACAAATACTTCAAACGGCCGATGGACAATTGATTATCTTACAAAGTGCTGAACAATCACAACAGCAACAACCACAATATGTTCAAGTTGGTGGACAAAGTAAAAAAATAAACATGACTCATTTTTTATGTATGGATACATATATTTGTATGTTTTCTTGTTTTTTTTGCTTTTTAAGTTTTACAGTTGAGTAGTGTACAAACTACACAACAACCACAAACAATAACTATTCCAGCTGGTGCTCTTCAACTTGGTGGCAATGGACAACAAATTGTACAACTATCAACACCAAATAAAACACAAACAGCACAACAAAATGGAACTGTCATAATGGTAAAATGCAAAACAATATCGAATTTTTAATATCTATTATCTTCTACAATTTTAGATGGTACCAGGTAATTCAGGACAGTTACAAGCTGTACAAATGCAAACAAGTGGTTTAACGGCATCGGCAACAACAGCAGCGCCAACGCAAACAACTGTTTCATCTGAGCCGACAGAAGAAGAACCGTTGTATGTAAATGCTAAACAATACAATCGAATATTAAAGCGACGTGCGGCTCGCGCGAAACTCGAAGCTGAAGGACGGATTCCACGTGAGCGTAAAGTATGTGTTTACAAGAAAAAAATGCAAAGAGTTGTAAATAATAATCATTGAATGTTTTGAATAAAATTCTAGCGTAAATTTCTTCATGAATCCCGTCATCGACATGCAATGAATCGTGTACGTGGTGCCGGTGGTCGTTTCGCTCCAGGTTCAAAACAAAAAGCATAAAACAAAAGAAAGAATTTGACTAATCATTAAACTATTCTTTAATTTTCACGTCACGTTTTATATATACATATATACATAAATATATATATATGTATAAGTCTGTGTGTGTGTGTTTAAGTTCGCTTATGAATTTCTTCTTGAAGTTTTGCTGTCTGTCTAAATGCGCCTGTGTTGTGTATATTGTAAAGTCAGACAAACGAAAAAAAAAAACGAGTGGATATGATATACTCGTGAAATATTTACTTCTCCAGTTTTTTTTTGTAGACATCTAATTGACTGCGTTGAGTGAATGTGTGTGTGTGAGAGAAAGATACAGGCAAAAAGACAACAAGACAAACACATTTGTTGTTTGTTTTGTTTTTTTTCGTTGATTCATTTTTTCTTTTGTTGTTTTGTGGATATTTTGTTGAAATAAAGAAAAGAGAGTAAGCAAGAATAAAATAAATATACAGAACGAAAAAACTCATATATTATGATGTCGATCGACTGGAATAAATTATTTTTTAGTTGTGTTTTATATAAAAAATCAAATATAAATAATAGTAAACAGCGTTCCATTAGATTGATCGATGATGAGATTCAAGAAATTCATATCAGCATTATACAAACCAATAGAAAAATATTTATCATTTATTCTTGTAGTTTGATAGTTATCAACATGATAGGAAGAGCGATTAACTTTGAGTTGTTCTTATATATTTGATAATCAGAACGTGAAAAGTACAGATGATAAGCTATCGATATTATATGTTATATTTATTCGTGATGAATAAGCCAAGATTGAATGGAAAATACAAGGCATTCTTCTCGTTGTCTGATGTATGATAAAGATCATGATTTACTTATATAACAATAAGCTATATAGAAATTATTTTACGTATTAGATAGTCTTGATGAAATATAACTAAAATATATAAATAAACAGAATTAATGATTTTAATTAAAATTGTCAGACATATGCTCATTAGTAAATGTTGCTTTGCGTGTGATGAAAGTCATGAAAATATTCTTCACTTAGAAATTAGTCTAAACTTGTCAAAGTCGAAGTCGGTACATGAATATGATTCGTTTAGATGTAATAAATCAATAACACGATGCATATAATGGTAGAATAATATTTAAGTTCAACCGATTTTCACATGAATAAGGCATAGATATGAAAAAGCTTTACTTTCATTCTGAAATCAAACGATGCATATGCTGACTAACTAATATTTATATTATTCGCTGTTAGTTTGCTCTGTATAGTAGATACTATCTGATCTTTATATACACATGAAAGATTTATGTCAATATGCTAGTCGATTGCTAATAATAAATTCTGGTGCCGATTTGTCTAATAGTTTATAATGTGGTATTATCTGTTGCAGATACTTGTTTAATGTAGAGTCCAGATAAATTAGATATTGCAGAATACCTTTGACATACACCGAATTCTATAAAAGAGTCAAACAAAACAGTTATTGAATATTTGATAGATTCACTTCGTTAATAGATTTCTTATGTTGTGTTTTTTTTTGTAAGGCTTTTTTAATCGAATGTAATGTTCATGTTTCTGTATATTACATTGAAGATTCTCTAATGTATGTGGCACTCTGTACTACATCTTGTATCACATCAAAGAACTTGTGTCTCTAGTCTGAAATATGGGAGAATCACAGTTGGTTGAATGACAAATGGGCGCTACAACAGTTAGTCGCAATATAGAATTGGTTCCATATGTAACAGAACCGTAGTTCTTCTTCACCTTCGCACAAACTTCTTTCATCACAGATACGATTCAATGACATAGCATAGAGTGAGGATGAGTGTAACATACGAAAAATGAGGATGATTTTGATCGAATGGACCATTAGTTGATATTATCAGTTAGTAGTAACAGAATTTTGACATTGACCTCTTGAATTTATTGAAATCTTACGAAAAGATGATAACTATATTCATTACCAACTAGCAAAAGTAGCAGCCAATTGAAATACAAGAGTGCATTAAACATTATTATTTACACTCATATTTGATGTCCTTGTTATTGAATGGATTATTTGTTACTTTTCGAATATTTCTTCGTTATGTCTATGAAATACCGATAAAAATTTTTGAAAATTTTATTTTTCAGCATTGCGACAAATTGTCGTAGACTCATTTCTTGTTAACCATTTTAATATTAGTTAACGATGACTATCGTAAATATACCATACAAAAATAGTCTCAAGATGATTTTTACAAAAAATAGTACCCGAATGTGTAACTCTTCTACGATGTCTTTACTCTACTTGAAGTTTTTAGAATGATATTTATCTTCGAATTTTCTCCAGTTTGATAAAAAGATATTTGGAATACACATGTGATCAAATATTTAAGACATTAACTATCCAGAAAAGCACACTAACGATCATATGTGCAGCATGAAACGTCTTCGACAGGGATTCAAACTTGTCACATGATTTAGGTTGCTCTAAGCTATGAGTCAGAAACTTTTTGATTGATTTTCTTTTCGATTTACGTTTAGGTTAGATAAAGTTCAGAAGATTCTCTGTTATCATACAAAGCGACTAGGCGATACAAGAGATGGTTTTTCATTTTTCCATTCGAACTGATACTATTAAATGAATTTATCGAAGAACAGAATATGAATATTGAACAATTCAATTTTTGTACTTCAACCTTTATATAATCGAAAATCGTTCTCAAAAGAAAACATGTAATGATTCACATTATATCTAGTTTGAATTTTGATCATTTTTTAACGAACAATTATGTTTCGACCAGTAATAAGCCAACATAAACAATAGATGAAGAAATCAGTGAAATAATTTTTCAATTGAACGAGAATTTTATTGATTATGAATTGCCTTGTCCTGTGATTGACACCAACATTTCTTTAGCACTGAGATTTCGATGATTACACCTTGTGTTCTATATGTAATAAGTGAATTGAAGTTACGCAGATTATTGAAATTCATAGAAATAGTGTTTAATTTGCAATTAAACTAGAGTGTCTAGATTCTAAGGTCCACACTTATGTGACAGATAATATTCAAGTTGATCCGTTCAGCGTGTAATTCAAACTTGGATTCTGGTCCTAAGGTAAATACCGATATTGCAGAAAATACGAAAACTGAGCTATCGAATATTATGTCGGTTCAATTTAATCTCTAACATGTACACTAAAAAAAAGTTGCGAAATTTCGTGGATATCTTTCAGTTCCATCACGATTTGAAAGGAATTATTTGAATACAATGAAACAAGATGGCTAGTAAGGGAATTTTCTGTTCGTTCGTAATAGATTAAACAGAGTGGATCAAACGGTAGTTATTTGATCGGAACGCAAGGATTGGTGGATTACAGTGAAAACTATTGCATGAATTCGTTGTTTGAGATTGTTGAATATGAGAAACACTAGACTATTCCATGTGATACTAGAAAGAAGAACTCCTGAAAATATCCTAACTGAAAGGAATGAGTTAAAAGTTGTTCAAATAGTTGCTTATCTTATCAGTAACACCCCTGTTCTGCTTTTTTTTCATGTCTATCCATAAAGCAAGTACTTGCGTATTTTTTTCTATTGTATCGGGTCGTCGTCAATGAGACTTATTCGCATGACGTGTTTGACCGTCAAATTGCTGAAGCATTGGCCACACATCAAAGAGAAAATGTCATACGATCAAAGAAAAGATCAAAGAGCTTCACAAGGCAAGCCAAGTGCGAATAAGTCTCATTGACGTCCACACTACACGCGTTTCTCTACATGGACAATAACAATCGATGATATTTTACTTTAATCAAAATTTATTGTTTTTTTTCTCTTGTAAGAAAAAACATTTCGATATACACTAGTTGAATAAGAAACAAAAACAGGAGCAACAACAAAAAAAATTGACTTCATTTATAAGAAAGATGCCGGCTTATTATTATTATTTTCTTCTTCAAAACTTAAATGAAGAAATTCCGCATATGACTCAATCAATGTAATCGATGAATATCTGACATAAAAATGAGAGAGGTGAATATTTTTACAAAACAGAACGAAAACAAAGAGAAAGGAAGACGATTGATTGTATATACTGAATCCAGCGTCATAAAAAAAATGTTTTCTTTTTCACATTGTTCTTATTATTATTTCATCGACGTGAATGTGTTTGAAGACGACGTAATTCAGATGCTTTTGTTTGATGTACGGGTCGATGAATGAACGTACGTTTAGATTGAATCTTTACGAACAGAAAAGGAAAAGCATAAGATACTTCATTAAACAAAACTAAACCGAGATAAGATTAAAAAAAATACCTTTTCTTGTTGAATAATTTTATTTGAACGAATACAGAGGTTTTTTTCACTTCGTTTATTCATTTCTATGTCAATATCAACTGAACGTACTGACGATGCATTACTACTACTATATGCTTGACTTATGGGTGATGGTCGACGAGGATTACTTATAACTTCATCATCATCTTCATTATCATCATCATCATCCTCCTCATCCCCATTTAAATAACGAGGATTAACTAAGAAGAAGAAAAAAGCTCAAGACATATTGCTTATGCAAAAATTTTAATTCTCACATGATGGAAGTACTTGAGCAATAAGATTCCGTAGAAGTGCTTCACCAGCTTTTTTATCATAATGTTCATCATCGTCATCTTCATCATCCTCATTATTATTAAATTCATTATCATTTCCATTCATCGGATCATCATTTTCTTCATCACATCGATGTTTCTTTCTTATAGTTAGTGAACGTGTTGTTGAAAGTGATGCATTCGATAGAGAACGTTTAGGCGCTGAACTCGTTGGTAATAAACTATCATAGCCACTTTCGTGCATGGCTGACGATGGTATTGTTATATCATGGTTCGAAGTATCTTCACGCATCGTCTAAAAATAGTTCATTTTTTTAAATTTATCTTTAAAATTTCCAGTTTTCTTCATACTATCAAATATTTACCTGATCGTTTATTGATGATGATGATGTATCTTTGAATTTATCATGACAATCATAATCATTTGTTTTCGACGAAGAATCGGATGTATTTGTTAATGATATATGATGATGTGGTAAACGTTGTCGAATCAGCTCAAATAATAAGCGTTTGCCTTTTTTATCATCATCTTCATCATCGTCATCATCATCCGTTGTCACGTTACTTATATTAAAGGATGATTTCTGATGTTCATTTTGCTCATGTAAGCTTTCTTCATTAATTATACTTAAATTACGTTTCAAATTTCGTAAATCGTTTATATTTGCTAATAAAGATTTCGTGTTCGATGATGACGATGACGATGATGGTGGCGGTGGCAATGTTAATGAACTTAGTGATGAATGAACTGAATTATTGTCATCATCATCATCTCCATTATCGTCATGCTCGTTATTATGAGCATATGAGATTCTTGGTGGAGATGATGTATAATTTCGTATGCTATCCACATCATTATCATCGTACAGATAATCATTCGGTCGTTCAATAATTGTAGTACCGGTTGAACGAGTTATATTTAAAGGTTGTATTATAGTTTTTTGTTGTTCAATAGTATCGATATCATCATCAGAACCACGTGGTGGAGAGTCTGGTATATCGCTCGGTGATAGAATACCAGATGGATTTGTACTATGTTCTGATGTATATGTTGAATTATGTGAATGAAAATTAATATTAAAACTTGATAATGTTTCCATCGATGAATCACGAGAAAACATCAGTGGCGTTGAATAAGGTGATTCTTTTGAATTTAAATCATATAAAATACTTTGTTTATTAATGGACATTACTTATATCACACATTCTTTATTGAGTAATAAAAATGGGTATGGGTACTACTATATGACGTGCAGGGCTTACATGACGAACAATGGAAGGAAAGGAGAAAACTGATTGGTGTTTAATTAATCCATTTAACATAAAAGTAAGCTAGATGGCGGAATGAGCAACAAGAAAAAAGTTTCATCACGAATCGAACGCTTTGCTCGACAACGCCAACAATATCTATCTTCATATACTTCATTAGCACGTAAATACCAATTTTCATGCCCTTTGTTGCATGCTGATCATTGGTGAAACCGCTAGTTTGGTTAACTGGCGAGTGCCACCCCCTCGCGAAATTGTTATCTATTTTCCCCAACAGAAAAGAAACAGGAGACAGCCGCACAGCCTCAAATTGACTTTAAAAACTGTTTTCTGAGCAGGAGCGCCATCCCTTACTGATTACCTGGATTCGCCACTGGTGCTGATCCAGGAGTAACTGCAATCAATCCTAAGTACTGAAAAAAAGTACTTGTATCTTCTATAGGACATGTATAGCCGTTCCATTCTGATTCGTAAAATCGTCTATTTGAATAAGAGGTGAGTATGACATTTTTGTTTTCTTATTTAATCTGCGCTTTTCATACCTTATGTTTCCTTTTATACCCAAAGAAACAATTTGATCCCCAGGTCAATCATTCACGACTGTAAACGGCCTTATACCTATTTCTTACGGCGAATGTATTTTCTAACCATTTACGATCTCCGTAAATGAAGTTTTACGATGAATTACGATCGTCGTAAACGGCGATCATGAAAAATTCGCGTAGACGTTCGCCGTAGCTACACGTTAAATGTAAGCGATAGCCGAATATCACCGTAGATGATCGGAAACGATGGTTGTAAATGGTTTAGAAAATGACTCCCGTCTTTCTATCGTACTTGTTCGTATAAACGATCATTTACGACAACATCCATTCTCTTTCACAATATCGAAATCTGAAAAAACTTGATTTTTTAATCAAACAAATCGACAAATCAGATACTGATAAAATATACCGCGCAACACAAGAAGAGTGGAAGCATCAGTACTTTTCTCACGTGGTCTAGAGACCTGCAGCCCTACCCTTCCCTATACCCTACCCTAGGGTTAGGTAGGGCCTGGGTACCGTCTTCGTAAGGAAGGGTACGACTCTCATAGGGCAGGGCTAGGTTACGACCCTTGTAGGGTAGGGTAGGACTAGGGTACCTCTTTGAAAACTGTAGGGTATTGGAGGGAAAACTTTTTCATTTTGTCAACCTGGTCTGTTTTCACGTCCGACGTCAGACAACCTGCAGTATTGAACAATATCTTCTATTCATAGGGCAATAATGAGAAAATACCTCTTGAATAATTACTTTGTGTCATTCATTAATAAACGACATGAGCTCCTCATGTCTTTTTTTCTCTGTCGATATTGTTTTTGATGTTCGCTATTCATGTACTACTACTTTTCTCCTTTTCATATTATTTGTGATGTTCTTTGTGTGCTATTATACAGATTTGTAAAATATATAACTTCATCATTTCATAAATAAATACCCTAGCCGAGAATCACTTAAGAAATCCTCAGAAAGTCCTCAAAAAAGATGTTAAATCTCTAGTGACTCCCTGTGGAGTCCCATAGAACTTGCAAGGGGTCCCCGAATTTTCGATCGTACGCAGAAAGGAGAAATCCCCGGAGGGATTTATGAGAGAGTGCAAGTACAAATTCACCGTTTTCTTTCGCACCTATGAGAATATAAGTGAACTTCAAACTTAAAAAGCAATAATCATTTATTTTTAAAATAAATATTTTTTTGAAACTGATAAAAATCATTACGACTTCTATCTCATCCCTATCACCGATAAATCATATTATGGACATGAACTAATATTCGACCAGCAGAACTTATCCGCTGAGACACGGCTTGTTGAAAGGATTAAGTAGAAAATCCTTTTAAAAACATGGTAAAGTTTTCCCGAAAAACGAATTTTGACTCAAAATAAATGTACAAAAAATTATTGTCATAAAGTAAATAAGTGGATTTTAGGGTAGATTTTGAGGTATTTCTTTAGAAATCTCTAAATTCATTTTGTAATGCCTGTCAATTTTTCTCAGATTATGGATTTTTTTTGGGGAAGTCAACTAGCAAGAGAATGAAATTGGTACATATTAAAGGGCACTGTCATATGCGAGGCTCTCGTAAGTCACTTAAACAATCAACCCCTTTATACTCCCAGTAAACTCCTTTATAGATCTTCAGTGACTCCCTGTCGTGCTTCCTGAGGATTCTTTTGGGAGAATCCCTGAGGATTCAGTAAGGAATTCTTAATTAGGGTACACTAAAGTCATGCACGGCATACATTTTTTGTAATTTTTAAATTTAGTAGGGTAGGGTAGGGTAGGGTAACGAAATTTATACCCTTCCAGGACTCTAACTGGATCTATTCTACACTAAATCTACACTATCCTCCCTATAGAAAAGTAACCGATTCTCCAAAAGTATTCAAAATCAGGATTTTGGCCACTTTGAAACGTAATGTGTACGGACAATGGAGGTGTCGTGTCCATGTTCTTTCAACCTTCTAAGTCCAAAGTATCATCTTTCCTGCTATTCTTACAAACACCATTTCTTCAAGATTCTCCAACAATTTCAGTGATTATTTTCGTAAGTAAGTAGACTACCGTAGTAGATCCAGTATATCTACCTCAACGTTATTTGTTACACCTTGCCTTTGTCTGGAATATCATTCAAATCTGACTAGATGCCTTTCAACTCTCCTCAAACAAATTAAGTGCAGATTTCTTCTAGTATTCTCCTTCCAACAGTTATCTATGCAGATAAAAGTCAACTATCTGTTATAATGTTATTCGTCGATAAGGCTTCGACACTTTTTCTTCAGTGATTATCGTCCCATGTTGCAAAAACCGGATCAGTTTTAGCGGTAAACCGGCGGTTTTTAGTGATATCGCTGTTCTTTACGAAGTTTATCGGTCAACCGCGGTTCATTGGTAGCTTTTCCAATGAAGAGAATATAGTGAATGGGTACAGAACGAGGGAAAAAGCAAGTATATATACATCTGCTCGTCCGCCTTTTGGTCATTTTGCTTATTCGTGGGATAAGATATTAAAATAATCAAGAAAAGAGTGAACAGTTCAATTTACAACTGATTGTTTTTAGACATGATTTTAGATATTTATTTCGTGTTTAAAAACTTAATATTTTGATATTTATTCCTTTTTACATTAATTTTTTATATTTGATTTTCAGATTATTGTTTTTAAATTTAATATCTAAATTTTTGTTGAAAACCGTTTCACATTAAGCTTCGTGGACTATATATTTAGATTAATTTTTTATAGTAAATTTTTAGATTACTTCACAAAGTTATTTTATGAATTCATTTATTAATGTTTAGTTTGGAGATCTATTTTTCACATGTAACTTTTAGTTTTTTATACTAATTATTTTGAATTTATGCTTCAAAATAAGATTTTCTATAAGATTTTTTTGTTGAATTGTATCTTTCTAAGTGAAATAAATACATTTAATTCAAAGATTATTTTTGAATTTAAAACAGATACTTGCAAGACAGGAATTCGAGCAGTGTTGGTTAACTGCGGTTTACCACGGTTTTGGGAGCCGGTCACCGGACCGGTAAAAATGCGATTAACGGCCAGTTTTGGTTCTGTTTTCATTGCATAGGATTTCATAGAGGTCAGTCGTTGCTCTCTGACAGGTTGCATCGGATCGGACAGTAAGATATGATCGTATCAGAATACTAGGGATCCGAATATCGATGCACACTTTGGATTCGTATAGGAATTCATCAATTTTATAGAATTTCACATCAAATTGGATCAGGCTGCTATCGTGGATCCGCTCGGATCCGACTGTCAGAATGATTCTCCTGGGCTAGGTCTTTTATACTAATTAGAACTTCAATCATTTACTCATATCATTTATTCCATTAATAAAAACCAAATCTTCTTTTACATCTTATTTCACCATATAACTTACTTTCGTGCTTAATGGATTATGTAAACAACAATCAAAATGTTTCCCTTTCCTTTTATTGTTCATCATGTAAGCGGCGCACGTCGTTCAGATGTGCCGAAGAATGAAATTTTATTATCTAAATTCAACTTAATATGTTCCTTTTTATATTATTCACAAAAGGCTTATTGAAAACACTTCCTAGTACATTCTTGACTTATTATTATTATTATTTTTAAAAACAAAACTTTTTCGTAAAAAAATGCATGGCATTATGTTACTTCTGTTGATTTTATTAACGTTACAAACTGTAAAAGCATGAATTCACCGTGACCAAAATTAGAAAAAGGAAAAGAAATAAAAGATATTGAAAGACAATAAAATATAAAATACTTCGGAAGTCAATAAGTGTTCGATACTCTGAGAGGGCTGTGGATGTTGTTTTCATCCGTTTGCATACCCGCACCCTCCCCGATCGGACCATCCTTGTAAGTTCATCAGAAATGTTTCATCTTTAACATGTGGATTTTGGAATGAAGCAGGACGGGCTATTTCCTGGAGTTGGTACGAGTGATTTATACATTTTCTAGAATAGAGCGATATCTATCAATAATTTTACCCACAAGTTACTATTAGTAAACAATCAATGTAACGTAACTATAGAAATAGATTCGGAGCCAAAATAAATGAATTTGTTCACATGTTTAATAATGCGACGATTAAACATCTTCTTTTACTGTATTCAGGTATGTGCAGTTTTTCGTTGTCAAACTACATTAAATTCGATGTTCGTTAAAAGCAACAAATTATTCTTAAAATCAACATGTGAGCACATTGCCAAACATACTGATCTATAAAGATAAATAATCTGTACTTCTTCCGTTTACTACGGAAATGATATTAATAAGTTTTAGCACAATCATTGAAATGATCATCTATCGTGATGTTTTTTTCTGTCTCATTGTTATTTTCAGTAGCAGAAGATAGATTCTTCGAATAAACTAGATTTTCTGTACATTTTTCAGGCATAATTTGCCGCCGAGCATTGAACCGATGGACAAAATCATTTTAGTAAATGTCATACCTAAGTACAGCCGTTTTCCTTATAGATAAATAATCGATTAAGCGAAGTAAATTCATTTTCTAATAAATGAATTCAAAAACTTTTTTCACTTTCGAAATTCCAGTAGTCCAAAAGATTAAGCATTGGAAAAGATGCAACTGCTCTGTTCGTTATCGAGAAGAAGAAAGCATTATCGTTCAAATAAAAATGACACAAGCCTTGTGATTTTATGTTTCGTGTAAATGGTATTTTTTGATTGAATTTCTTGCCAACAGCAATGCCTTGATTCCGATGGATTCATGGAATTCATCGATTTTTTCACTGTTGTTCGTAACATTTATAAACTTTTTTTGCATGCAGAAGTTGGTTCAAAAAATAATCTCGAGAAAGAATTTGAAGCCGTTCGAATAGTTGGTAATCATGACGTATCGAAGAAATATTTTCAAGAAACAAAACAAAGCTGACCCCTTACTATCATGTATCCTTGTTGATTCTCTGTATTGTTCGTTTAATTCAGTATACCGAAAACAACTTGTTCGATAGTTGAAGTAAAATTTTCAAACTCTTTTGTTGCGCTTCTTTGAGAAGGCTTATATCCATAGAAGTGATAAGATTTTTCTTTCTATACCTAAATCCTTTTGTACTATTCAACACAGAAGAGAGAAACAAAACTAACTAGCTATTTCGTTCATTTCAATCGCATAAAAAATGATTGTCAAATAATGCCCTCTATCTTCTTGCTGTTTCGATTGAAACTCCATCGACGTTATCATATGTCTGCACGAGATCTACAAGTTTCCATCGATCCTCAGTATAACTACTGGGATGAATGTTGAAACGATGGTGTCGTATGAGGTGATATATATATAACTATTTGGAATAGAAAATTTTTGAAAGTCTGAATACATATGAATGAGATCAATTCAAATTGAAATCGGAGCTTCTTCGTATGCATGTCTTATAACGAAATTATAATTTAAGTGAAACGTGTTTCTAAAGAAAACTAGAAAAAAATTATTGATAATTGTACTTAACATTCTGCATTTCAAGTTGTCTACTGTTCGTTTTTATACTAGTTATGATCGAAAAGTTTAAAGCAATTAATTTCTCTCGTTCGCTAGATGCGTCTCAAGTCGAATGAAGAGTCATAAGATTTTCAAAAATTAAATACACAATGATAGTATCTGTACAGGTTTTTTAAGCACTAGTAACTGATGCTATTGTCTATTTTTGAAATTCTTTTAGTCCCATATCCACATCAATGTCTATATAGTATTGAGAACGGATAGATTCTGGCTATCACATATATATGTACTATATTAGAAAAATGAGTTCAATTATATGTTACATTTTCGGTAAAACCTTAAAATACATTAACCGTATACGTTACATTTCTTTTTCTTTCAATCAAAAAAGTTCTTTGAAATCTGAAACCTCTTTATTTTGAACCAGTTGAATTTAAAGATTGATTGAAGCAGATCAAGAAAGTCCGAGTACAACTACTGGAAAACTACAATTGTTAATGTTAAAAAAAACAAGCATTATATTCAAAACGATGTTCACTGAGTCAGTGTATTCTTGCTCAGAAGAGACTTTTTCTATAATTGATAATAACTGTAAACTATGCCACTGTATGGTAAAATAATTCCTGTGAACAAATTACATGGATAAGAAGAGCTTATTGTTTTTATAACATGTAAATATTTTATTCATAGATATATTTGATGATCATCCAAGTTCTTTATTCACTTCTCAACTTTTTCATATCTACACAAGAATGTCAAATATGGTAAACATATCGAAGAAAAATCATTTGCTATTTGCTAGATTATTTTAATTTATGTTTTGCATTGGAGATGTCCGACATATATGTTGATTAATAATTTTTTTAATAAAACGATTCTACAGAATATTGGAGCATGGCCTATAGAAAAAGAAGAAATGACTAATGCTCACGTACAATGTCACGAAACAACATCAACAGATAAAAACAAACTTTTTTGGACAAAAAGTTTTCTACAAACAAGTTCATACGACCAAAATCGATATCGTCAAATAGCTTCAAATGCATGCCAACGGATTGTTGGTAAGTAATTTCTAAAGAAAAAGGTCTCACCTAGCTTTAAATGTGTCCGTAATAAAAGACGCGTAGCAATTTTCATGGTTAAATTTCATATAGATTTCAAAATATAACGTTCTACAATAGTTTTCTTTTGATGATTAACAAAAACCTTGCAAAACAAGGGAAAACTCTCTATTGTCAGTCTGTAGTATGATAGTTGACAATCGTGATGCTACTTCATGGCTTATCGAATGACGGAAATATATTAGATTATATTGTATCAAAGGTGGTATTCACACTGTCAAGTATTGTAAAAAAACATCTCGAATACATTTAGATCGACTTAGTCATCAATTCTAATTTTGATCGAACATCTTCTGACTACATGTTTAGACATGTAAGGGAAAAAATCATATTCAATGATTATTGTACACGATACTTCTTTGTTGGTTAGTATTCGGCACGTGTAGTCGACAGTGTTCAATGTAGGAGATAAAGAGTTGTTTCAACAAAAGTTAATGACTTTTCATCATACGAAAAGTCGATGAGCAATATCGAATTCAAACGATTGTATCAAGTTGTTGGATTGAATATTTTCTCACGCTAGTTACCGTATCTTAAAGGTAAAAGCATCGCTCATATTTATTTAGGACGCCACCGCAAAATATCTATGACATTTTTGACCATGAAAAACTAGCGATTTTATTTCTAACTTTCAACATCCTAACTATTATCGTATTGATCTGAAACGATTAGTTCAAGGCCATGTTCCGCATCGTATAATACAGAAATTCGAATGCTCCAAGTCATGAAGATTTTTCCGATCTTAATTGACTTGTATCGTTTTCGAAAAATGTTAGTATTTATTATTGTTTGTACGTCTAGAAGATGAATCGAAAACATCACCACCAACATCAATGTAAAATTTTGAAATTTTACTGGAATATAAACCATATGCTGTTTGTTGTTTTTTGAAGTTCTCATCGTTCATCGAGTACCATAGCTATAAATTTAAGTGAAACAAATACTAGACAAAATAGTTCAAGCAATCATTCAACATCAAAAACCAAGCCTCTACGAATAAATTCGAGAAAAAAATCATCTCATACACGGTTTTCATGCTACTTAAAATCTCATAAAACAGACAATCATGTAAAAGAAATCAAACAAAAGTTTTCAACAACGAAAATATCGAAAAATAGTAATTGTTGCCATGATAAATTTAAATGTTTAAAATCAAGAAAAAATGTTCTCAAGTCAAATGATTTGTGTCGTGAACAACGATGTCAAATTTGTTCGAAATCAATTAAAATGTATTCATCGAAGATTACATCGAATTCATTTTGTTTGTCCTGTTATCGTCTAATTCAAAAATCAAATAATAACAATAGTAATAATAGCATAACACCTATAAAAAAGTTTGCTTTAGATAAAAATGAAGAAAACGAATTACGGCAAATAATTGAAATCATAATTGAGGAATTTCAAGATCATTTTGGCCATGCATTAAATTTATCTATTAAACAAATGACTCAACATTTACTTTCAAATATCAATCTTTTCTATAGTCATTATCAACAGGAATTTGAACAATTGACAAAAAAATATCGACTTGAATTTCTTGAACGTTTTATTAAATTAATGAGTAAATGTCAAAATGGTCAAGCAACTAAAACAAAAATTATTATTCCAAAAACTAAGTTATCAATATTTGATCGAGTAATCTTTTTCTTTTTTGTGATGTATAATCTATCCATGACTAATCCTATTCTCAAGTGTTGACTGTTGAATAATGTATGAAAACGGGCTACATAGGATTTTAGATATAGGCTACTAATTAATATAGTATTCAAAGATATTCCAAATTTTAGAATCAGTTAAATGTTGAGATTTAATCTCAAAGTTTTGTTGTCATTCAAACTAGTATTAATCTACATGCAGTTTCATCTTGGTGATTGATCGTAAACTAGTAACCGATGAACATTGGCTTTAAAAAATAAGGCATAGTACATGAATAATACTAATAAAACACTATTAATCGATTTCATGCTTTATATTGAAACTCTAATTATATTTCCATCAGATATAGTCAGCGTCAACTATTAAATATAGACGACAAGCTTTACCTATGTGATGGCTATGTTATGAATGTAAAACTAATTATAATATATTTCAGCACATAGACATATTAGTGATACCATTGTTTCGTCGGTTTTTCCTTAGACTATTGATCAGTAGCTAAAATTTCTGAAGTTGCAATCATCTGAAATAAATGTACTTCAAGAATGAGTGTGTCGTGCCTAGGGGTGACACTTTAACTTTATTTTAAATTTAAAGTTAAAGTGCCACCCCTAGTCGTACCACGTGTTCTATCATAAAATCGAGAATTTCTATTTAAAGAACAAGCTATCTATGAATATTGTCGGTTGAATGTTCATTCATAATACAAAAGGTATTGGTCTTAGTATTTTACTACACCTTCTACATTGCACTCTTCACCTGACCTGAAAATTTTCTATGAATAAAAGATACGTTTTGAAAGATGGGCTTTGTTGTAGGATTTTAAATATGAGAAGTTTAATGGAGAAAATGTTTTGTAGGATTTCAGTATAATTCAATATCATCTATCGATTATGAATAATTGTTTTCACAATACATGGAAATTTTATATTCTTGTATCACAAAGTTTTTATCTATTCAATATATATCTATACATCGTTTCATTTGTTGATGCTGTGTAGTTGATAAGCAAAAAATTAGAATCATATCTCGACGATGAAATTTTGTTCGATAAAAAAATAGTATCATTATTCGGTAAAAGAGTAGAATTGAAGAAGACATTATGAGTTATTAGGATACAGTAAAATACGACTGTCGCTACTGAAAATTTTCATACATTCTAAATCATGCATGATAGTTAAAGAAGAATATTCTATAGAATACAATTACACATGCGCCTGATATATTATCAATGTCATCACTAAGCGGTTCACTAACTACAGAAAAAGATCGATTAGAAACTATAACACATGAAATGACACCGTCAAATTCAATATCATTATCAACAACATCAAATCGATCTATGTCTGCCGATATAAAAAAAACTATAACTAAGGAACACAAGAATCTTTCAATTCAAAATAGTTCATCGAAAAAAACTTTTAGTTTACATAGAAATCGACGCAAGCAATCATCAAGTAACAACATTTCTTGAAAGACAAAGTTTACTCATTTATTTATCTTTATAGATCAATCAAGTAAATCAGTGTCGTCCTCTCGTCAATTAATTGATGCATATCGCTTTCGTGATACGTTGCGAATGAATAGTACTCATTTTACTTCTCCGCATCGTAAAATTATATGATACTTGTACTAATTCATTAAATGTATAAACGTTCTGTTCTATTTGTTGTATCTGTCATATTTTACGCTTACATGTAGATTAGAAAACAAGTTACACAACGGAAACGTCCCTGATCTTCTACTGAAAGAATGTCATGTTATGAAAAGTACAGATTTCAAAGCAGAAAAAATAGAAGAACTGATCTCTTCATCTACAGGATAAAGAATAGCGTGCAATGGAGTATCTTTTGAATGCAATTCCAAAAGACTACATTTCTGAGGGAAAGTACAAGAACCTTAGGTTAGCTGTGTAAAAATGTTCTCTCTTCTGATGTAAATTTTCATGAAATAAAGATTCATAGGTCATGTTTTAAAATGGTCCACTCTTAATCATCTTATAGTGGCTCAATGAAGCCAGATTAAAGACATACGACAAAAATCTGCCGGGTCCCGTGTTATTACAACGCATTCCGCAAGCAGGATCCCTAGAACGGTTCCTATCACCGGTTCCAGCTCGCTTACTTGCAATTCCATCCAAAATAACGTAATCGTGGATACGGTCCTCCTATCCAACACGGGTTTCGGCCAAAGATAACCCAGTTTTCCTGTCGGACGAGGATATGGAGACAGACCTGACCGTTTGCCAAACTAGTTCCTGGGTCATAGAAAAAAACTGTTTTCCCTACGGCACAAGAAACGATCAAGGTCCGACCTTTTCCGACTCTGTTCTGAATACTTCAATCCTGTATTGAATCCGATCAGTCGATTAAAAACAGAACTAACGATACATACCTCACTAAAATTATTTCTGTCTTAATGACTAATGAGAAATCCTTGTAGATGTCTTCCAAGGTTTCTGGAACGATCTCAACAGCAACTCGAAATAAAACATTCAGAAAGTCATAAGAACCCACAAAAGATATCAGTAGGCCTCTCTATTATTCAGAAGAAAGCATTTGCAGTTTTTCTTCGCCATAACTTGCTATACACAGATATATACCATATGTTAAACCCCATCTCTTTGAGATTCATCAGGTTCTTCAACTAAACAAGTAAAGGTTCCAAGGTCTGAGAGTGAATTTTTTTACTTTTCTCCGAATAATTTGGAATGAAAATAGAGGCTCACTGAGAGAAAATTAGTTTTCAACGTAAAACTTCAAGTATTTCAATAAATAAACCTTTCTCATAAAATGACAACTGCAACAAGGAAGACTTTCAACTGCTTTCAGATCAACGTTTTTCAAACTTTGCTTTAAATATTTAGAAAACCATGAATTAAGAATTCAATTTGAAAGATAGTCTCGGGCATTCATTCAACATCTGTCTGTCAGATAAATGTCCCAGCCCTTGGGATGAAGAAATTCTTGAAAAAGAGCTGTAAAATTCTTTAACTTTATTTTTGCTATAACAATCTCAAAAAGGCTTGCAAATACTAAGAAGATACACAAAAGGCCTTAGAACATCTTTATCCGTCGATATCGATACGCATGTCTTAAAAATACCTTAAAATAATGATTTTCATGAAAAATGATCTTCGAAGATCGTTACATTTAGGTGTGTGTTACAGTATCAAGAAGACCGATTAATACTCATAAGCGGGACGAATGATCTTAGAAGATCTTCTTTGAGTGGGATCCGGATTTCCTGAGGAATTGCATGAAATACTTTCAATGAACCATAGGAAACGGATATATATCCTGAGTTCTCCGGGGGTGTTCGGACTCGGTTCCTTTGAGAAACGCGAGTTTTATTTGGTTTATTCGGTCTGATCCCGTATAGTTACTACAATGTTCTCTGGTGGAAGGATTTGTTCTGAAACGTTCGTTTTAGGGAACGATGATTTTTCTGACGGATTACTACTTCAACCTTCCGATGATTTTTCTGGCTGGAAAGTTGTAGAAACCTGCCGGCAGTTACCGAAAAATAGCGTGTTTCCTGCAGTTTTGGGTGGCGGGGATGATCGATTTTGGGTTAGACGACACTAAAATCAAGTAACGCTTTCGGTCTCATACCATTCCCCGCACGTTGAGGCTTGAAAAGCGCGCCACACACTATCGCAACCAGAAAAAAACCAGGAACTATCTAAAATAAAAATGCAAAAACTACATCCAGACAACCCACCCCTTCATGCACGAAGGAAAAAGCAGACTTCTGTACTTTTCGATACGTCTGTGCTTCAGAATTACAGAAGTCTGCTTTTTTTCTCCCTTGCCTTCAGATCACTGATAGAAACAGAATTCATGCATACATCTTTTATCCTGGCCATCAATCTCAATCACTCCTATTCAACACCTTTTCGCAAAGGACTAAATGCTATTGACTAAAATCAGCACCATCGAAATTCTATTATTGGTCGAGTGGCCAACCAAACACAAATTTGATGAGCCGAATTTCCATTCCTCGAAATCCTACTGGTTTGAAGCTTTACGGGCACACTACGCGTCGAATGGAGAGTTTAGAATTTTAGAAGCCAGGTTTGATGAAATGACTAAGAAACACTTTTCGTTCTTTGAAAATGAATGAACGTACGAACGTAGTTACAAATGGGCGAGCATAAGTCAATTGGGTGTATGACCCTCCTTTTTCAGTAGAGGGAAAATATAGATGACATAGATACGTCGTCGTAGGAAGTGAACTCAACAAATGTGATGCAATGTGTTTTGTTCAATGAAGAATAAGATTGAGAGTTAATATTTTCCGTACTTCATCGTAACTCAATTCATTTTATGTGATACCCTGATTATGGAAATATTTCTCCTTCAACTAACAGAATGATGACTATTAAGCGGTGAAAAATCTTGGATTATTTCCAAAATAATCTATCGAAACGTTTTATGAGCGAGTTCTTAGTTTCGAGATGGCTGTCACTGGAACGACTGTTTTATCCACTTTCTGTCGAATAAGTAACTACTCCGGTTTTTTCGATTTTTGTATAGACATCTAGCTAAATCCCTCCTAGAATAAAAGGTCACCCGATATTAGAAGGCCACTCCCAAGAAAAATTTCACAAGACGTCATAGAAGTCCATGTGATCTCCAGACGCTTTTTTCAGAAATCCATGGGATTTTCAGGTTTTAGCACAAAAAAACCTGGTTTTTCAGTAAAAACTCAGTTTTTTTTGAAAAAAAAACAAGGTATTGTGTAAAACATGACTATTTTCCTAGAAAAAAACTGATTTTTCAATATTTGGCTGCTAAAGCGTATGTTTTATTGAGAGAAAAATTTTTTAAAAACCTTAACTTTCTTGGTAAGTTCTAGCAACAACATAGCCCGAAATAGTAGCCCACCGTCCCCAGTGAAAAAATATTGGATTATAGAAGATTTCAGTGGATTACAATCGGATTTTTCTGCATCGAAATCCAAATTATAATCGATTGAAATCGTCGAAATCAACAATAATTTTATTTTTAATCAAACTAAAATCTGAAAAATTCAGTAAAATTTTGATTAAAATCATGTATCTATAATTAAAGTCATATGATCTAGATTTAATAGGATTTTAATCAAAATTTTACTGGATTCTTAAGATTATAGTTTGATTTTTAATCAAACTATTATTGGTTTCGACGATTTAAATCGATTATAATTTGGCTTTTAGTGCAGAAAAATCGGATTATAATCTGCTTAAATCTCCCATAATTTAATATTTTTTTCACTGGGTCGAAGGAGCGATGTAAATTTCAATAATAGAAGGCCATGGCCTTGTATTCTGGGGAGGGGTTTATGAATGTGCACTCGATCAACTACTCATCATTGAACGATGAGCCAAACTGTGCTCTATAGTTATTGAAATAGTCCTTGATCTCCATGATTAGGACTCTATCATGAAACAAAAATGTTTGTTTCAAACACGACATTTCCGAATTAAACCTACCATTAGTGGAAACCTATTCTGATTCATGCGCTTACTGATCGAAATAAAGTTTTTCAGATTTATCCCTCAGCATTATCTGATTCTTGTGGAGTGTTAACATGTTATTACACGTGATTACATATAACCCTTCATTCCTATGCAAAAATAATGAAAAATCGGCACCCTGCCATTTTGTCTCATTAAAAAAATATCATTTGTGACGATTCTGTACAAAATAGAATGCCATGTGCTACAATTTTCTACGTTTAATATATTAAACATATAGTTATGAATGAATAACAGTTCAAGAATTTAATTTCACGTTAGCAACCACACGGGTCAGATAGTCCCCTAAGAGATTCGAAATGATAAGAAGCAGCAATTCGTTTCAGTTGTGAATCAAGTGCAGCATAGATCGTTATTTTGGCTTTTGGCTTTTGACCCACTCAAATTTGTTCAATGTGGGTGTGGATTTGTGGGCAACGAAAATGCAAATACCAACAGCCACACGTATTTCCTCTTGCAGTCATGGTTTTCACATAGAAAGTTACGTTTTCATCAGTCAATTGGTGTGTTGCATGTACACGAATCCATCATGATACTCAATCGGGTTTCCTCTTTTACTCTTTAAATTTTCAAGATCAACTATTTAGTCGTATGAATACCGACACTTGTAAAATAGCGAATGAGAAAAGGTTTATGCGGTATAGATAAGATCTCATTGCGAATGTTTCTTTTCTTTTGTGCTACTCTTTTGTTGAAGTTAGCCAAGCATGGAAAACAAGTAGTAGGGACAAACTGAAGAAGAAGATAGTTGTTGAAGTAAAATGAGTTTGGAATGAAGTGAACGAGACGAAATGAATGCCCACCGAAAAAACATGTAGAAGAGTAAAGAATAATTGAAAGATAGAACGTCGGACAACTTTATTATTCCAAGAAAATTGACAGAATAACTATGAAGTGAAATATAGAGGTGCTTCCTATGAATAACCTAATCTTTCAAATGAGTTTTTTCTCTTGTATTTTTGCCTCGCATAATCGACTGTTATCCAGGTAGTTCCACGGAATGTCCCTCATACAGCTAAGCAATAATTAAATCATTGTGAACTGCAGTTGGAAAAACATCCTCAATTGAGAGAGATAAAGTCGTAAATGATGATACATTGTCGTCG
Source organism: Rotaria macrura (assembly GCA_900239685.1). Classification (NCBI taxonomy): domain Eukaryota; kingdom Metazoa; phylum Rotifera; class Eurotatoria; order Philodinida; family Philodinidae; genus Rotaria; species Rotaria macrura. The sequence goes on from OENT01000007.1 coordinate 192,814, forward strand.
AGTTTTCGAAGAAATGGCTCTATGTGACGATTCTAGATAAGTTATGCATAATAAAGCATTGCAATGTGAAGGATACAGTTATTTGGATCGCATACTAAACTGAGTCGCATTATACAGTAAAATTCCTATGCATTTTACATAACATATGCAGTCCAACAAATTTCTTCTAGTATTTTATTTTTCATTTAATTTTTGTCATGATTGCTAATAGTATTTTGTTTTCTACCTTGAATAGTTGCTTTTAAGATTGCAGTCGAAGTTACATTCGATGTCCCTTTGCTTTATAATAGCCATATCACAATCTGTATGACAAAGAATATGAGATGATCTGTTTCCAGATAGTATTTCAGACTAAAGATTGATGCCAATACTTGATAAAAAACATTAAACACTAGATAGATCTAAGAAAAATGTTCTTCTATATTAGTAATAGCTCTTAAATTCTATAATTTGCAACCAAAGAAGTACAGAAACTTTAAACTACTACTAGGGAGCAGTTGACCAAAGTGGATGATCTTCCGAACGTATATTCTAATTCATATTTCGTTTCGAGACTTCAACGACATGGATACTGTTGAATCACTTATCATCGGCCTATAAAACATATATAATATGATAAAAAAATAGGATACATTGTTATGCATTTCTGTTTACTAGTTCATTCAGTAGAAGTACGGAGATATGTACAGAGCAATGTACTGATCATGTACAATTAATAAAAATTTCAAGAAACGAACAAAAGAAAGTGCAACCTTGATTGCCTTGAATAATCGTTTTGTTTTCGTCCGCTGCCTTCATATCATCTATCACTATAGCGACATAACCAGTTGAAAAACCAATGACAACAATAATAAAAATGATTCTCGTCTGTTTTTTATTCGTTCGTTTTTTCGTTGCTCATATTATTTTTCTGTTACTTACTTCTGTTTGTGTTTATCACAGAAACTAACAACAATCTTAATAACATCAACTTGATGAATGATGTTTCTTCTTTGAAAAACAAACTTCTGTATCTGACGAATAATTCAAACACCTACTATAATGATATTATATTACTACGTATATTTTGAATCAAGAGAAAAGAAATTTCTATGCTCAAGATTGATGTCATTGTGAAGAATTACTTGATCGATCTGAACTATAGAATGTAGGAGCTTTAACATCGTTTCTTTTTTGCATACCAGCATTCATCATTGCCCAAGAAGAAAACATTTCTAGCCATGGAATGATTATGAAATACTAAAGGCGAATCTTTTCATCGATTGATAATTCTTCTGCAACATATGAATCTCATTTGTATTTTAAAAGTCTAAATTTTTACGGATAATGCTCATCGTTTTCAATATAAAATCTGAAGTAGATGTTGATAAAATGCATTGTTCCATGAGACATATGTTTTGTCTGATAGGTTTTTCATTGAAATCGATTCATTATGAACCTTATATTATACTGTTGCACAAATGAATGATATGTTTGTTTTCTTCGATGTCTTGAAGGAGAATGTCTTGAAATCACATCACAATTAATAAAAATTAATGAATTCACAATTATTACGTAAATCTCGTCGAAGACATCAATATGCATGAACTCTCAATAAATATATTTCCAATTTGGTATATTTTTAGTTTCTGAATTTGATTAAAGAATTATATTTAATCTATCCTTCTTTAATATGTTGTATTATTAATCTATTACTAACTAAACTGAAACGCACAAAAAATGCATGTATTCTAACAAAAAACTAGAGAATGAAAACAGTTATATCTCGTTGAGATTAATTTATTATCTGATATCGTTTTGATTTCTTGCGAAAAATTCAACTTTCAAAAGAATTTCGAGAAAAATACTTCAAACTTGTTTATATTAATCAACACGCAAAAATGGTTTTCATAGAAACACTACAACAATCCAAAATGTACCATTAAAACTGTAAAAAAGACAAAAAGAAAACGATAAACAATTATTTAATAAATCGTTGATTGAAAATCTTTTTTTTTTCTTGGCAGACGCTTTTTTACTGAAATATTCTCTTGTGTATTGTTGAAAAAGTGTATATGAGCCATTTTTAGTCTGCATTATAGACCATTATGCACAGTGATTATTGAATATTGTCGTTATCTATCACTCATCGGTAATTTTCATTTTTTATAAGAATTCAAAATTTCAATCGGTGTCAATGAAGATAATTTGATGCTGACTGATAGAATAAGAATCATCACTAACTATATAAGAAACAGGACAATCAAGGAAAAGTTGAGAGAAAAAAGATTGTAAAGTTGCCAATATTCTCGTGGAATTCATTTAAATAAACTTGTGGATTTAAATTAAGTATAAGTGTGCTTTCGAAACGGATCAATCTTGAATTATGAAAATGAATGTATTTTTATGGTTCGTCGAAAAGGCACAAGTTTCCTTATTTGTTGAACGCTGTGACAAAACTCTTTTTAGTTGCTATTTTAATTTGTCTTCGAGGCATCTTAATCTGTTTTATCTACATACTTTCCTGACCTAATGAAATAGAGTACTTCAGGCACGTCATACCAAGATCAGGTTACACATATGAAGAATCCTACGTGTTATACACGTCTAAAACTTGGATGATCTCTGATTCATATATGAGAGCATAGTTAAAATTTAATATAAAAATATCATCCATTTAAAAACAAATTGAGGCACACGTTTCTCTTTTGAATAACTATCGAAAGGAACACCATAGAAGAGTTCGATTTCCACCATTGAAAAGAACAGACTCCGAAGGACAAGTGCATCGATAAGTCAAAACATTTAAAAAGCGTCATCCTTGGTAAGACATTGGAATTGCTACTAGTAACCATTACCAATGGATAACTGACAAGACACGGTTTCATTTGAAAATAGAATCTCTCAAAGAAGGACTATGCTCTTCATTTGAAATATTCAAGATATGCTATGCGCGACTAGACATGGCTCAGCACAAATCTTCAGCCCGACACTTCAGAATTCAATTTTTCAAACATCGATTAAAAAGTCATGAGATTTAATCTTACTTCCCACGAAATAGCTAGAATAAGCTGAAACTTTAAGGGTTCCTATATCAGATATTAGGTTTCAATATAGATAGATTAAAATACCAACCTATACGAACAAATTATTGGGTTTCTAAAAATGCTCCGAAAATCCCTTAAAAAAACGTTAATGTCTCTTAATGATCTGATGGATTAACGACCCTGGGTGTGCTCTTTGCAACCGTGAAAAAAGCACCAGTTTATCACGTTCTTGGTAATAGTTTTCATAGAAATATCTGTATATCTTCTTTTTTTAAATAGATTACAGCAGCGTAGACATTTTTTCTATTCATGAACATAGATCGTTAATCGTCATTAGAGAACGATTTTCGATAAAGAAAGACAAGACTATTGATACGAAATGGATCGATGCTTAACTCTGAGTTTAATAGAGAAAGAGAGCTAAAATAAAAATCTTAATATGAATTAGCAAATAATTTTATAGTTGTACGGTTTTAATAGATGACACGTAAATAGTCAGCCTGTTTTGGCTTTGATTTTGGAAAATTCTTGAAAAACCAACTAAAAGAAGTAGGCGAATCAACAATATTTTATTGTTTAATGAAACTATTGACAATCGTCATGCTAATCAAAAACAATGAGTGTATTGCGAATGAGAACGTTTCACGACACCACTGACGGTATAACAAAATTTAAAGTGTTTGCGTGAAAAATTTGAACTGGAATAAAAAAAATACTAAACAACGTTGATTACAATACTTAAATAACTAAAATAGATTAAACGATATGAAACACAAAGAAATCGACTTACCAGATCACCGGTCAATTTACAATTCATTCAAAAAATAAAAAATGTATTGCATGTTAAAACACGATATTAGACAGGAAAGATTATTCTTCACAACGAACTCTATCTAAGTTGATATTCAATAAAAAGGTGAAACAAACGATAATATGATAGATGAATGTATTTTTTAAAAATTCATATCAATGACGATAGTTTACTTGTAGCGAATTTTTCAAACAAAAATACATGTGATTTCACTCAATTTTCAACAGTATACGAACTGTTTTTGCAAGTGCATCAAGCCAGAATTTCATAGAGAACATCATACATATCGATTATGTCTTTATTTTTGCCCCCGGCGACGAAATGAAGTTTTGGTTAACACATCTCGTATACTGATAGAAAAGAAAATTCTCTCGACAATCCTTATACACACAGAATCAAGTTGGTGACTTATTTTTGTATCACTCGTTACACATTATCACTGCATACGAAATAGAACATGTATCAATAAAATGAAAACAAACCACGAAAATTGAGTTTGGCAAGAAAAACGCACTATACAGCGATGTTCAAGAAACATTCAAAAAAACCGATTTCTTGTTTGAGATTATAACATTGAAGAACACATGATGGTACGAATACGAAATAAGAGATTCCAAATTTTGTCTTCTACATTATTGAACGAACTAAAAAAATCTTATGGCAATGTAAAATTATAGTTATTCTATTAATACCTTCCATTATTTTGATTGTGTAATTTTGAATTGTCGAATAACGGGTTATTTCAGAGGTGATAAATGCTAGGCATGTACCGAGCCCCGGTATGGCTCGAGCTATCCGGAGTTCAGTATACCCTGGCTCGGTCTGGTACGGGGTCGGGCATACCCAGTAAAAAAACATTTTTGTTTTTTTCTTTTACTTAGTGGAAACAACAGTAATCAAGAATTGAAAATACAGAAGCGTATCTCGTTGATAACGATTTCATACCAGCGGTTGGAAGTTACCGTTACTTGGTAACGAAGTAACGGAAAAACGATTCTTCCAATAAGTTATTCGCAATAACTTAACAGCAAAGGGAATTTTAGAGAAAATAAGCTAATCTTATAAAGGTTG
>OENT01000007.1:197731-450081 GCA_900239685.1 Rotaria macrura
CAACCTTTATAAGATTAGCTTATTTTCTCTAAAATTCCCTTTGCTGTTAAGTTATTGCGAATAACTTATTGGAAGAATCGTTTTTCCGTTACTTCGTTACCAAGTAACGGTAACTTCCAACCGCTGGTATGAAATCGTTATCAACGAGATACGCTTCTGTATTTTCAATTCTTGATTACTGTTGTTTCCACTAAATAAAAGAAAAAAACAAAAATGTTTTTTTACTGGGTATGACCGAGCCCGGGAAAACGAACCCCGGGTAGCTCGGGCTCGGTGCATGCCTAATAAATGCATGTCTTGTTAATATCAAAGTTCATCTGAATAGAAATTTTGCTTGTATAAATCACTTTACCAATACACTAAGTCCATAATGCAAGGCAAAAACTTGAAGTATGCTAAACTTACCTGATCTAGATCAATTCAAATATACAACATCGAAGTTTCTGAGAAAAAAAATTTTCCCTCAAGCTTTTCGATCGCTGCAAGCTCTTTGATTTCTATTTCTTTTGATACTTAAGTCAATTATTGATCTATATATAAATATTTCTCGAAGTGATTTTTCTAATAAATCAATTTATAGTCTGTAATGATATTGTTAGAAATATTCAAAATTTTACAGTATTATTTTTCGGCCAATATTGTTGATTGATAAGATTTGATATTTTACTGATTACTTCTAATACATAAGAAATTGAAGAATGTTTTTCAAGTAATAGTTTTTGAATCAGTGAGCGAAAAAAGCAGCTATTTTACATTAAGTTGTTGAGTCTTGCAATTTTATTCGAAATCATCTGGTAAACAAGGCTCGGCTATTAATTTCTAGAAACTAAGAAGTCAAAATAAATTTAAGGAAAATAACTTCGATTTTTCGTTTGACTAGGCAGGCAATTATAAAAACGGCCTCTGCTTTTTTTATACTGATGCTTTAAATCTTGATTCAGTATTGATCTCTTCATTCTTTTGGACTCGATTAACACTCACTCTCGGTATTTATTTTTATTTGCTGATATATTTCAGTCTTCTATGCTTATCGATAAAGTTCTTTGTTTTTATCAATAGACGTATGAAAGTAAGACTATCTTACTCGAGGGCTTCTAACTCATAAAAAAGCAATAGTCTAAAAGTTATTAATCAATTATACTTTTTGATCGTATGAATCTTTGCTTTCACTAAACTTACGTTTCAAATGAATACTGTAAATATGTGTATACGACAAACATTCTCAATTAGCATCAATAATTTACTTTACGTGATAAACTTTAACAAATTCGACTCATTTTTATCACTTTAAATGAACTTTCCGATTTTTAAAATCGAATTGTATTCGTTGTTAATACGTGACAACTTATTGCTACGAATAAGATAAATTAAAAATGATCGTTAATCATAAACCATAGATTCAAAAATTTATTGCATAAGGCAACGTGAGCATGTAAAATCTAATTTATGCTTTCTGTACGTCTCGAAGTTCTTATTGAACTGTGAACTGAAATTTTTCGTGCATTCGTCAGTAAATGCAAGTAGTATAAAGAATCAATATAATAAATATCATAAGTATCTCACTCAGAAAGATTATGTCTTCATCAAGTTGAGATGTATCTGTAGTAGAAAAAAATATTCATGGCGACCAACATTCGAGCTTCTTTCACAAACTATCCAATAGTAAACTAAAGAGCTTACTAATTTTTATTTCCTCAAACTAATTTTTAGTTTAAAACAGTGAATAATTGCTACAAATTGTAATGAATAGTCAAATGACTGAAACAACAGCGTATTATTTCATCAGTTTGGGAACGAATCATATGAATACAATATGTATCGAAATCTTATTCATTATTACGTTTATGCGAGCTATGCTCACCTTTGCACTAGCAAATAAACGTCTACACTTATGTCTGTTGTATGTACACTGCATTTTTCTCTGTAAGATCTTCACATTCTATGTGAAAAACTAACAATTGCAATGATCATCAATCTCAATACTTATAATTTACAGGAAAAGATACAAATGAGTATATGTTTGTCTTTTATTCGAGTCATAAAACAGTTGAAATGCGTTGTGTTTTGTCATCAGAATTGTCATGGAGAGTTTCTCTTTGTTTCTTATATTATTAAATGATCAGAGATAAAGAACTTTAAAAAAGAATTTATTCATATCTTTTCTTATCAATGTTTAGTTTTTTTGTTATCGATAGATATCTAGGAAGAGATATGAATTATGTTCGAAATTTGTTTTTTTCTTCAAGCGTTTCAATATTTCTTATCGTCCTAATGTGTCATAACACGCGTGACAGGTTATTACTAATCAAACATTAAGCATTTATTATGAAAGTCTTTAACTTACTCCTTGCTGCCAGATTATTATAAAAATGAATACCATTACTCATGAGAGGTATTCAAACACTTAGACAAATATTATGCTTTCACAGTAGTCAAGCTGTTTGTTAACATTACTTATAAAGGAACATGTAAAAATGAAAGGAATGATATAGCTATCATTTCATTCTGTTACTCATGAAAAGCATGTGGTTCGATAATCATAATCGAACTATTCGAACAACTAGAAAACATTTTTCTTCATACATGATTAGCAATAGTTATGGATCCCTATTGTATTACTTTCATCAAAAGATACTCTTCAATTGTAGTATATAACATAGACTTCTATTAACTTGAGTATATTCTATCATCAGAAATTTAATGTGAAAATTAAATAAATTTACCTTGCAAAGTAATGCTAATCAACAAATGGGAGAAATCAGTAAGATTATATTGGAATTTTTTTACGTTTTTATTTTTTGCTTATGAACTTTAAACAAAGAAAGAAGAGGAAAACGAAAAAACGAAAAACTTTACAAGCCGAAAGTACACACGCACAGTAAAACGTAAAATAAAGAGAACAATAGTGAAAAAAAACATTCGCCGAACTGACACAAAAAAAACGTAAAACAAACCGACTGCGCACATAATTACTTCCACCGGCCAAATTTCGCAATATATACATATGTATATATACATATGTATATATATATGTATATATAAGAATAAAATATAACTTATAAAAAATATATATATATGTATATGTAAGATATATAGATTAATATCGATCTCAGTCCAAACTGTACACATACTCTCTTTGAAGAAAAAAAGAACAACAACGAATAACACGATAATATCCATTTTCTCTTGCGATTTTTTTCTTATTTTCAATAAACGAATGTAATAAAAATATACAAGCACAACTTAGTTGCTAGATTAATAGAAGAAAAAAGAAAATCAAACAACATTTTTCGAAATAGTTTTTCGTTAATGAATGTTGAACACTAATTTTTAAATTGCAAAGACATACATCATAAAACATGTTTTTATTTGTCGAGAACAAAACCGGATGAGATTCACATGCACTTCTTTACGCCACAAACAGATCGCTCAAAATACATAACGAACAGAAATAGAACAAAATAAACATGAGGTTTCTTAAACCATTGATTGTTTGTTGAAAGAAAATAAAAATAAGTCATGTATACATATATGTATATATATATATATATATATATATAGAATAGGTGAAACGAGGTTTTCTTGTGTAATAATATAGAAACAAAGATATCAGTGTTAACAAGTCAACTAAGTTAAAAACATAGTCTCTGTTCACTCACGCACGGACTACATCGAACAGCAGCGAAAGGAGAGGGAAATATATATATATATATATAACACAACATAGACTCTAGTTAAAATAAGATATGAAATGGAGTGAGGCTCTAATATTATGAAATAAAATGAGTTCCCTCTTCATCAGTATTGCACGAGAGACGAAACATAATAGTAACAGATATCTTTCATCATTCAAAATCTCGTTCTTCTCTATACTTCATGTATATTGCCTATGGGCAAATGCTGATGCTTCTACACTTTCATGATGACAGCTCGACCGAAAAACAAACAAGCAAACGAACAAACACGATCTGACTTGAAAACTCTGCTCACAGATACATATATACATAAGAAAAAGCTATTTACAATGTAAGCAGTATGTTTTCGGCTCATAGACTAGGTTGGTACCCCTCACTCTTATATCATATATAAAATAGGAGAAAAAAAAGAAACATAAAAATATAATATTTTTTTGCTCACGGCATCGGTATTAAACAAGTTACTATGAATTTCTTTCCAATTAGATCGGTTTTGTTAACAATCGTTCTCGTCTTTCAGGATAAGAGAAGAAACAAATGGGAATGTAAAACGCAGAAAATTTTCCAGTCATTTGATAAAAGAAAAATAATATCATCTGACTGGAAAAGTGAAAAGAATCCGGTATGGTATATATGCATAATACATATGACAAACGCACGCACCTAGTTGATGAATTGTTCACAATTATGAATTGCTGCTTGAAGCTATAAATGTGTATGTATTTTTGTGTGCGAATACGATCTTTGACATTTTGTTTTTATCGACATAAAACATGTTTAGTTGTTGTATTTGTCGGCGATGAATTTTTATTGGATGTTTCAATAATTGTTTGCTGATCATGTCTTTGCTGTTGTTGATGATGAAAGAAATCATAATTAGGTGTTTGTGATAAACTAAAGATGATATTTTTTGTGGGTGAACTCGACATTAACGATCCTGTTGTTGTTTTTGTTAGATTTGAATTTGGTAAAAAGACATGACGTGGAAAATGAGAATTTAAATCATCTAATGATGATGTTGGCGAAAAGCCTATTGATTGAGAAAATTGTGAAGCTAACGATGATGGAGAAAGACAACTGGTGATTGGGGAACTTGTATCACTTAATTTAGATGAACATGTTATTTCCATTGGAGCCGATTGAAATGGACGATTGCTTGGTGCATCTATATGATTTATCGATAGTATTTATATTCGACGAAATCGAGAAAAAAAACAATTATTAATACCTTCTTCATCTTTTCGTTTTTGTTCAGCTGCAGCAGCGAGAAGCAGTAATCCTGATGATCCTTAAGTAAAAATAAACACAACGGTTTAGTATGTCAGAAAAGTATTTTTTTCATAACTGCCAACCTTGACTCATGCATGGTTTCGATTCAGTCATTACTGAATTCTTTGTTATATTTGTTTCATTATCCGATTCACCATCAATATTTGATTCATCTGCTTGAAATTCATTCGCATCTGACTTATTTTCTAAAATATAAACAATAAGAAAACAATGCTTCTTGAATACGACGTAGATGTAAATCTCTACGAAACTTACTCAATTCACGTTTCTTTCTTGGACCATCAACTGTTATTTTGATTGCTCGACGATAAGTACATTGCTGTGGTGGTGTTGTTTCAATAACTATTGTTAATGTAAACTTTTTACCTAAAACAATCAATATTTATTCAATTATTGATAGCAGATAATAGGATTTTATAGTTATCTATTCAAACCTCTTCCACTAGCGCCTAGAAATCGTAAATCATTAAATTCTGCTTGGCCCCCACGAAACCAGCTAACATTATTTTTAAGTGTTGCACAAGGATTATAATCATTACCAGCAAAAATAATAACACGTGTGTTTGTTTTTATGTCGGTGTGACGTTTTGTACGTAAAATAAACCGAACCGACTTATTTTTTCTCCAGTGACTAAAGAAAAAGCACAAAAATGTTGGTTTTTTATGGTTTCGCATCAAACTTTAAAATAATTAGAAAATGTCTAATTACTTTGGTAATGATGAACATTGAAAGTATGGATTTAAATCTATAAATGTGTTTTTTGTACGTGCTAATAGTTCTTCAGCTGGTGAAGACATTGTTGAGCATCGTTTCATTGTGTGAGTTGGTTCTTTTGTTGTCATGATTGATAATTTTTTATCAGTAGGAATGATAGGATGAACCATATGTGATGAAATTGTACTGTTTGTTGCATTGGATTCAGTTGAATGATTTGTACTCGTCGATGATTTATCACTTTCTGTGGATAAACGTCGTCGTTCATAAGCCATTATTCACGAATTATTGTTCTTGGCTTATATCAATACAAATTCGTATGTACAATATGTATAAGATTAACAAAAAAAAAATGATAATATAATAAATCAGGCCAATGCGACCCTAAAAAATAAATATCAATAGAGAATTACGTAATCATTTGATCAAAAAAAAGAAACATGAAAGATAGCATTAAAAAAAGAACAAAAAAAAATATACAAAGAGTACTTTATATAATATCTATTGAAAACTAAAACGTGTTGGTCATTACCAACTATTTCACTTCGTTACGCTAATGATCAATGGTAACATATACATAACGTGTTAGTAAATAATGACACCTGAAACTTGTGATGTTTTTTCTCGGTATATTTATAGTTCGAATGTTGTACAGAAGAGTATGTCGAGAGAAAACATGAAAATAAAAACTTGTAATATTACACAATCTATATAAAACGATAGAGAAAAGAAAAAAAAAGAAGCGTCGAGCACATGACACATAAAGATGTTTGTTCTATTCTGTCAAACTTGTATAACTAATAACTACATATCTATAAAAGCAGCAACAAAGAATCACAAGAGAATGGAACTACGAAATGCACCCGAATAACCTTATCTTTATGTTTACCTATTTAACACGTAAACCTCGTGATGCTGTATCCCCGACCGCTAGACTGTTGTACTCTCATGTGATGATGAATGAACTATTTGGTTTCTAACGCCATAAGATATGATGGTTTTTCTCTTTCCTTATATTAAAATATATTTTCTCACTCGCTCTCTCTCTCTCTCGCTCTCTCTGTCTGCCTGTACTCTCTGATTTGTTCCTCCTTAAGCCATCGCGTAATTTCTTTTGCTCCGTCGTTGACACAATGTCGCGTTCCTTCGTTTTTGCTCTGTTTCTCTCTTCCTTTTTCTCTCTTACTTTTCTATGATGCTGAAAAAACAACGATAATTTTCTCTCTTGTTTGTGGTCGAACCATTGCTTCTATTGATAAAAAAATTATATAAATGCATTGTCGAACAAATTACAGTGTTCTGTTCTTTTTTAAGAAAGAAAACTTCCGTCCATATGTGTTTTTTTTCGACAAAAAAATAGAAAATCTTGACGACTTCATTTTGTTATCGGTATAAATATAGATTGTTTAGACTCATTTATCGCCTAGAGCTTTCTTCATTCATTTCTTCTCTTTTTTTTTCTCTTTTTTTCTCCCCTTCTTCCCCGGCTCTTTTCTTCTGTTCTTCTCTTTTTCTCTTTGTGGTAGTCACAAGTTGTGAGCTGCTGTTTTTATGTGGATGTGTGCCAAAAAAACATGACGTCATGGAATCGTTTATTTACGTAGGTGGATCGATGTATGTTTATAGCAACTTACATTTACATTCAAACATTTTCTAGTGCATTATAATTCTTAGTAAGAAAAAAAGGACAAGCAACAAAACTATGTATGATATGTTAAGAATATGCATACATGTATAATTGCCACAAATTTTTCTTTGTACATAATAATCGAAATTGACAAATGAATATAATGAATGCACAGTTTATCCTTAATTCGTGTGTCCATAGATAATCGGTAAAAAACAACGCGTGAAAAAACTACATGATGAGAATATCTCTACAGGTAGAGAAATGCGAAAAAAACCACTGTCAGCAGTTTCATTCTTACTACCCATATCACGAGTATCGAATGTTTTTCCGTCTTTCTTTTTTTTTTCTTCTCTTCTCTGCCTGCGCACTTTGACACCAGTGTAGAAACCGACTGATAGTCATGGTGGTTGTTTGTGGTAAGATCAGGAAAAAAAAATAACGCGACATAGTAACGGAAGCCGCCGATGAAATACATCGGAAACTTTGCTGAGTTTGTGGTGAAGAAGTAGAAAGAAAAAAAATAAGAAAGAAAAAAATGATGATCTTTTCTTGCTTATTCCCATAAATTTTTTTGAACTTTGCCTTTCTTGTTTTTCTTCATCGGTGATTAAATATTCATTTGTAAATGAGAATACATATACAAGATCTTTGAAACTAGGTAACCCTATTGAGAATAATAAATGATTGTTAGATTTTTCAATGTATGAACCGATTCAAGTGATATTATAAGTTTTTTAAATCAGAAATATATACAAGCAAAACGATCAGTTTTTATTTTATTTGCAGGTCAAGTAATATGTATCGATGAAAGCTATTTACTATCAGAAGATAATTGAAGTTGAGTGAAGAATATCAATGAAGTACAAAACAAAAATAAAAATAAAAGACCTAAGACGAAAGAAAACGAAACAATCACGAAAAGATGTGACCTTAAACGAAGAAATTAATCATACTCTTCTGAGAACACCCATTGGCTATAAAGTTCTATTTCTGTAAAAAAATATTTACTCTTGAATTTCTCGTTCGTAATCGATAGATATTATTCTCATCACGAATTAGACTCTCTATTTTCATTAAATATGTTGCTTTTGTTATTTAATCGTATTTATTTATTTTCAACATTTTTCTTTTTGAAATTCATCAATCTTGCATCGAGTACAATATGAAATGTATCTAGTAACAAATATTTATTTAATTAGCTCGCTAGTTCAGTGTTAGAAGTTTGTTTCTTGGAGTCATGATAAAAGATCAAAGAATACTTGATTTAATATGAATCATTGAAAAAAAGTGAAAAGAAAACCACTACAAGTAATTGTCGTAGTCTTGACAAGAAAACATTTTTGAGAATTCACTTCTCTCAATATTCATCGAATTGTCGACATCATAGATATGGGTCAGAAAAAAAACATTTTCTCAGTTCAGAATCCATGACAAAATATATCAAGATGGAGAAAATGTTTACCTGTAATTGTGTAATGTATTTGTTGTTTTCGTCTCAGATTTGTTGTGTGGCTTTCGCTGAAAGACAGAAGAACTGCATGTTTATGTCATTTTCTTTTTCTTTTTCGTATCCCCGGGTAGCATGTCAAACTGTCTGGTTTTCTTGAATGATTTATCAAATAAAGATGTATGAATGACGAGAGTTATGATGCATTATAATGGACTAGAGTAGACGAGTTCAAATGGCGGCATTAAAAGTTGAATTTCAAAAATTCTTCTATCGAAAAAACCAATCATGGGCAGACTCAGGCATTACCTATTCCTTTTCTTAGGCAAATAAGAAAATTTTTATTTTATTTGAATGTCAAACATATGGTTTTTATTAAATGGCGAACAGTCATAGTTGTCAATTAGTTAATACAGAATAGAAAGCAACAAATAAAAAGTCAATGGGACGGAAAACAAATTAGATATTCTCTGTTGATTGTAACAAAAATGACTATTAGCATGGCTAAGTGCTCTGCATAAATATGATTCCAAGTTTCAAGTTTCTCATATCACAAGCAGTTTTTATAATGTATTTTGACCTGAAAGGAAACTATTTTTCCTATGTGTTTTATTCGCTACTTCTTCACGCGACATCCATCAACATTATGTTGAGAAAAGACAATAAAACAAGTGTAATTCATCGTTCATGCATGGTCGATTTTCTTCGAATTGAACGAGTCAGAAAAATAAACATAACTATCTATCTATCTATAAATATAGATATAAATATATACAAACATGTATATATTGCTAAAGCTTATATTTCTAATACGCTATGCAAATGAAAAATATCAAATATTTAAATTTATCATATAAGACAGCTCTGGACAATAATGAACTACGAAAAAAGCTTGTACGGCTTATGAAAGAAATATAATTATAGATTGACGAAGAACTTCAATCGAGACCAAAGTTTCATCGGTCTATAACGATTGTGTATTGTGAAAATTTCCCACACATTTTATGTAAAGAAGTATTATTTACTTTGAGATAAGGTATTTTTTCACACAAACAAGCTAATCATATTTAAACTTTGAATTCATATGAAGATCTTGAAATGAGACAAACAAATTTTAAAAGGTTTAAATCGGCTAGTCTTTTGCACGAACCTAGGATTGTTTCAATCAACATTACATGTACTTTAAATGTGTAACTAATTTAATTTTAAATAATGGCATTTCAACATGAAACTTGGCACTTGTATCAGTCTAATTACTTGTGTAATATTCTAAAGCTTTCAGCTGAGAAGAGTATTTTTTTATTAGGATATCTAATTTCTAAAATACATGACTTGTCTGCAAACCATTTCATAAAAATCGAATTTACTTGGAAATTTAATATCGAAACAAAGAAAAGCAATTCTTATATTCTGAAGTTTTGAGGACATATCAAAAGTCATCGCAACTGTCTATACGCTAGATTTATTTCCTGAAGTGTCTTGTTTATTCGCTAGTCTGTAACAATAAGAATATTTCGATAGAAATCTATCTAACAATCATTTTTTTTTCAATGGCTAGAACAACGAGTAGTTTGAAGATTTAACTAACAATACTGAGACATTGTTATAGTCTCAGTTTGATATCAAACAGTGATTTATTATATTCAAATTGTTTTTCTCATTACCATTGCTTCATCTATTAGACGACAACACAAAGCTACAAAAACATACAAACGTATAGATTGCGATAGAAAGCAAAGTAACAATATTATTGTTAGTTTTATTTTATTTTATCATTTCATAATATACGATTTTCATTCAGTTGAATATATATATATATATATATATATATAAACCCAAACAAAAATACATGTTCATATTGCATTAAAATTTAATTAACGAGAAAAGAAAAGAAAAGAAAAGGTTAATGATTATACTATAGTTAAAGGTTCAACGGATATAACCCTGAGTTTTATTGAAGTCTATAGGAGAAAAGCAACAAGAAAAATTATAATAATGAAAGATTCATGGTATTATTGATAATTTCGTTTTCATATCTTGCACATCAATAATTTGTTCTTGTTCAAATTCGATTTTATTATCTAAATATGTTAATATATCATTTATAGAACATTCTTCATGAAAATGACCATTTATCAATGGTAGAAATATTTCACTATAGATAGTATTCGAATAGAGTTTATGTGTTATAAGTCGAATTTGTTCCATAGTAAGCCATAGATCATCTTGACAATTTTTCTTTTCATTTAAATTCATTTTCGATTGTGAACGATTTAGTTCAATAAAATATCTTACTGTTTCAATTGAATATGATTCAAATGAAGAATTTATTAATAAATCATATAGAAGTTGTGTAATTTTGATTTGTGAAAATCCATGAACATACTTAATATATAAATCAAGTAATTTTTTTATTATATCGTATGTTTTTCTTCTGAATATAATCAAGTTAATTAACTGAACTATGATTTGTTTATCGAGATTATTCAAAGGATATTCTAATGTACAATCATAGTGTTTAAATAAATAGGTTAGACGCCGTATAATTAAACGTATATGATAACATTGTTCAGATGTAAATGATAAATATTTATCTTCATTTTCGAAATCATCAAGTGTTATACCTAACAATGTCATGGATAAATTTTGAATGATTGTATATAGTGAAGTAGATGTAATAGATCTTGTTGTTGTTAATATAAGTGGAGTTTTGTAGACGTACGATGAGTTGAGAAAATTTTCATACAATGGATAAACAAGAGGATTAGCAAAGTTCACAGTTCGTATGACATTTTCAATCTAAATTCAATGAAGATGATTTATGAAATTCATAAGAACAAATGTATACGTGATACTATTCAATTCCTTTGGTATTTAATCATTCCTTACAGTGTTCGTCCCTCGTTTTTGAATTACATTTAGTTTATGAGATACGATATCAGAAAAGTATTAAATTCTAAAGGGGCAAAATAAATGGTATCCAATGTTCCATTTCTTCTCGGACATGAGAAAAAAACAATTGCCCAAAAAAATAATGTAATCTACTAAATTATTTCTGGATTTAAATTCATTTTAGTCTTTCAGGTTGACCATAAAAAAGATCATGTTGAACTTTTAATATATAGTTCAGTACAATATCTACCATTAATTATGATTTTATGTCAACCCCGTGAATTGGATCAAGTAATCATTGAGTGGTCTTTAAATGAAAGTGGATAACCATTGTTGAAATTTGATTCCTATTTCAGAATAACGCTAAGAACTATTTTTGTAATTTCCTGCGCTAATCATTTTATTCTTAACATATTACACCGTTACATTGTTTATCAATGAGTAGACATACGTACAGGATGTCTCATAAATGGTAAAAAGATTTTTCTGAGCATCAGTGCAAAATATTTTTCATTTAAAATCCTTGATATTCAGATTTCTACAATTCAAGCAGTTATATGTTAGTATATCTTACTGATCTGCGATGTACAAGAAAATGATCATATAAATCAATTGAAATATGTGCACACTTTAGTCAGTAATATAATTCTATGTGATTACTGTACACGAACGACTTCATAATTGTATTTCGATTACTTGGGTAAACATATGATTGAAAATTATGCTTGAACGTATTTTGAATAAAAGAATGACTCTAAAATCAATAAAAATCTCGACATGGAATGGAATGTTCTAGGTATTATAAATTTCAAAGGAATTTCTCGAATTTGTTCAACTATGTATGCATGCATCATTAAATTCCATGAAACAATAGTTTTTTTTTTAAATAGTTTTTTTCAAAATATCCATTCATCCAGGTATATTGAGTGTAGTCAATCGATTAAAATTCGATGTCAATTTCATGATTTTTAATTTCAAGATGCTCCCCTTGAAAGCTTTTAGTCATAACAATTCCGTTTACTTTTATTTTATTTTATTTTACTTAGCTTTTAACACATGCTTTTCCTTATGTATTCTAAAAAAAATAGAAATGAATTCTTCAAGTATCATCTAGAATTCATTTTACTTTTATTTTCTCTCACCAGATTCGATTAACTGAGAAATATGAAAAAAAAATTTCGATTCAAAGAATATGTCAAAATATGTTTCACATTAGAAGATTTGACATATGCACAGATCGTCAATAATTCCCATCAACAAAAATCAAAGACAGACATATTTAACGAACCGATAATTCGTTAAGCATAGGTTTAAATATTCTAGTTGTGGTTTCTGTTAAAAGAAAAACTCGTATGTGGAAATGTACATATAAATTCTCTGACATTATCTTTGATATAGACTATGATCGAAGGCTCTTTTCTTCTTATTGACAGAACACTCAAAAATAATGTGGCTAAAAATATATGTGCGCTTCCCAGGTGCAAATGTCACATTTTGTTATTTTCTATGTATGAGCATAACTTATATGATAGACGTTAATACTTCTGTTTTTGTCTTTATAAGCATGTATATACTTAAATGAGTATGATTGTCAGGTGATTTTCAAAAGATTTTCTCCGTCTCTATAATTAACATGTTAACTATACTTGGTATTAGATTAGTGTGTTCTTATTGAAGAAAAATAAGATTTCAGTGCAAAATAAAAATATGGATTATTATTATTACTGCAAGTAGTATCCTTTTAACAGGCAAATTAGTTTATAAAATAATGTACAAAAATTCATAAAACCAGATAAGTTTTAATAATCATATGAAATAGAAAAAAAACATGCATGTAGACAAGATGTGTATACTGGATTAGGGTAAGACTTGAATTCAATTAATCATACACTGAAATATGAACATGTTTATTATCAAGATATATTAATTGGATTTTAGTGACTTTTTTTGAAAGAAGAAATTCGAGAATAATCAATAAAAATAAAACACATATTTCTCATCTTCTCTAATCATTCATACATTTTCATAATGTGCTTTTATTTCCTTTACAGATACAAAATATGTCTTTATTATTCATTTCTTTTCTACTCAAACGCACGTGACAAAGTTGATTAATATGACAGTATGACACAAAGACTTTTTTGTCTTTCCCTTACATGTAAAAGATATTTTACGTCGTATCTCAGAGACAAATACAGTTTTCATACTGTCAATAATATAGGAAAAGTCTTTGCTGTAAACCTAATGCACGCAGATTTTGTGTCCTTCTAGAACAAAAGTTTTCATCGTCCTGTCTTATGGCTTACAAAACATATTGAATGATTAATTATGGTTTGCAGAATGCAGAACAAGACACGAAAGGAATTGTTATATGTCATTATTGGTTATCTAATATATACGTGGTACTGTGTAAAGGTTGTTTAGTAGAGGAGGAAAAAGCTAAAGATTTCTATCAATTCTTCACTTACTGTTGTAACTAGATATTGCTTCGTAATTGAATGTCCATATGTCATCGAATGATAGGTACGTAAGAGTTCTGCAATACGATCAATAAGTTTTCCAGAAAAATCATTCATATCATTCAATAATAAATAGAAAAGGTTATTTAATTGAAACAATGATATACTTGATGATGAAAATGAAAGGACAAATTGTATAACTGTATTGAGTTTATTTGTATTTGAGATAATTTTATTTGTTGCACGCTGATATTTCTCTAATTCTTTGCTTATGCTAATTATTGAACTGGCATTATAAGTTGAAAAATGTGTTAATTCAACATTATTTAAAACAAGATAAAATAAGCGTTCGACAAAAACACGTTGATACTGCTGATGAAATACACTAAAAAAACAGAAGCAACACACAATAATGCTGTATAACAGATATCTGTATGATTTTGATATTTAATATTATATTCTACCTAAAACTACGAATATTAACCGGTTGTGTACGAACAAATAATTGAAATAATTGAATTTTTGATTGTAACAGCATTTGTCCATTGTCTTCATTATCTGAATTGTCATCATAATTGTATGATTTACATCTTGTGTTCATCATAAAGTTTTTATAAGCATTTTGCAATTGTTTTTTTTCTTGCGGACGAAAAAAATCATTACTAGAATGATAGAATTCAGGCCTTTCCCATATTGTGGTAGTGGTTGCCATCATCTATCTGCATAGAAAAACAAACAATACATTAAGCAATGTAGTATTCGTTGTCGAAATTTGAAAAAAATGCATCACTAGTATATTTATCAAAAAGAAAAAAAATCAAACACGTAGGAATTCACTATTTCATTTATCAAAGAATGTTAATCTGCATTGTTTAAAAAAAATCTTGTAAAAAGCAAAAAACAGATGGACGGTAGCTGAAAAGAAACGATTGGACGGCATAGTTATAAGAAAGAAATTCACTTTAAAACAGACCCAGAGAAGAGTATCACTTTGAAATGGCAAAAGAAAATGAATGTATAGAATCTAATGCGTTCGTAAAATAGTTAATTTTCGAAGTTCAAGTTTCACACTGGAAATTTGTTGTTCAACGCGTTCAATTTCTCGTTCGAGAACATCATGTAATTGTCTATCAATATTAGTTAAACCTCGTAATGGTATACGATTGAGACGAGTTTCCAGATCACGTTTTTTTCTTAATAATTGATCAAATTTTTGTTCTAATTGTTCGCTCTGTCTAGCTTGTCTTTCGATTGATGTCTATACAATGAAAGGTGAAAATTTGCAATAAACCTAGTTCATCTTTATAATCATGAACAAATAATATGTACCCTATTCGATGTTGGTTCTGTTTGACGACGATTCGGTGAAGATTTTCTTGGTGAATAGGATGATCCTAAAAAATTATGTGTATGAAAAAATTAAATAAATCTTTTGTTATGAATCGTATTGTACTTGTTGGAGGTACATAAGGTGGAGGAAAAGCAGGCTTTTCATTAAGATAATCACTGATTCTTGTCAATGGTCTTGGTGAATGAGTATGACGAATTGTATTTTCAATATCTATAAATATATAATGAATTGAAAAATAAATGAATAATTTGATCGAGGAAAAAAGAAAACAAAATTTATGATTGTCACCATTTGTTTGATATCGTCGATAGCTAAGATTCGTATCTCTTGATCGATTCGATCTTGGTGATGTTTGTCTTGTTGACGTTGTTGTTGGCAATGTAAAACGTCCATATTCTCTCGATGTTGGCTGATTCATAGTCATTGTCGAGCTTAACTTATTTAGATCAGTCATCCTGTAGAAATAAGACGAAAAACAAAGAACCAAGTGAAGAATTTTACATTGAAAATGTTAATTCTTTGTGTACCGATTACTATCATTTTCCAACATAAATAATTGTCGTCGAAGTGCTTCATTCTCATGTTCTTGTTCTTGATGACGCTCTTCAAGACGCAACAGGCGTTCCTAGAACAAGCGATGAAGAAAACGAGTTATTATACGCGAAAAAATCAACTCATTAAGAGAACGTTAATAGAAGTTGGGGCCAAAAAAAAAATAAAAATAAAAAGAAGAAGAAAATTATTTATACTAAGTATGGCTAACAAAAAAATAATAACATTCCCCCATAATTAATAGATCCTCTCACCCATTCAGGCCAATGGCGAAACTGTAAAAAAGAAAAAGAAAAGCAGTATTAAATCATGTATTTACCCGTGTAAGATTAAGATCGGTCTTCATCTTTTCATTTTCTTCCCGATAGAATAAGGCCTGCCTGTCTGCATGACGAAATTTTTCATCTTGTCGCTCTTTTGTCTAAGATAAGAGAAATATCAATGAAAAAACTCATTTTAATACTAGACTTTCCATTTGAATAAATAATGATAAATAGATTCGTTTGTTTTTGTATCTGTATAAAATGAATACGCACGTTTTCAGCCTCGGTTATTTGTTGTTCAAGATCAACAATTGTACGATGATAATTTTTAAGATCAAGATCTTTAGTATTTATTTGTTCACGTAATTCTTCTAGTTGTCTTTTAAGAACAGCATTTTCTTCTGATGTTGTTTTCTAAAAGAGAGTCGAGGAAAACAATTTATCTATTTGTCTTTTTTTTCTTTCGAATTCTCAAACGAACTAGTGTCTGATTGCATTCATTCACTTCATCATGTAAACGAATATTTTCACTATTCATCCGTGCAATTGCTTCCATCGACTGACGAGTACTACTACTTGAAGTTTGACCACTATCAACAAAGATTATTGGTAGTAATGTAAAAAGGTAAAAATTCAAATTATCTCAACCCCATTCTTATTCGATTCAATTGACTTTTGAGTTCGTTTATTTCATATTCATAATATAATCG
Organism: Rotaria macrura; assembly: GCA_900239685.1. Classification (NCBI taxonomy): domain Eukaryota; kingdom Metazoa; phylum Rotifera; class Eurotatoria; order Philodinida; family Philodinidae; genus Rotaria; species Rotaria macrura. Next base: position 214,736 of record OENT01000007.1, read on the forward strand.
TAGATCAGCTATATGTTTTGCATGTATAGCCGAGAGTTCTTTTCGAAGACTGAAATTATAAGCAACAAGAAAAATATTGAATTCAATTTAACGGAACATGTTAGTTACACAGAAGGAAAGGAGAGAAACGAAAAAGAAAATAAATTAAAGGAAAAGTAGAAAGAAAAAGAAAATATCACTATTGAAATGTAAACATGAAGTATTATTTCTTGATTCGCTATACTTGTACCCTCCAATTTTTTGTTCGCAAAAATATACATTATTAATTAATAATGTGTGTAAAAATAGGTTGTTCAAGGCTGAATGAATGTCTCTCTATTCAATATGGATGCATACACGAAAAAACGATGATAAATAAGAATTTTAACGATTGAAACAAAGCAATTTTAATTTTATTCTTCGAAATGAGTTTTGTTTTAATTAAAAAACTTGTTTACTTCGATGCAAATAACATTTTCAACATCTAGATTTGTGAGAAAAGTGTTAAAAATAACAGATGTTTCGGTTTTTGAAGTCAATATTGATTTATTTTGAAAGTGATACAAAGTTGAAAGAACTATAGGATTATTGCTGCGAGTAATTGTTTTCCTCATATGTTTTTTCTATCATAAATATAAACTTACCTGGCAATATCTTCTCTCGATCGTGATCGTGCTTGTGGTGTATAATTTTTACCAGTCGTTCGTCTGTTTTCTGACTTGAGAATATTTAGTGTAGAATCGGCTGGATAATAATGTGAAACTAGATCTTCAGCCAACGAACGATATTGATGAGTATGCAAATGATCTTTGTGTCTTCCAATATTTGAATCAATTGGTACCGATGAGGGCGTACGATATACACGTACTGGATCGTCATGATTATCCAAACGTGATTCTTGAAAACTATATTCAAAGTAAGACAAGTAATTTATGAAACAAAAGAAAACTAATTTTGTTTTTCTAATCTTTTACCCATTTGTTAATGTTAGATAATCATCAAAACGTCGTTTCATTTTTTCTTCAAGATGATGCATGTTATGTTCATATTGTTGTTGTTGCTTTTCTAAACGCACTTTATGTTCATGCTCAAGTCGTTCAAGCATATGTAACCAGTTATCCTATGAAAAAAAGTAAAAGAAGAAATATATATATGTACATACATATATATTAAAATTTACATCGGTTTTTCGTGGACCACTTTCATTTCTACGTTCTTGATGACCTGATATTGTATGTCTCTGATGATGATGAGCTCTTCTTCTGTATGAACTTGAACGTTCGGGATAATCGGACGCATGTTGATTCTGTTGCTCATTCTGATTGATTTGTTGTTTGTATGAAGGTCTAGTTAAATGATTATTTCCTTGATGTACATGATCATTGGCAATTAGATTATTTGAAAGTATATCTGGAGTGGATAAGGGCAATGACATTGAACCAATACCATCTGTTGTTCGTTCGTCTTTTGTACTGGTATTAAACGTTTGTCGTTCTTGATCAAGAACTTGTTTCAATTGTATACTTAAATCGTCGAGATTTTCATCAATCAATGTTGCTTGACTATCTTGTCGTAATGTTTGAGGAGGAAATATCGGTGGCGTTATTTGTCGTAGTGGTGATGATGGTGATGGTTGTTTCGGTTTTGAACGATGTAATTCATGTTGAATAACAGAATCTGTATCTTCCGATGACGATGACGATGATGACACTTGTCGCGATCGATGATGACTTTTTTGTTGTTGTCCGAAATTTATTTGTTGCTTAGGCTTTTCTTGTGATGATAGTATTAATGTTGATTCTTGAATTTTTTTAGGCGTTGAATGGGAATCAACCATTGGTTGGGGAAATATTAAATCGTTTGATAATTGTATGATTGGGTCGGTTCCATTTAATAAGGTATTCCAATCAAACACTGGTTGTTGTTCGTTGACTTGATGTTCAGTTTCATTGAGCATATTGGAAATCATTTCAACTTGTGACGTGGGTGCTTTACTTGCATTTTGAATACTATTTGAATGCTGTTGATTGATTAAACGAGACATTCTAGCTGATTTGGATGATGCCATTAAATCCTAATGAATAAAAATGCAGCAGTAAATTTATTTTCAGTTATTAAAAGAAACGATATTCTTCGTATACGAGTTTGAATTTACAGGAAATGAATCTTTTAGACGTTTTTTAAATTTCAAATAAAACAATAATAGGTATACTTTGTTATGAAAATCTGCATTTATACATAAAATAAAACAAAACGGAAATAATGCAAACCTCCTGTTCATTATCAAGGAGATCATAATTTTGTGTTGCTTGCTTACTGGTATCGTCATCTTCATCGAAGATATGCCGTTTTTGTATATTGTTATTACTTTCTTCTTCTTCTTCCTCTTCTTCTTCTTCTACGTCTTCTTCCACGTCTTCCTCTTCGCGTTCTTCTTCGTCTTGTTCATTTTTATCAGCTGATATCTGTGATGCTGTTTGAATAATAGTAGCTAAATGATGTAAATCATTTTGAATATCATTAGAAGCCTTGAGTAACATAGCTTCGTCGTTTTCTTGCTTATTATCTGTATGATGATGATGATTCTTATTTTTATAATCATTACTTGATATTTGTTGATCCATTGCTTTTTCGAGTGATAAGGATGAATCTGTTGACGATGAACTTTGATATTTTTCTTTGTTTGGGAGTTTTTCGGGAGTTTCATTTTCATCTGGTGTTGAATCGTTTAGTTGTTCTTCAAGTTCATCAGATAGGAGATTTGTTACGTCAACCTTGATCATAGTTTGAAAAAAAGGCAAAGAAAGAATAAATAAGAGTAGTAAAATCATTTTCCGTTTACCATTCTTGCTTTACTAAAATCGAGTCCCTTCAATAATTCACTATATTCTGGTTGACTAATACGAAGATCATTTTTTTCATCTGAACCATTGTCATTCTCATTATTACAGTTCGCTTGATCATCGTCAATAGTTTCTATAAAGCAAAAGAAATATACGAGTTTTTTTTTACTCTACTTGATTTGTTAGTTTTCATTTCAGGCTCGCTAAGATGAAAACAAATATTGTTGTTACTTCGATGTCGAACAACCATTCAATTACACGAAGTTTTTTTCATCTGCACATACATACATATATATATATATATGCATACCTGCTCCTGCTCCTTCTTCTTCTATTTTTATTTCTTCAATGTTCTCGTCATCCACTTTTTTCTCTGTAGATTCAGTTTTTGTTTGATTATCGACTACAGAAACGCGTGTGTGCTGATTGGCACCAGTGAAATCAGTTGCAAATGTTCGGGGAACAAAGACGAAAGGAACTATAATGATAAAGCAATAGAGGTTTTCTTTCTATGAAAATACTGAAATCATATGCAAACAATGCTCACATCCACCACGAATAAAAAATGGGGGAGATGATGACGGGGGTGTATCTTCTACATCGTCGTCTGCCATCTAAAAAAACAGAGAAAAAGAGAAAGAAAAAAGAAAGTAAAACATAAGCATTAGACAATACGAGAGTTCATGCACACTTCTTTCTCGTTCTTTTATTTGTATGACTTTCGAGGGTCTCTCAACTCAGACAGTGTGTGTGTGAATGAAAGTGAGAGATTCGTTCCGTCGCTTTCTATGCCCGTACTCATTTGAATATATAAGTTTAGGTTGATGAAAAAATAACACTATACTGTCCTTTCCTTTTGCTGCCTCATTCTTTCATACGATACGCAATATGATATACAGTGATAGTAACAACAAACCGAATAATAGAAGGTATCATGAAAGTGTTATACAAACAAAAAAGTGAAATATAACAATTTATTTGTTTAACGTTTTCTTTTACTATGTGAACATCAACCAAGGTTAATCTTCATTGTTACCAAAGTAATCTGTTTTTAACAATATTAAGTGCGACTGCAAAAAAAATAACAAGCAATGTCATTATAATTAGCTTTTCATATTTTGCTTTTCGTTCGTATTGATTGATAAGATCACGTGATGTATTGATTAAGTGTTCATTAAGAATATATTTATCAATACTGCTTGATATTGTCTTTGATGAAGCAGCTAAATGAAAAACGAAAAATGCTCATGTATTAAAATTGTTGATTTTTATTCAATTTTTAACTTCTTTACTGAGAGCATCTAATGTTTGAAAACCACATAAATCAGCATCCTCCAATAATTTCTTTGCTTGCGATATTGAATCTGTATTACGATTTGCTTCTTGCATATAATCTAAAATATAAATTCTGCATAATTGATTTATTCCTTGACTTTTTTCTTTCAAGTTTAATAAAGAGATAATAAAGAGAACTAAGTATCTAATCTGACTTTTTTTCTCATATACGTATACATGTATATACATATATATATATGAGTATATATGACGAATATTTTATTGATAAGAACGATTGTTGAAGAGCATTTCAATAGCTGTACTTAAAACTTTGCCTAATTTTCTAATAAATGAAATAAAAGAAAACAGACATACAACTAGTAAAATTATTACGATCATCTTTTGTATTATTTTCATACCGATTACTGGTAATTTTTTTGATTGATGATAACATGAGTTTACGCTCTTTTTCATTTGAACATCGGCTGTATGCTTCAAGAAGTCTACATTTAGATTTATATTAAAAAAAAAAAGAAATAAGAAAAATTTGAAGTTCTTTTTCCTTTACTTTGCTGGTGTTGGATAGATTTCAATTACTGCTAAAACATTATCTACTGACATGCCAGTTATTTGCATAAGAGCACGGGCAAACATTTCTTTTACTGTTGGAGGCTTAAATTCAGTTTTTATTTCTCAAGTTTGAAAAAAAAAACATTTATCGTACATACTTTACTTTTGACAGTACCCGAATTAAATGAATCAAATGTCATAACGTAATGATCATGATCATGATAGGATGTTCTATAATTGTTACTCATATCGGTATCACTTAAAACGTGTAATGTTTTATTCTATCGGTATGTTAGGAAAAAACATTTTTTAGTGAAATCATGAGTAAAACAACAAAAAATTACTTTAAAATGTGCCATGAGATGTTTTGTCATTATTATTAAATAATTTGCCATATCAACTGGATTCGAAACTTCACGAACAAAAAAATCTTCAGCTACCTAAGAAATACCGTATTAGAACTAAGCATCAAAACTCATTTCGAGATACTAGAACATCATCTACCTGAGTGTTAATAATCGCTTGATTGAGTGCAGCAGGTGTCAATATTCCAGGAGCATTCATATTCTTTAGACTTTCTACTAAATAAATTAAATTTGTAATGCCACATTGCTTCAGACGAAACTAAAAGATCATGATTAGATCTATTGAAAATTGTCAACTTTGTTTTTCATAAGTTTTAATCTTCGATTACTTTTTGTTCGTTGTATCTTCCATCAATGATACTCTTCGATAGATCATCTAATCGTTTACGTTCAATAATATAATCAAGAACAGCTTCAACTTTAATATTTGTATCATTCGCTATTAAATAAATCAATCATGAAAAGATGTCTAATATGAACGTATATATGTATATATAAGAATATTACGTTGAACTATCCAAAGAAAATCGCCAATATTTAATTTTCGTACATCAAAATGGATTGCATTTTTTGTTAAATGTTCAAGAAGTACTTTTTGTGTTGGTCGTGATGCTTCAGCATTATCAATACATAGAGTTATACGGAATGAACCAGCTGTTAGTATGTGTACAGGTTTTAACTGATTCGTATTTGTTTTTACAGGCGAATCAACAATACCTAGAAGTGTTGATATAGTTGTTGCTTGAATTGTAGCATTCGTAGGATTATTATTGAATAGTTTTGGTCCAGCACTATTGGTTTTCTTGAATATTTTTGTTTCTTTATTTGGTTTAATTTGTTTTGCTGGTAGTAGAACGAGATTATCTTCATCATTATCACTTAGATCGATAGTTTTAGTAGGTTTTTTTCGATTATCAAAGCTTGACATTGAGACAGTTTTGTGGAAAGTTTTTGTTGGCGTTGTTGACTTTTGATTAGTATTTAATTTTTGATCAATCATTTGAGATATTTTATCACCAAATCCATTTAAAATACGACAATCAGAGCCTGATTCTAATCGAAGAGGATATTTTTCTAATGATCGTAACGCCTACAAAATTGAAAATATCTTTAATATTTTAGTATGATCTTGCTTGTTTTTTGACTCTTCTTCACTTATTCAAACTACCTTCTTATAACAGTGAATTGTTTGAGCACCATTTGCTTTAGCATCGTTATACCAGTCTTTAACAAGAACCATTATATGATCATTTGGTGAATTCAAACGTCTTTTTCTTACAGGTTTTATTAAGCTAGTAGTCGAAGATGAAGCCATTATCAGAAAATCGATCAAGAAACAAAACACTCGAGTAAAGTTTGAAAACTTTCATTAAAAAAAGGGTCCATTCGAAAGTATGGTTAGTCAGAATCGATATCTAAACCAATCTGATTCGAATGAAGAGGTCACTATTTTGCAAATTTATAAGATCGCACTTTTACGTTGCATATTGCATTTATGATATTTATTTGTCTGGAAGAAGAGAAAAGAAAGAAAAGATCCTTGCATTGTTTTTAACAATATGTTTTCTTTTCATCGTCGAACTGCAACAATGATATCATCTTATGATTAATGGAAGTTGTAAAAATGAAGTAGTAAAAGAAGAAAAGAGTAACTTCAAATATGCACGTACATTGACGTATATGTTGTTCTTGCGTAGTTGCTACTCATTCATTCGTCCTTGCATTTCGAGTTTGAGCAATAATGCAAAGAGAAATGTTTCTTTTATCAAACAGACAAATATCGAATATAAATCAATCAATGTCATTTTATTTCTTGACCATTTTGTTAAAGTTTAGATATACATCTATATATATATATATATTTTGCTGGAACTCATGATAAATAAACGACATCTAGATACAATCCAATGACACATGAGAGAAAGACAACTTTCACAACAAACAACAGAAAACTGCCCTAAAGGAATATTAAGAAGTTGTTTTTTTTTCTATTTTTATTCGCAAAAGAATTCGAAGAAGACAGGAAACATCTTGACAGATAAAACAAACACTAAGAGTAATAGACTAAAGGCATAAAAAAGCAAGAGAACGGAATGAGATGATGATCGTTTAAAGTAGGCTTCATTTTACCATTCATCTGACTCATTACTACCGACCAATTATAGTTTACAGTCATCTGTTATTCAACGAAGATCATTTCATATATGATTTATTCAATAGTTTACAAGAGCAGATCACGTTTAGCACACAGAAAAATAAATGAACTGAACATAGCCGCATTCTCAAAGAAGGTAAAAAAGCATTTCAGTACTATCACTGTTTGTGTTTTTTTGGTTCCCCGTCAGTAGGAAGTATAAGCGAAAGCCGGAGAGCATTCTGAAGAAGATTCACGAAACAAAACAATAAAAATCAGTGAAGTGATATAAATAAGTCATGAAAAAAAGAAACTAATCATTCATTTTTATGCCATTGAAAAAAAAACTTCATTCAATATGCTGGTGGTTGATAATTCGATTGCGCTTGTTGTGTCGCTGTAAATGGTGGTTGCGAAAAATTACCTGTACCCCCAACCGGTGGTGGATAAACACCATATGTTTGTCCATTGCCGCCAGAAGAATTATCATAATTTGAGCTAAATAAGTTTTTAAAGCCTTCACGATAATGACGAAGTGCAAAAAATATTGATCCACCCTGAATAGAAAGAAAGGAAGACAGCCGATAAATATTGTCAAATTCAAATGAATTATTATACCCAAGAGAAAATTGAAAAAAAACTAAAAGCAATAGCTGCTTGAACATTATTACGGCCGTTCCATCCGTTTATATCTTTTCTAGGTTCTTGTCGCCATTGATCAGTCAAAAAGCAAAATCCAATGAACCATAGAAGAAGCAAAATACCTAGGAAAATCTATAACGTCATGGACACAATCTAGAGTATAATTGTATTCTCTCACTAGACGATAATATTTCGGCTAAAGTTATTGCTTTACGTCGTGTGGCACTGGCTGTACTCGGAAGATAGATAGCAAGTCCAGTAAATAACATTGCCAGAAGGAATGCTATGACACCGATTGCAATACCATATCCACATGCACCTGAACCATTGTAGCGACATACGCCACCCATATAGCCTTGTTGTGCAATACATGCGAAGACAACAATAGCAAAAATCTAATTGAAAAAAAAGAAACTCTTTTTTTTTAATCATCATTTTAGAGAATTATTTATTACTTACCCAAGAAAATATTCTTAAAATTGATTCTGGTCTTTTTATAAACTGAATCGGATCGAATGCAGATCCAGCTAGACCAGCACCGTACGCCTGTGGTTCCATTGATGGATTCATCAGTGTGAATAATATTCAAATAATAGCGACGAAAAGTATCTTTGCAAAAGAAAACAAAAAATAATTACATTGACAACTTTTCTAGCAACATAAAATAAATATATGCGATCAAACACTTTCTTTCTGGCAATAAATAACCTGAAAGAAAGGAAGAGAAAGAAAAATAATAACTTGGTGATTCATGTAATGTAAACGAGCATCAACACAAAAATGAAGTTTTTCATTTACCTTAGCTGACATCTATTATACGTTTTTATTACGGACAACGTTAAGATCCTAATATCGAAGAACTATCTTGCAGAGTGTGATGAACATGACATTCTCTGATTTTAAGTATGTGAATAATGGAAAAAAAAACAAAACGATACTATGTAATAAATAATTTTCTTTTGAAGATGTCAGTAAAAGTGGACCGGCAAAATAATCAATTGTTTCGTCATCACAAAATGCATTGAAATAGTAACAGGAATTGTTCTGAGAAAAAATATAGCAGTTCTGCAATGAACCTTCACAAAAATGTCTATCTACCGCTAAGAACATATATCACTAATTTCGAACTTTTGTTCTTGCGAATATTCAATGAAACCAGCCACAATGAAACTAACTGTGTTATCCGACGTAGCTCATGTAGGATGATAGTACTTGAAACACTCAAGAAAGTTCTACACTGTAGTTCATACCGGAAGTATTGTTAAAGTTGTACAACATAGCTTTTTTTTAATCGTCATACTGTAGTAAATGTTTTTTGTCATATTTAAAAATGCCGAATGCATTATAGACAATCAGATGATATACTATAATCAATAAAGTATGTGAAATAATTATGTAACTTTCACGACGAATACGTTCCGTACACTCATTAGATAAGAATAAATGTGAATTGGACGAAATCATATGAATGAATTGTAAATTTAATTGACTGAGGATTCAACTTTTCTTTACTGAAACTATCATGTAAATAATACTTATGATCAGACTCTGATCATGAACTCAGAGAACGGTATAGGAAAGGTTTCGTGAACTACAGTCAATGGTCAGTGGTATTCATTTCTTGTTGCTCTTGTGTCAAATTTGAGAAAAAAATACACTGTGTGATTCCTTCTGATACGGCGCAAGTCGCATATGATAACGAAAGTTTGATTTCTTATGTCTTACTGTCTCGTACGCTATACGAGCAACTCTCAAGAGCAGTAGCATCATAAAAGTAGTTTTCTCACAACGTCAATGCAGTCTCTTATTGAATAATCCTTGTAAAGTAAACATTAAAGCAGGTGGACTTCGTGTGTGCAACTCTTGTTATTTTGAGAAAAGCTGTGTATTTTATAAATGGAAATGTGATTATTGTTCAAGAAAGAATTCAGTTAAGAACTAATCACCATAGAGTATTCAACGGATTCATTCATGACATCTATTTAGTACGTGTAAGAATCTGAGAAGAAACAAAGCGAATTCAATTTTCGGATTTGTCTTCGAATTGTTAGAATTAGATAAACGACATTTATGTTTTATGATAACGAACATTTAGACTTCTCCAAAATTAGATGTCTAGACGGTGAAACTATTGATAGTAGTATAAACACCCCCTATACATGTCATTTGAATCAATGAGTTTCGATATTCCAAAGCATTGAAAAATAGACAAACAATTGAATTTGAGAGAAAAAAATATCATTTGTTGGTTCTGAAACATTTTCAAAGACTTTCTTGTGAGATACGAATGCAACTCGTATTATTGCAATTAAAAGTATGAATACATGCCGTAACTATGAACACGAAAAAGGCAGTTTAAAAGAATATGTTGATTTCGATTTCGTTGACTACGGGGTAGTAAGGAACTGAAAAAAGACACTGGAAAACATCTAGTAAGAAGTCGTCAATCATTGGTAATATTAGAAGAGTGCTTCCGAAACTTAAATCTCTTCCACTGTAATTTTGTAGAATTCGATTAGAAAAAATACTGTTTGGCAACATAATCATCTCGTCAATGAGTGCTGAATACGGACTACAGTGATGTATATTATGAATATTATCATCGACGAAGTCATTTCTAGTCTCTTTCAAAATCAGGTTGACAAGTAGATCCCACTGAACTGAAGTTTTACAAATGAATAAGAAACCTCATGATTCATGATCAAAGATGTTAGGGCATCAAATAGGATGCGACGAAAACTGTCCCTATACCATTGTCAAACGAATCAACCAGTGACATCATTATGAGCAAGACTATAGTCTTGTGTATTTTAATGAAAATATTGAAAATCTATGCGCATCTTAGCGTTGTTTAATATCGATTCGCTTGCTGATATTAAAGTAGCTACAGTTTGTCTGATCAAAATCGATGAAAATTCGATGAAGAATAATGGATGAGAAGAGTACTATTTGGATACAATACTAAAAACATCTGTGATTCGACTTTGAAACCTTTGTTATACTTTGAAGTGTATAAAAATCGTTATCGACCTTGATAAAAGTAAAACTGGTCAACTAAAACAAATACTAGCTAAATAGATTTGATCATCGTCAAGAGTCGTTTGCGATGGGTATACGAGAGCTATTGATTGTTTGAAACAGTTTGTAGTATAAGCGTACACGAGTAATTGATAAGTCTCAGTGTAATAAAAAAGATTTTTGAAAAAAAATGAACGAATTCTTGCCATGGGAAAAATTTCATATTGCAGAAAAAAAAGACATATTGGGGCCAAGTTTTCTATTCCCAATTAATTAGTGAACTCGACCTGAACCACTCGTCTATCAAATGATGAACCATAGAAAAGTTTCATTGCTAATAGAACTTGATAGAATCAGATTTATGACAGATATTATTTTAGAGAAAAACGAAATTAACGGTCTAAATCATTCTATCAACAGCAAAAGTTTACTCAGAAAGTTCTCTTATCTAGTTATATTAAGTAGTCATAATAATAGATTACATTTATTTATTGTGACATTCAAATTTTGACTAAATCGTCTATTGCTTTGACTATGTTAGATCTGTCGTTAATTATAGTTACAGAAAGTTCGATTTATTTATTTATCACTATTGATTAGAAAATAGTGCGCATGTTAGTATCGATAAGTGTTTACATTTTCTTGGCATCCAGAATTACACAAAACATCAAACTTCTCTTGTTCAACAGATAACAAATACATATATACACCCATAGTCAGATCTATAAACACAAAAATGATTTTCTTAATGTCAAAAATAAGCTTGTTTCTTTATTCAGCTAACTGCTTGAGCTCATTCTCGAGAATTCAATTCATATGAGCAACTTCTGCAACTTACAAGAATGTGGATACAAATAAATGCTATGTACGTTGAAATTTACTTCCATTCGTAATTTAGTGTAGTTGTTAGTAATATAGAGACTCTTATCAATATACAGACGTGGATTCTCGTGTTATTATGAAACATTTATCTAGCTAAACAAATTGGCTTTATGAAGTTTCGTAGTATTGTCTGCCATTTATTCATGTTTATCTGATTTTCGAAATGCTTCGATACGTATGTTTAAGTTACTAGTTTTTCCTTGAAAAGTTTAACTACAAAGGACAACCAATAGAATGCTTTATTGCTTATTGTTTCTTCAAATACTATTGTAAAGTACCAGAAATTCTATAGCATTGGAAACAAAGCTTCTTCAAGGTCTGTTTTCACACATTCAAATTGAACGTAACACTGATATCACATGCATCAACGAAGTATAGAATTTAATGTTCTGATTTTCTTATGTATTCGTAAACACAGTTTTTTTCTCGGTTTCAGACATCTTATTTGTTCGAAGAATAACTTAAGTAGGTGTATCTAAGGAAAAAATGATGACGAACAAATATGACATAGATATTAATTGAAAGGAAAATAGTTCTCTATTGTCCATTAGGATATGTGCATACCTGCGTATGTGTAACCAAAGCGAACAGGGCAAAGAGCAGTGAGATTTCACAGAAAACAACGTTATCTCTAAGAATGTGTTTTGTTTTGCCGTCATAGAATATTATTATAAATCAATCAAATCATTCATCAGACAGAAAACATGGATTTACAATAGATGAGTTTGACACTAATCCAGTCGTCACTATTCTATCAATTTTCTAGTACATTAAAATGAATGGTGATGGTGACTTTTCAACCGAGAAAAACCCAACACAAGATTAATTGTAGTAGTTACTTTTTTAAAATTTTCTTTAAAAATAGTCCAATAGCAATTTCTCTTGAACTAAGTTGAAAGACAATCTTTTAAGTGTTGAAGGTCTATCGGGAACGAGTTTACATTGAGAATGGATTTTATATTGACTTTATGATATTTAAATCTATGTTTGCATCGACATGTAGAGGTTCGATTTAACTCAAAAATCGGTTCAAACGGCTGCATTATAACATTCTCTCTTTTAATGAAACTTATCTGTTACTAACGTATTGACTAATGCGATTTCAGTTATATGAATAGTTGTGAATCACTATTGAGTATGAGAGTTCGTTTCTGATAAATTTCGCATTGTTCACAACCGATATTGTGCCGATCTTGATGGCAAGCTCCAATGATTTTCCTCCTTTCCCCAGGTCGATCAAACGGACCACCGTACACAGCAGTAAAAGTTTCGTAAACGGTCGTCTTTACATCGTATTCCACGGTTAAATGACCGTTTTAAGCCGTATTATGGCATTTTAACAGGGTCCATATTACGGCCGTACAAGGACACGGCATATACGCCGTAAAACCCTCGTAAAGACAGCGTAATACTATCGTATTCCAAAGAACATACGGCCGTATTACTGACTTTGTTAAAACGGGATAATACGACGCCGTAACGGGGCGTATTTTCATCGTATACGACCATTTACGGATCGTTCTGTTCGACCTAGGTCTCTCTGTTCTTTTTCAATTGTTCTAATATGTGTTCATCTCTCTCTCTCTCTCTCTCTCTTCTTCTCTCTCCTATATATGCGTGTGTTTTAAAGTTGTTACACTCTGGATACATGAAGTAGCGAATAAACATCATTGCCGAGAGTGGTGGCTAGCTACTTGATCCAGTTTATCGTTACAGATATAGATCTATGAAATAATTTAGTTTCTAGTCTTAATGACTTCATGTATGACAGTGCTCTGTAGTACACAGTAGCAAATTATTTAACTTATTACCGTCTATATTAATGTCTATGGAACTCAAACAGTTCTATGACTGTTTTCCTTTGCTTCGTTTCTGTTTGATTCAGATTTTCGCCTTGGGTTTCTGTTGAAAATCAACCGATCGAAATTGTTTTATACTTCAAAACTATTAGTGAATTCAACCCGTGCGCGTTTAATAAATATAGATGAATGTTGCAATCGATTAATTCAATTTGATTCATCAAAACGTATGATTTCAAGATGATAGGCGTATGCTTCACTATTGTTTCTGTGGGTAAATGATCAATCATTACTTTCATGTCTTGATCGGTTACAAAGAAACCATTCAAAAACAGATATGAATTAGGACGGCTATTCATAATTCACAAATGAAATAGCGTTAAACATCAAAGAAAATGATCGATACTAAGACTATTCAAACATTGTGTTTGTTTTTGGTAGAGAAGCATTGCAAACATTCTACTAGATTTTACGTAAACTAAAAGAATACGAAATTAAGAGCAGTCCCCTATATGATTAAACGATGGTTCTATAAATAGACGTAGCTAATGGCACATTTGAATCGATCTACACCACAGATAAGTCCATCATGAATAAATAACTTACGACACTCTTCTCGTCATATTGGACGTATCAGTGAGAAATCAACCAAGATTCTGAAAGTAGTCTTGATTACAGATACTTCAGTTCTATAAAAATTTAATGCAAACTAAATCTAGTGTCAAACAAAGAAAAACATTTTGATCAACTTAATCAGTATCAACATTATGTTTATTCAATTGAAATATGTCAGTTGATGCTCCACGTTAGTTAGAGTTTTTGAAATAAAGTAACTGTGTGTAGCTTATGATCAATGTATTGTGCAAAATACTGCATTTGACCTCGAAAACCTATGATCAATAACTAATAAAATATATCCGCTTCAATAGGCTTTTTTTGTACAACGATAACTATTACTTCGAGTGTATTTTCTTCAATTTTGTTATAAACGGCAGAGACGACATAGTTGAACATCGTATAAGATTTGTTTTATTTTCTCGCAAAACAAAAGAAAAGCAACGTTTCATCTTTTGCCTATTTGTTCTTACGAAGACATTCAATATCTTGCGCAGTTTTGATATTCTATATCTCTTATGTTTCAGTTACAGCACATATTAAAATACTAGAGGCGAAATCTTTCGATACACTGAATGAATATGGTGAGAAAGCAAACAAAAACGAATTTGAGCTCAAGTGAAAATATAAGTTCTGATACTCATGCATTTGACACAAAAATGTATTTTATTTCGAGTGTAACTCATACTCTTTCTATTTTCTTACCAGCATGTTTAAATTGCTTCTTCCCAGAGGTATTTACATTTGTTTTCGTCGACAAGAGAACTGTTTCGTTCTGGCAACGGCTACGTTTGCTCACAAAAGTGAAGCAGTTTATAAGATCAGAATTTCTTCATCAAGTACTTAAAAGAAGTCACACATGAGACAATTTTTGTATTTGCAATTTATTTGTTCGTTCGTTCCACAGTGATAATGATTAGTTTCAATATGTTTCTTACTTGTGTAGATATTCTGAATTTATATCGTATGTATCTATCTTAATGTAATTGTCTGCAATGCGATCTGTCTTTCTTGAATATTCACTAGTTAATTTATGGTATTCGAAAAAAGTATCGAAGTACTTATTAAGTATTTCAATAATGAATGTCTATTTAAACGAATAGATCGTGCTCTTTAACAAGTAATAGTACAGAGTAATGTATGTATGGTCATGCACAATACGAAAGTTTCTTTTTACTGTTCTCTTTTCTTATTTCTAGTGTTAAAGTACGTTCTTTATCATTGAACCTGACCGATCAAAGTCGAAAATCTAGATATTTGTTTTTACATATTTCATTCACTTCAATCGAAAAAGAAAGTTGTAAAACCATTAGTAGAAACGTTCTATACGATCTGTTGAGTCATATTTAAGAGTGAAGTCGAAAATTTTCTCTATGATTGTGTTGAAAAAGTGAAAATACATCCAATCGATATCCTAGTTGAATTTTAATTATTACACTGTATGTTTTCATTAGGCAGCTGGTCATTACTTTTACTTCACAGACTATGAAAAGAGAAATAAATTTTGACAAATTTGATTCCTATTTAATGAAATAATTGCATTGATTTTATTTGTTGCACAACGCTCGTATCATTTTTCAGCTCTCCAGCAACGATAAGAAGTGACATAAAAGTTAGCATAACCTTGGAATATCTCTTACCATTACACTGTACATTCGAATTGCTCAATAAAAGAACGCAATTCAATGCATCGAAAAATGTACCAGTTGCCAAGAAATTGTTGTTCCATAGTGTGATTATTTTTATTTCAATGATGAAAGAATATTCGCTGATATTTTCATCAATAATTCATCTGTCTGTAATAGAACAACCAAGTCAATTATTTTCAAATCGTCATTTTAAAATCCAGTCACTATTATCTTCTTTTTTCGAGATACTCTATTAACTTTGTTGTATAACCAAGTCAATCAGAAAAAATCCGATCTCAACAGTTGATTGTGTCATTCTCTACGACAATATGTCATTTTTTTTTCAAATATTTGACACATCAGATAAAAGAACTGAGAAGAAATATTATGCCAATCAATGAAATATTTTGTTGAAGCATCAGATGTTCTTCAAACATGACTAATCATACGTATCTACGCCTATTTTTCTATGGCTAAAATTTTGTCTCATTCTCGTGCATTAGACCTATACTTTATAATTCAACAACAGACTAAAATAAAACAGTAAATTCCGTACGACAATGTAATGTTTCGAAATGAATAGATTCCATAAATGTCACTCGATATACATATATCCTTATTCTTGCCTCTATTATTCCACGTAGTTAAGTTATATATGGTACGATTATATTTCAAACGATAGTTTTCGATCTAAAGAAAACGATGGTTTATTACAGAGTATGTTGAATTTAGTAAGGAAAAAAATAAGGAATTTACAAAAAGAAAAAAGAATAATAATAATAATAATAGTAATGATAATCAAATTCATGATAAATGAGATATTGGGGAATAATATAAAATAAATGACTTTTTTTCATAAATAAAAGGGTATGATTAATTCTTTTTTTCACAAAAAAAACTATTTTCATTCATTTCAAGGCACAAAATACACAACAAAGGCAAGTATAATAAAAGCTTTTCGATTGATGAAATCTTTAACCAACACGATGCAAAATGATGGCATTATTGTTTTGCTTCATTATTATTAACTTTTGTTATATCTGTTTCATTTGTTGAAGCAATTACTTTTACGTTTTTTGGCGTTTCTCCTGAACTATCTCCGAAATGTTTTGATGATATTTGACGACTGTTAACTTGACGGCTTCCAGGCTAATTCGTAATAGACAAAAATTTAGAAAATATAAATCATTCGATGAAGTATTCTATTGTATTTTACTTTTGATTCATGCCAATCTGCTTCATACTTAGATATATTATCTAAGTACGATAAATTCTTTGACCAACTTGCTGTCCAACTTTCACGGCTTACGTCTGGTTTACGATCCAAAATTCGTTTGATCATTGTTGAATTTTCTCGTGATACACGTAATAATTCACGACGACGCTTTTCATGATTGAGACTAAGACAAAATAAACACGAGTCAACAGTGAAATCTGTACATTTAAAATATATTGCTCACCTCTTTGCTTCATAATCATTACGATTATCAATACTGCCAGTTGTACGCATTATATTCGACATTTTTTCCAATAGTATACGATTATCACGTTCAATTGTTGCCGACCGTTCTTCTTCTATCTAGATAAATAATCAAACAAAAACTCGAAATAGACAGCTGATTCATATGAAGCAAAAGAAAAACAAAATATAATTAAAAGAAGAATTTCCTTAATAGCTTCAAATGCAATAAGAATACTCACAAGACATAGGAAACTATATGAAAATCATTTAACGTATATGTCAAAAGAAAATAAAACAATTCATAATGATAACAGCATACCTGAATTTTTTTCAGTTTCATATGAAGATGCATATATGTTCTTGGTGGACGTGTATCGACAGTTGGTCGAGCATCACGTACCTTAAATGAGTATTAAATAAACATAACAATGAAACGAACGAAAATCATAAATTGTATGAACACGATTTGAAACGCAATTGATTGAAATTTTTCGAATCTGAACTTGAGCTATGCATTTATATTTTAAAAAGATATTAATTTATTACCCGATAAAGCCTACGATTTTTTTTCTAGACAAGTTTACACTAATGAAGTCAGGTTTGATTTAAGCTTTTACAGTGATCTGCTGAGTCAATTTCGAACTCTATACACTGTACTAATGAGTAGTACATGAACAATGATGATCTCAGTATTTCGTGTCAATCGACATCGTTCATAAAAAATACTTAGTTTCATAATATGAATTATATACTAGTGATGGAATTTTTTCGTTAAATATTGTAATTATCATCATATCTAAATCATTACATAATGCTTAGTTTCGATGAAATGTCGAAGTAACATTACACTCACTTCAAAACAAGTAGATTTATCAAGAATGAAATCTATGAATTTCGCAAATTGACACGAACTGAGATCATCTGAACATTTCTTTTTTCGACAATTTTAATTACCAGAATCCGATGTTCTGAATAATATTTATCATCCCATTTCTTTTGAAGAAGACGATTAGCAGAAGGACGTGTTGATTGGTATGATTTATGCATTGATACACCGTCTATTGTAATATCTAGAATTACATCAATATGAATTGATTACAATAGGTTATCCCAAAACGTAACAAACATTTTATCCTGTATCATTTGGAAAATCCTACAAAAATGAAACGACAACAACAACACAAAGTTACACAAAGTCTATCCGGATGGTGGTCTGCTATTGTTTCCTGCTAGAATTTCTTCAAATTGTCGATAATGAAAACGACTTGATTGCGCTTCAACCATAATGCGCACAGCATAAATGCCGAATATTCCTTCCAGTACAATAAATGCTATATATAAAATTTCAACAGCAAATATAAGTGACAATTGAAGTTGACTGATTGCAACCAATGGATACACAAGTAAAAATATACTTAACGGTAATTGAAAAATGATTGTTAGTAAACAGAATGCTGTCAATTCTGGCATTCGTTCGGCTAAATTTCCTGTATAACCCAAATATAATCGAACAAATTCAATGATAGCCTTAAAAACAAAGGCGAATACCATGAGAATGACATGATTATTGGAATTAGTTAAGACTAATACAGGTAAAACAAATGTTAATGAAAATAGCCAACAAGGAAGAAAACAAAGGTTGAAATATAATAACATTTGTAATGGTAAACTTGATGAATAATCAATCTCAATTCGAGCTTCATAAGAAAGAGCATTATGACCATGTTTCAAATCAGATCCATCCCTAGGTGTAAATACAGATGTTGCTAAGCGATTGAGACGATCATTAACTGAACGTGGTAATTCAGGTGGTCGTCGGAGCATTCTTTTTTTCTTGAAATGTTGATTGATAAGAAAATGATTGACATTGCCATTATGCACATTGTTGCTTTGACAACAGATGAGATTATTTTGAAAAATCCAATGACGAAAAACTTATACAGCGCGTATATATATATTTCAAGTTGACGATAGATGTCTCAAGTTTTCAGAATCATATTTCTTGAATTTTCTGTTTTTGATGTCGTTTTTTTTGTTGAAATAGCAGACAAAAGACAGAGAATATTGGGAAATCAATGGAACATTTAACAGATATCTAACATATTTCAATGAGCGAAGTAGAAGTTACCTTGCACGTAGTATAAAAACTAATTAAAATTATATTCGTTGAAGCCTATGCTGTGTCGGTGAGAATATAAAATAAGCCATTCATATGCCGTTAAATAAACATCTATCTCATTAAGTATATACCTGTGTTAAATAAAAAATATGTGTACAGATTTATTCGTTCGTAAGAGAGAGACAGAGAATTCGATTCAATCTATTTCTTAGGAATGCATCATACTTCAAAGATTTTCGTTCGAATATGCAAAGTACATTTGAAAATTGAATTAAAGTCTTGAAAAAATGAATCCAAGTTGAATATTCGTAAAAGCAATCATTTTCTTTTTTTTTCAGTGATTATATTGAATTTATGTATATTGTTCTTTGTGTTAGAAGAAAGAATGAACAAGATCAATAGTTTTATTTCAATATTTCTATCATAGTTAATGAACAGTAATATGAAAAAACATAATCATTAGTAGCAACTTTCTTTTGCTCATTATAAAAATACAACAATTACATTCATTAAAAAAAAATATCATATCTAACTACACGACACGTTTCTTCTTTTTTCGAATTTTCGGCGCTTTTACAGGAGATTTGTTTTCTGTCTCAACAGATTTACATTTCGATGGAGGTAGATTTTCATTATTCTTATCGACATTCATAACAAATGTAGTATTGACAACAACAATAGGCTGTACAGTCGATGTATTTTCTAAGGACTTTGGATTGTTCGTCGTCGTTTTATGCAGATTTGTTCGTCTATTAAAATCAAAAATTAAATTTAATCATATTTAGTATTCATGTTTTGTCGTTCGTTGTTACTGACTTCGAAATTGTTTGTTCTAATTGTTTCCAATATTCTTTTTCTTTGCTAACTACAGCTTTTATTTGAAGATTATAATTATCGATTTCATTTTTTAATATTTGTAATCTCTATTAAAAGGAAAAAATTGATATATTCCATGACCAGAAAAACAAATAATTGATCGTGTGATTGAAAAAAATGTTGAATCGACAAGATAACGAGTTCAGTTTTCATTCACTAGAGACTAGTTCGGATGACAAGTCAAAGGTTAGAATTTTCACAGTCTTCTTTCAATGTGAATGTACCGCGAAGTGTTGCATCTATTTTTAGGAAATATTTTCTAAGATCCGGTAAAAGCTTTGTGTCTATGAGCAGCAAACAACAGATTAACTCTTCATTTTCGTATCTGCTAGAAATGCCCCTGGGAACTCGTTGATTACTGCGACCTAGACAGTTACAAAGTTCTCTTTAATCTGATTCGCGTCTACAAACACAATTATTCGCGTAGCACCATGAAGCGTGCACTTTCTTACATAATTCAAAACAGACATAAACTACAGCTATAATCTAAATATTGCTACACTTTAGCTTTTTTTCGAGACATGGTTTCGATGTATAACTCATTCCTCAATAGAAAACAGCGTTTTTTTGTAATATTAAACTAATATCTAAGAAAAACAACAACTGTTATGGCCTTTGTAGAAATTTTTCCAAATAGAACAGAACGAGGAATTATTGCCAATAGATAAGACAATATTTGTATGCAGAAGCATCCTAGATTTGATTCGCTGTCAAGATTAGCTATATCACTAGTTGTCATGTAATTTCATTGATGGATGCTCTTCACTCAAATTTATATTCTACTCATTACAATTAACCATAGGGTATATGAAAAACCTTGAAGAATCGCAATGTGAAAGAGATAATTGTTCTTTTCCGTTGGATGTTCTCGCTAAAACGAATTTGACTTGTGCAACATTAAACAATGGTTGGGATCGTCGTTCGATCAAAGTATCACTGGAAATCAAATGAACTGATCATAATTAAAGGAGAAAGACGACTGAAAAGGAATACTTTGAAGATTTTTATTTAAATTATAAACGATAATTCTAAAAAAATATATAAATTAACAAGTGTATCGCTCGGTAATACTTCATCATAAGAGAAAGTTTTGAAATTCATATTTCCAAAAGAATGATGAAAAGTAGAATATTCTAACCTTTGATTATAATCAGTTATAGTTTTTACTGAAAAAAAAACTGAACCGTCTCATTCAATCACAACCTTAACAACTGTTTCCATTACTTGTTGTAAATGTTCAGCTAGGGATGCAGACTGACAATATCTATTTAATAATTGTCGCTCATTGTCTTTTGTTTGTAATTCAAGACTTAAAGTATTTTCCTTATATTTTAATTGACGACATAGTCGAACATGAACTATTAAGAAAAAAAAACAAAATAAAAATCCGATTGTGAAAATAAAAACAGAACAATCAATGATCAATTAATCTCTTACCAATAGTAATACTTTTTCTAATCAAACGTTTCGCTGCTAGAAAAGCCGATTTATTCTTAAGAAATAATTCATTATTCCATGTAGTACGAAATTCAAAGATATTATCTGCTAAATCCATCATACTATCTGACAAAGTTTAATCATCTGAAAACGAAGAAATCTTTTTCGTATTCAATTCTATTTTGCATAGAAAATACTTATTTCATATGTTTATCTTTCTTCGATTTTCTGGATTTTTTTTAAAGAAGATGTGTCAAGTAAAAAGAGCACACAAACAAATACAAAAAGAAGAAAGAAAGAAATTAATGGAATTAAGAATAATAGCGATAACAGGTTTTTTCAAGAAGAAAAAAAAAGGCCCGAAAAAAAAACAATGAAAAGGTGCACACGGAAACAAAGAAATTCTCACTCTAGTTTTTCATGACAATCTATACAAATAGAGGATCACTTTGCAATAAATGAAATATAATTAAAGACACACATTGAATAATTGCAAGAATTTGTCCCTTATTTTCTCTAGGATTGTTGTTAATTCATTAGAATGATGAATATCGCAACAAGTAAAATATATCTGGACTAGAATAGTTAACAGAATATATAAGATCCACCGGCTATAAGAAACCAATTCAAAGACACTGTTTAGTCATTACCATAGGATTACATAGAAGTTCGAAGCAGATTAAAAAGAAAAAAAAAAAAAACAAACTCAGAGATCGAAAGCATGAAGAAAAAATTGTTCACTGTCAGATTGCCCTATTATTCTACAACAGTAAAAAAACAAAAAAACAAATTTTAAATTACGTTATAACATAGTATTTTATCAGCAAAGATCACAATAAACAAACAATTGATTTTGTTGTTGTTGTTGTTCTTTTTTTTTCTTGTAAACAAAATGTTTTCATTTTCATCTTACTCATTTAACTGCATTTGCTGTTTCTTCAAACTAAAAAAAGAAAATGATGCAAATTACTACTTATTCTTTTATGCGTCAATTTTTTTTCGGCACGTACCACAATACAAACAACAATTCATGCAAGAATAATATTTACAAAACACATTTAAACACAAGACATGCATAAATATCTATCTATTTTCTTACGTGTAATCTTTGCATAATACTGTTATACAACTGTGAATTAAGATCTTTTTCTTGAACACCTTGTAATTCAAAACTTCCGTGAGTTTTCTATTCAGATAACAAATGTAATGAAAATTAAGGATAATATATGGCAACAAAAATAAATGTCAACAATCGACGCTTACCTTAACTATCAATATTAAACAGGCTAATTGATATCCATGTAGACTAATTTCAGTTCGTTCTCCCAGCCACATAAAAATGAATTGTGTTTGTTGTCGATACCATTCCTAATTCGAAAAAAAGATTTTTCTTTATTTTCTCTTCAAAAAATGATTGATATTGTGAAACTGACTTCGAAAATATTTAGCGTAAATATTTCATCACTAATTTTTTGACGTAATTGTTCTAAATTAGCATTTACACATGATACATATGCTTGACCATCTTCATTGATAGGCTTCTACATTTGAATATAAGACATAGACACTGGAATATCAAACAATATTTCTTACTGTTAATGAAAGTAGTTGGGCAATGAATGATCCTTCATCATAGCGTGATAATTTTTTTAATACAGAATCAAGAACACTAACTAATTTTTGTATCAATGCTTTCGACATATCACTTAAAATTTTTTCTAAATATTCATCAATACGTGTATGATACTGATGAAGATCACCGCTATTCAATGCACATAATTTTAAAGCCTAATAAACAAATTTTAAAGAAAGAAAGAAAAACAAAACAAAACACATCATTATCATAAATGAATAACAATAGAATTATTTTACTTGAGCTTTACAGTCGAGTACAACATTAATCATAACACAACATTCCGATGGTAAAAGATAATCTGAATTTGTACCACCAATTAAACCACCTTTCTTTATCCATGTTTCAAAATGACGCCACACTCTAAAATATTCATGATATATATGTACATTTGTATGTGTATTATTCTATAATACGATCATTTTGGACATATAATGACAAGATTTATATTATATTGAAATTCAATAATACCTTTTTGCGCATGCTTCAATCATATCTGAAGCCATCTGTTTCAGGCGTTTTTCAAGATGTTCACCGAAGATTTCATCCGGCTAGGAAAATGAAATAGTTATTAATCATAATTATTTATAATGAATTATCGTATACCCAATGTAAATCACGAATAAAACCTTGTAAAGCATCAAGTTTCCATAATATGTCTTCACTTGTTGCACAGCCTCGTCTAGAAAAAGAAACAGGAGTACAGACAATCGTCATTTATAAGCAGCATAAAAAATTCAAAACCAATTTTCATACGTTTTTGCTTTCCAATTTTCTTTTTCAAAACCTTTATGTATCGATTGTGCTATACATGATTCCATTAAATCTACATAGCGAACAACTAATGGTGCAAATGTATCACGTAATTGCTGATGAAATCGACCATTGGATAGCGATTCTAAAAGATAAACGACAGATAATATAGTTTATCATTTTGTTTTTAAAAATATAAATCATGCGACAAAATTATTTTTTACCATGTACTCGTAGGTAATCATTTAATAATTGAAATAATGGAAATGAATCCCAACTTTCAATCGGCTGTTGATCAATAACATGTTCCATATCAACGGCAAATAATGACCAAAATATTTCTTCATGTTCAATTAATAAATCATGATATTGTTGAAATGCCTCTCGATAATGTTCGGCATCTTGCTGTAATAATTCGATACATAATTCAGCTAGATGAATTAAATCATCAACTTTTTTTCTCGGTGAATCATCACTATTGTAAACTGTTTCTAAATATAAAATAAAAATGAAATAAAGTGAAAAAAGAGTGTTAGATAAATTGAAATGTAAAAAGAAAAAGAGAAAAAAAATTAAAAAAAATGGAAAGAAAAAGATGAATGTTAGCTTTTTTCAGGGGAATAGTAGTGTCTAAATCATAGATCAACCATTTATTCGCATGCACTTATTTTTTATGGATGAACTATGGAAGAATAAAAACGATACAAGAAATGTATGTGCTATGTGACAACAATGCTTTATACGAAAACACAACAAGGCATTTAGATAAGGGATACAACATTGCTACACAAGAAGCGTCTATTGCTACTATGACAAAAGAGAGAATAAATTCCAACATTGTCTTCATACAAAAAGCATAACTTCTCTTTTAAAAAAACGTTCTTTCATTTACAGTTAAAAATAAATAAAGAAGATGGATATAAAAAAAAGAGTGGGTTAAGCTTTTGTTTACAGAACATCACTTCGAAAAGGTAATTAGAAAAAAAAAGATACATGAAATTTACCGTTGTGTGTTTGCTGCTGTGTCCCTCGTTCGCCTGGAAAAGAATAGATCAATCGAACTGACACGTATACACTCATTCATGCACATCTATATACTGCACAGTAAATTTATTTCCAAAAATAGAGAAAGACACAAGTGAGAGAGAGAGAGAGGAACAGAACAAGAGATAAAAGAACGAACATATGTTACAACATTGGATGAGCTAGCGGCGGCAATATAGCAGAGAGTGCGATGTTATATGTATATATATATATATTTATATGTATACATATATATACTTTTTATTATCCATACTTCGTTTTCTTTAGAATTTTTTGATGGAATATGTATGTTTCCCCGCGAAAAAATTTTCAGTTCTTTCTTAGTTTTGTTTTTCATCATTTTAAATTTCTTTTTTACCTTCGATCTTTGCTTGATCCGATACACGTGTATAATTGATATATGCAGCATTTTCCAGACATTTCCCAATAAAATGTCGTATGTCATCACGAGAAATTGGCGTAGCTAGGTCTTTAGCTAGAACACGTTCTAATAAACTTAATGTTGCTTTCAATCCACCTTCGGGTCGACCGAATGGAAATGAAAATCTATAAATATCAATTCAAAAAGTTAGGATAATGAGGAAAAATTGGGTCGATAGTAAAGTGTTTCTCATCTATCACGTTAATTATCTAATGTTCATCGGAATAGTCATAGGATTAATTAATAAATAGGATTTTCAGTTTCATCTAAACTAACATACTATGAGATCATGTACGAGAATGTAGATAATAGAAACTTTTTTTTCGCTGATCGGTTTACACTATCTACATCTAGGATCTCGATTAGATCAGATGTTTCATGGTCCATGTTATTTTTCGAAGAATATTTTTTTTTGACCTTCTCAACACTATAGACGTTAGCCATTGAGTACTTCTACGATGATATAGACGGATGTTCAACTCCTACATGCTCTAAGAATATCGAGTAAGCCAAACAGATTACGGCGCTAACAAATTGATATTGTAGAAGAAATGAGTCTCAAGCACAACTTGTTTAAACTATTATGATAGCTTTTGATATGCTAGCAAAATAAACTAACCTGAAATTGGTAACTTGATGCTCAAGAAACAATTTTAATCTTTCTTTGATTTCATTAAAACGATCTTTTTCTTCCATCGTAATCGTCGATACGTTACTATCAGGTCTAATAAAATAATAAAGACAATGATGTTTCTCTTTCATGCTAGTAAATCTAATATTCGTCTTACCGATTTCCTGAGACATGTGAAGCACAAAATACATAACTATAATGAATTAGTTGTGGATCAATCATAAATCCTTGTTCTGCTCGATCGAGTAAATCATTTAAATAATACAAATGTCTTGAACATCCACGTACGCCATACCGAGAACAATATTCTAAAAGTCAACTTTTATTAGAATTAAATATAACATAAAACTCTGTAGGCAAAGCAAAACAATAAACATGATCTTTCTCCTGTTTTGCTTTTACATCTACATGTTATCGCCAAAAGTTAACTTCACTATTACATACTCCAATAAAAAAAAACAATCAATATATGATGAGACATTACATTCTATGGGGACTATTCATCACTTGTAAAAATGTCCTATGACTTGCACGATATACCGATCACAGCTATTAGAATAAAGCTACGGTTGTATATTGAGCATGTCTGGATGCATCTTTCTAAAGTATGTCGAAAAGAGACGAATTAAAAAATGACCTGACACTTTCTTTTGCCACTCAATTCAATACTGGTTTTCTTCGTTCACAAGAACCGTAATACCAGAAGCATCACTTGAAGAATTGTTTTTCTGTCCATCCATGAAAAATTTCTCACGATCAAATAAGAATCCATAGAACATTAATTTAAGGAGAAAACTATTGTTTTTTATCTAATTTTACTATTACTTGTCACAGAAAATTACAATTCAATCGATCCCATCATCAAATAGAATCAGTGAATAAGTTTCAATGTGTCACAGAAGAAAGCTTGGTTTATAAGTAACGATACAAAAATGAAGGTGTGTTAATGGAAAAGGGTAACAGTGCATAGCTCTCGTTTTTTTTTCATAATCACACTTGTATCTTTTCAACTTAATCTATTTTTTATTGTAAGAATATCTTTCTTGCCAATTGAATATTAACTGGAATTACTTTCAAGATCAATGTAAAAGAAACGACTTTGGATGATCGAATTATTCTCTAGGAGAGTTTCAATGAAACAAGTTCGAAATCAACTACTATGGGATGAATATTTATGGTCCCTGTTGAGAATCTTCTTTTCTCAGTGGTTTCATCTGTAAATCGAATCATTTTTAGAATCAAACTAAATATAAGAGTATTACCTTCGAGTACATAACTTTGTCCAGGACTGAGCCAACCCTAGAAAAAAAAGCAAAAATTTATTCTAATTAGATCGAATAATCCCATTAGAATTTTTTTCTTCTATCACCAGAGCTGTTTTTTTTATTTTCTTTTCAGATTATAATAGCGATTAGACTTACTTAAAATGCCCTACATTAAAATTAAAGTTTGTTTTTTCTTTAATATAAATGCATAAAGACGACAAAAATCTCAAGAACTAAAAAGTAACGTACCAAGGAACAATATGGATCATTTAAACGATAATCAAGTGTTGCTGTTTGTAATGTTCTGAAAAAGTCATGGTGATCAAATTTACATGGATCACTTTGAATATATTCATCAAAGCCGAGTTTCTTCGATCGATCTGAATCTAAAAGACAACAAAATATCCCATAGATATTTTTCATTCGTTAGACATCGCAATAAAAACACTCTCATGCAATAAAAAATTAAAAAAAGTAAATGATCATTAGTTCATCGTTGCACATGCTCATGCCAAGCAAGAGTAACAAGAAAAAGTAACTCGAACATCACATTGTTTAGATGGTATAATTTTGAATAAACTTCTGAAATAATTTGCTCTTTCTACAAGATCATATGACTGAGTGCGTGAAACAGGTAGTTGCCCTATATAGTGTACATAGATATACGTGTATATTTTTCATTTCATGTATTTATGAATTACTCATGTGAAAGAAAAAAGAATTTTCGCAATTACCATATTTATTAAAATATTCTTACCGATTGGATCTTTTTGAACTGTTCCAATAGGACTTTGTGTTGGTTTATTTGTTGTAGTTATCGGTGGTGTCGGCTTATGTGATTGACCGGTGGCACGGTATAATGCTTGTACCCAACTATGCCTTTCATTTTCTTCATTGGTTGCACATGTAACAACATCACCTTCACGTACAGCTTTAAAGAAATATTTCGCATCATTCATAACTAAACCTATTCAAAGAGAAGAAAACACATATTGACCATTCTATGTTATTTTTGTTTGTTGATCTCCTTCAAACAGGTTACTTACCGGTATCTGGCTCAGCATAATCTACTGTATAGCCTTCTAGTGACATCATTTCAGTTGGTTCAGATTTCTTTTCACGATAACTGCATATAGCAAAACAGTATTGAGAAACCTAAATAAACACAAATGAATTTTAAAATTTCATTTACACTTGTTAAAATGTTATTAAGTCGAGCTTCGAACATAGCATGATGTTCATTTTCATTTTTATATTCAACAAAGTTGTTCTTTTGTGATTGTCAACTCTTAAAAATGCTATCTCGATTGATAACAGATTAGTTCGATTTCAATGTTTGTGAGAACAAGTTTGTTTTTGTGATATACTGATTTCAATTGTGCATCTTCTAGTAGTCCTTTTTCTTCTCTTTTAGATTGTTCTATATTTCAGCATTCATTCGTATTGTATCTCAAAACAAAGACATTTCTTCAAGAATCTTCATTTGATTTATTGAGTTGATGATTAGCACTTTTTTTCAGATGATCGCTCTTCATCTCTATTCTAATGTATGATGTATGAGAAGATTCCTTTGAGACCATAGAATATTCAAGTGTAATCTTCATTTGCGGTTAGGACACATTGACTTTCGTAGTCTCAGTCTCATCAAAATCTATTGTTTGTGCTTCGCTTTCCAATACTATTCGGAAATGTTCGTTCATGATGACCAATTTGTAGATTACAATCATTCCTCATGTTATACAATGTGTTTTGTATACATATATATATAGATATATTTTTATTGAAACTTAATTATTTAATCTGTTGAATTTTTTTACCTGAACTAATGCATAGTATCGTCGTTTCCATTTTGTCCATACATTTTTACCTCGAGCATAGCACCAACTATTAAAAAAAGAAGCAATAACAGTCAATAAAATAACAATCATCCCTGTTTGTATAGGTTCATATATAGATATAGATATAGATATATAAATATTTATCTTTCTTAATTCAATACATACCCACACATTTTGAGATTTTGTGGTTTTTCCATTCGTACGTCTAATTTAACTTTTAATTCTTCAGTCGATGCACTTTTATTTTTAATCATATCTGTCCACCAATTTGTTTTATTAAATGTCGGATCAATTTGTAATGTTACTTTGCCAAGTTTATTATCATCTAAACTAAGTATTCCTTGATTTTCCATGTAAAGTTTAACTTTAATAATAGGTAAAATTTGATTGGTCGGAAATTCCGCTAAAGATTCCCAAACAGGTTTTCCAGCTTCAGCATGTTCAGTACGATATTTTTCACCGCCTTCGACTTCCATCGTACAATAAACGATACGATTTGTTGGCATTGATTTTAATCCACGAACTTCTTTTACAGTTATATTCACATTAAAATTTAATATAAGTGCTAATTTATATAAACCTGGATCATTATCTTCTAAATGATTGCTACCATCGTTATGTGTTGATCTATTAGATGAATTAGCACCAGAGGATGAGCCACTGCCCGTGCCTGCATGTCGACTATGGCCAACGGTACGCTTTGATCTTAACGGCTTTTGTTCTGAACCACCACGTACTGGTAAACTTTCGAGATTACTCATAAGATCATTTATAGTCTTTTTCAATTCATCAACATATAATGTATCCATCTCTTTATGCACAAATTTCGGCATCAGACCACGTTGCTAGAAATAGAGATGAAGAATGGAAATAGATCGAATGAAAGTGCTATCTAATGAAAAAGCTCATGCCGAGCATTTCTTCTTTGTTTCTTTTACTTTAATTTCATGCAGAAGATTAAGAAAAAAAATGAAAACCTTTCTTGTCTTTTGACAAAGATCCATTAATAGATCCTGGAATAAGTAGAATTAACTTTATTTTTTCATTATTATTTGATTAGAATTTTAGTGTAAGTCGTTTCTTTTCTTTCATTAGTTTTCTTCGCTTACTCTTTGTAAAGATTCAGCTTGCTTCATTCGACCATCAAGTTCACGACGAATAGTTGCTGCTTGTTCATCATTATTATCAAGCTATATTGAAACAGACAAATTTCAATTAAGGTTTAAATATAACTTTTTCCTTACTTGAGCACTATTGAAAATCATTCTAAACAAAAAGAAAATTTAAACTATTTTTCATCTTAGATTCATAATTAGAAAAATCTTTCTGAAATTTGTCAATATTGAAAATACAAGAAATTGAAAATTTTCTCTATATCCTACATCCAAATCGAATCACTAGTTATCGTTCTTTCAGATGATAATCAAGTCGATTTTTTCTTCTTCTCAATACAATAGTCACTTGATGTGCATTTCTACAACTTACTGATGTTCAAATTTTTTTATAGTTAATATATTTTGAAACATATCATATAATTGTTCTTTACTCATGATTAATTCAGCTGATGTTGAAATATAATTTGATTTTGATAAACGACGAGCAGAATTTTCTTGATCTTGATCTTGACCACGATAAATAGCATCAAATTTAGACATCCATAAACTGAGCACCGTATCTTTGCTTATTTTAAGTGAATCAATATCAGGTAAACTTCGTACACGTTTTTCAATATTTATACGAAATACATCACGAAAATCATCCGAACAACAACCACCGGACTGTACCATTTTACCAATACGTTCACTTTTAAGAAATACTTCATAATAGGAACGAACTGCATTTATAAAAGCTAATATTTAATGTCAAACATAGAAAAATATAAATAGATAAATGTATCAATATTTTAATATCGTTTACCTTCATCAGCTTCAATGTGAGTTTTACCATTTATGAATGCTAGAAATCTTTCTTTAATAACACCATATTGAACAAGAGTTATTTTTAAATGTTTTCTAGCCATATCTGACGATTGCTTTGAATTAAATGGACATGCAACACAACGACAAATAAATACATAGATTTGTAAACGTTTACGTTTAATTTCTAATTCACGTTCAACGCGTTCACTTTCTTCACGTTCACGTTCGCTTAATAACGATGGCGACGGTGATGGTACACGATCAATGGGTATACCAGTTGTACTCGATATTGTTGTGCCTGTTGATGAACTATTTGTATTTGTTAAAGGTCTTATGATATTACCACCTTGAGATATTGATGTATGTCCGATTGGTGAACGATACTTTGTTGATAGTGATCCATCTTGATTGCGGAATAAGGTTGTCTGTTGTTGTTGTTGTTGTGATATTGGATGTATTTGTTCATCCGATGATGTTGACGAACGTGTACTTCTTAAACTGTTTGTTTCATTTCTTATTGTTGCTGAAGATTGATTGGTTTCAAGATACGCATTAGTATTTGTTGGTGATGTTATGGATAATGATGGCGAATGATTTATTAGATTTGCAGGTATATTAGTTAATTTACGACTTGCACTTGTCGGTGATGAATATGGAGCATTTGTTAATGATGTATGATGACTTGGTGAAATTCTCGGCAATGATGATGATGATCCTGATGGTAATAAATCAGGAACAGGTGATCTTTGTGTTAATATTGGTGAAGCAACATTAGGATAGCAAGGATTTGGATTTGATCCTCCTGTTCGACTTGATGGAGGTCCTGAACGACAGGTAGATACCTTGAAATAATATAAAATTTTCCTTTTTTTACGTGATAAGTAAAATTATACATGGTATTTACCTGCTGATGACCAGTTGTTACGCCTTCATTTTGACCAACCTCGTCATCATCATCTGTGGAATCATGCAGCATAATTCGTTATCTTCATTATTATATGTTAGGTAACCTCATCAATAAGAAGATAGATGGAATTAATATAGACACCGATGTTAATTACATATTATCGATGATATATTTCTATATTTCTATAAAAAACGGATTTCTTTTTTTCTAAAAATAAGAAAATTTCCTTTTTTCTAATCTGAACGAAATAAATTAAAAGTATTAAATATGAAACGATTAAAAATATATCGATGGCTATGTATGCTGTTACACAACATCTTCCGTTCAATCCGAAACATTCATTGCCTATGTCAGTACTTACGAACGCAAGCATGCGCGAACACTTGAAGAGAAAACACGTCAGTCATCATTGGAATCGTTCAATTATGTGAGTACTTGCATGTAAAGTGACTAAGACTACTACCTCTCCATTATTGTTAGAACGACTAATTAAAATTCTTTTCTACTCATTTGACATACTAGAATGCTTTTTATCATAGACAGCCGTTATTATTCTCGTTGCTATGCTGCTACTTGTTGTTTTTCTTTTTGAACGCACGAGCACAAGCTGCACTCTTCCCTCCTTTATGTTGTCTCTCTAGAGAATAATTAAATTAGATGACGCAAAACGATGATGATGAAGCAAATATTTGTAGTTATGTGAGGGGAAAAATACATGCAAATGTAAGATAGATAGATAGATAGACGTCTTCTCAACTCGATAACCATCAAACAACAATGAGTAATAATCAAATAGTAATATAAAGCGATTAACTTTACATATGAAAAAACTCAATAGTATATAGTCCTATTAAAGACAAATAGAAGAACTCATTGTTTATTTATTTATTCCCATTATCTACTAGAGTTATAGTCTTATCATCATTTTTTTGTCATATCATTTCCATTTCTCTCTCTCTCTCTATATATATATATCCCCATCATTTTATGTGGTTGGCATAACATCTCGCATTAAAGAATAGGAAAGAACAACATGCGTTAGACGTGCACCATCGTTCAAACACATAAAAACTAGGTTTTTTTCTTCTTTTAGCTTTTTCATCATCCTCTTGTCTGAAAACGATGCTTTGCTATAGAAAACAAAAAGAAAGAGTAGAGACATAACTCTATGGTAGTATCTATTCAAAGTCAAGAGAACTATTATTACTATTGTGTAAATAAGTTACATTCATCATATTAATTTTGTTTAGACATATTTTTAATTATAATCGACAACTACAGTTTATCTTATCAAAAATTGTTTTTTATGCAACTGTCAACACGATTAGATCATCATCTTTTCAATGTTTATGATGGCAAAATGAACTATGGTCAATGAAATTTAATGAACGGAACATCTTTGATTATAGGGTCTCAACATATCGAGACATGCGCACACCCACTCGAGATGATGAACTGAAAGAGAGAAAAACGGAACAGGAAGAACGACGAGAATCGCTAATCGATTAGATGCAAATCCTCTTCGATGGAAAGAAGAGTGATGAGATGAAAACGATTAAGGAAATGAAATGCTCACTAACACATAGAAAAAAAAAAGAGAATGAGTATGAATATAAATGTAAAAGAAACACCTTTTTTTCTTTTGTTCTTCTTTTCATATGCTATGATGATCATTTAATGAAAAATTAATGGAAAAGTTCGCTAAACAACATGTACACACACAATACACACCGCAATGAAAGTCATTGACCTTGGTGGATACAAAAGAAGAAGTTATACGAGAGAAAACAATATTTCTTATGGGCAAATCATCACATCAAATATGACTTCTTGTCTTAATACCATTTTTTCCACATATTCGCACCTGATTAGTAATAGTAGACACTTATGATGTGCCTGCAACAGATTTGTCTACTAGGCCTAAAAACGAGAAAATGAGAGCGTGGGAAAAAAACAAGAAGAAGCAGAAAACGAAGAAAGCGGATTTCTTTTATGTTAGTTAACAATGTCAGTGACAGCCTTATCTTGAAACGGACCGATACTATTTGTTTTTCATCAGTATAGCAGTTTCAAACGTTGTGTCATAAGCATTTCTATGCAAATGCGCAACAAAAAAAGGAGGCAAATGTTCTTCTATATGATTTTACGGAGCGCAAGATAAATACATCGACTGAACGTATTCCTCTCTGTATCTATGTATACTAATCAAAGAAAAAATTTTGTTCTGCTTCTTTTCTTTTACATCAACATTTTCTTGTAACTACTCACACACACACCCCAAAGGATCAGTTTTCTTCCAGCTTACTGTTTCTTTCCCTTTTCTTGAAAGACATTTGGTATTTACTTACATACAACTGGAAATGAAAAACAAAGAAAAATACAAAGATATATATATATATGTGAACAAGAAATTGGAGTAGAGTATCTAGAAGACTAATCATGGAAAGGCGGAGCATATGTGAAAAAGAGAATGCACTAGAAAAAAATGACAATGGAAAGCTACATTGTATTTACCATTTGCTTTCACAATACTGTCTAAAAAAAATACTAAAGAGTAATATTTTATATACCTCTACAACGAGTAACGTAGATAAAATTCTACAAAAAGAAGAAAGACCTGATGATAATCATGATAGATGTATTGAACTATGCATGTTGACAAACACCAATGTGAAATCGATCCAATATCAATACTAAACATGCTGATAGTAAACTTACAAAAAAACGCGCTATCACTTCGATTGTGGAAAAAACAAAGCATCTCATTTATTATAAAAAACACGTTCTTCATCAATCAGACAAACTCTAACTAGAACACAAAAAAAAGAGAACGGAACAAATAAACAAAAACTAGCTTTGTCATTGGTCTAATATGTCAGATGTGACATCTAGATCGATTGAAAAATTATATCTTATTGGTATTTTAAGGAGCCAAACATTTCCAACGAATATGATCTGTCATATAACCTTCTTTTTATATTATTTAAAATAAATGGCTAATTACGTTAGTATAACGCCTCCAACTCGAGCAAACATCGTTAGTGATCATAAATATTGTTTGCGATATTTTAAAACTCCAGCTTGGTGTACCTATTGTGAAGATTATATATGGGGTTCGGGTAATATTGGTCATCAATGCACAATATGTGGTGATTATTTTCATGTTGAATGTACATTTGTTTTAACATCAGGCACATGTCCTGGCTTGAATGCTTGTCATATTAATAATCGAAATATAGTTACATATGATATAAGTATACCGATCAATGATTGGACAGTTAATGATGTTTGTGAATGGTTGGCTGTTGTTAATTTGTACCGGTATGCGCCTAATTTTCAATCATTAAAATATGATGGTGAAATATTATTATCATTGACCGATGAACAATTGAAACATGATCATATACTTGATAGTTATCAACGACAAGCAATAGTAGATGCCATAAAAGAATTAAAATCACGTGATAAATATCGTCCCATATCATTCGAACGTTTTCGTACACAATTATCAACAAGTAATCATGGAGATAATTTTATTTGTACAACATTCTATGAAAGACGTTCGTGTGATTTATGTGAAAAATCTTTATACGGCATCATACACCAAGGCTTACAATGTAGTCGTTGTGGTCTTGTTATGCATCGACAATGTTCGAAATTACCATCGAAACGTTGTGTGCATACAAATAAACAACTTGAATGTCATACAATTATTGGAACAGATTTTAATGATCAACCTATTGATTCCAAAACACAGTTACCTATTATTATAACACGTCTATGTCAAGCATTAGAAAATACTGTCGAAGAAAATCGAAAACTGTCATTAATTGATGCATATCGATTTTCGATTGAATCAGCACGTATTGCTCAATTGAGAAAATTGATAAATGATAATGTATGAATACATAAATATAATATATCTGTAGCTTTTGTCTGTGATTATTTCGAATTGTTTTCTTATTCAGGACATTGAAAAAATGGATTTCAAAAAAATGGAATTATCAGAATTGGCTAGTCTGGTTAAAATAAGTCTCAAAGAGCCTGGAATAGGTAAGTTGACTTTTGATAGATAATATTTTTCAACAATAAAGTCATGCCAAAATGACAAGTCACTAAACTACATATTTTAATTAACAATGATGTATATGAATAGTTGTTTAGCGTACGTGAAACAAAAACACAAAGCGAGAAAATAAAAAATTAGACAAAGAGAAAGAAAGAACTATAGGGGTTGTTATTGAAACAAATAAGATTGATGACGTTGTTTTTTCTCTTTGTCAATTGTATTCGATAGAATAAAATAATGTTAAGTCTGCTTTTTATAAAATTAAAAATTAATGCATTTCAATCAGAAACATTCATAAATGAGAAATAGTATATATTGTTGTTTTTCTGATCCATTTTGTCGAACACATGAGAGTTCAATTTACTGTTATCAATTATTGTCTGTTTGAACAGCATGACGCAACGATAAATTTACTTTAACTACCCGAGATTTTCTCATTTGATTGTTCAATTTTTCCTAGAGGTATTTCATTTGTTCTCAATGGTTTACTAATAAGCTTGGTTAGAAAATAGACTACTGTGCTATTCTCAGTATTGCTTCTGTATGTCGATTTTCTCTTCCGTAGAAATAATTTAGAACCCTTAGAAGGCGAGCAACTACTCTTGAGAACATGAATTCATCCTATATCGTACAAGAACTACGAATTTCAGGAGCACCATGTCAATCTTTTTATGACTGCTGTCTTCTATCATGAAATACGGTGTGTCAATTAAAAAGAAATCTTTGTGCGTCTGCATGAAAATAAATAAAGCAAGTCACCTGTTGTGCACATATTGAAAAGCACATAACATCCTTATTCTGTTTAATCCTGAAACTATGTGAAAACCAAAACGTGTGCCTTGTTTGTTTGTTGCTATTGTTTTAATGTGAGACAGAATAAATTAGAATGCAAGTTATGTGAAAATACACTCAAAGCATTCCAGTAGATATTAGAATGTTTTTCAACATATGATACGTATTAGAATATTTGATACACAAATTAAATTAGTAAAGTTATTATAAATTAGGATTTTATTCCTACATGAAAAGCAGAACGATATGTTTATTCGTTTGGTTGGCCAACAAATCAACATGTTTGATAAGAAAAACAATGATGAATCAATTCATAGGAATTTACTTATCAGAAATCAAATACTATTCTATGACAAAAAGAAATTGCCAACGTCTCTCTTTTTGTTCATGTTGATCTAGTACGCTGGTTATGATTCATCAAATTATAAGAAGATCATAAGCTTCTACTTATCTCTTCATGGGTAGTTCTTCAAAGAATTCATTAATGATTTTTTATTGGTTCCATGAAACATATAACATAAGTCGGCTTAACGGAAATGATATGTTAGCTATTATCATTGAAATACAAGTATTGCACATGAAAAATGAACAGAAAAGAAAAGAGCAGCATGTAATTTATAGCTTCACTTGTATTTTATTCTCGAAATTCACAATTAATTAGTTATTCCATGCAGGAAGGCCATTAAACAAAAAAAGAAAGGGCAACCACTTTTTTTCCATCATGGCATGATATGTGCGCGAGTTATGAATGGTGACTATTGTTTTGATACTTTTCTTGTTATTCCCTTCTGTATTTGAATATAATTATGAATCATTATAATTAATGCGATCAGAACCGAACTGCAAAACGATCGAGTCAAAAATAAACCATGTTCTTTGAATTTTAATGAGAATCAAGTAGAAATTAATTATCAATAGTCATGAAATTCATTCTCAGATCAGTTTTATCATGCATTTACGTCAAAAATTTATCAGTAGTTTTTCGATGTATTTTTAATAGAGAATGATGTTTTCTTTTATTATCAAAATGATGTATTATGCATAAGATTTTAAAAAATTATGCATGAATGAAAATTTCTGATCTCATTCTTATACTCAATATTAAAGTTTAATGAAGGGAGTATACAGAACGAGTCATTTGAGTTGATTCTGAAGATCGTATGGCTATGTTGACTAGAACTAATCAGTGATTACTTCTTAGGTATTATACCTGATGAAAACTATGAAGATTTTCTTAATTTGGTTAATGCACCAACGCAAGTTATTCAAGAATTTGTCAGTAAATATTCCATGCCATTTTATGTTGATTTTCTGAAATTTATAATGTGTCATATAATTAAAATTTGGAAACTTGATTATGATCTGGCTATGGCCAATGCTAACCAACAACATTCAATCAAACCATATGAACCTGAACGAGTTGTTGATAAACTTGTGGCCATATTTAAACAACTTATATTTCGGTAATAGGAAAATTTAATTGGAATAAAAATAATATTTTAAAGCTTTGCCTTTTCTAAATCTTGCTGTTCAGACCACCGTGGCCAATGATCATGTCTCATGCTCGTAATGATAAAGATCATGTTCATTTATTAAACCGTTTTATCTATGAAATCGATTGGAATACTGAACGCCCGCCAGTAAAAGTTTTTCAGCAATCACCATCAATAAATATATTAATGTCTCAACAACAATCGCTTGATAAATGTCAATGGTTTTACAATCGACAAGATAACCAATTATTAACAAATAAACTCTTAACGAAATCTGTAACAATCAACGATGGTGACTACTATGTACGATTTTCGACTGAGCCAAGTGTCTCAGCACCATTTACACTTGTCGTACAACTCGATGGTCAACAACGTTTTATTAAAATTTGTATGAGTAAACAAGGACAATATGGTTTCTCATTGAATTCATGTTTCTTTCAAACAATACAAGATTTAATTGAATACTATACACAAAATTCTTTATCGAAACACTTTCCCATACTAAAATCAGATATGAAATTAGGTAAACCAATACGTCGTGATGTATTTTTCTCAAATATTAAGAATGATGATTTGGATGATTATGCTGTTGCACTATCAAGTATAGATGATCAAAATCTTTTACGTATTGCTCTAATTGAATTAACTAATAAATATAATGAAATCGAACGTGAATGTACATCACTGAAAACTGAACTCGATCAAATTTTAACCTATATGAGTGAGATACAACGATCAACAATGGCATATGGAAGGTTAGTATTACGCATTGTCTTTGTGAGATAACTGATTCAACTAAGACATTTTCATAAGAAAAAACTAGATTTTCGAGCTAGGATGTGTAGTTAACTAGGAGTTTATTCTTGAGTAAAGGAAGAACAGAAACATATTTAGAAAAACTCAGAAGAAAACCAGTGTTGAAGATTCTTTCTCGTGGAAAATCTACGATGCAATGATGAATCATAAAGAATTTTTGATCGATTATTCTAAGTACGGAAAATGGACGATAAATCTTCTATGCTTAATTACCATGTTGAAAAAAACTAGCCAGTTGTATTTCCTTTCTGTTTTAAAAATTCGCTTTTACTAACAGATTTCAAGCTTATGCTTTGCATACTGTTTTTGTTCTGCAGAATAATTGACAAACATTTAACATGCTTCACTGCTGAGAAACTGTAACACTAGAGTTATTATTGGTGGGTTGCGTAGTTCTTTTTAAGAAAGACAAAACAATTGTTTTTCAACCAACAAAGACCATCAAAACTTGTCTTTACAGAGCATAACTTATTTTCAAAATTTTTTGCAAACTTATGATTTAATAATATCCTGCAACGAGAACATCGAACCTATCAATGTATATAAGCAATATCAAGAATGAACTGTTTTCGAAGTGGACGTTTACGAGATAAGGATAATAGAAGGAATCTGACCTAGTTCTATGAGAAATAATCATCAGACAACTGATTTGGACATGCATAACTCACTAACATTTCGTTGGTGCAAGTATTTTTTGACTAAACATTGAATAATTAATAAGATTATTGCTTTTCCCTGGTTGTAACTAGAACTAAAATAAATATTAAAGATTTTTTTCGTTGATTCTCTTAGAATTTTTACGTTCTCATTGATTTAAAAAGCTATTCTTGAAGAAATCGAAAACGTTATTTGTTGTTTATTGACCATAGAGACATTAGTAATTCATTGAAAAAATTAAATTTGTTCAGTATTTTTTTTGTTTGATTAGAGATATCAATCATGAAACTATTTGTTTTATACTACATGGTATGAGATATTTCAACTCTAAAACTAATATATATGTATATGGTTGGCAGTAAAACTGCCGAAAAGAAATATCGACATGAAAAATGATCGGTTAATGATTTAGAGAAATGTTAAAAGGATAACACATGTTTTATTATATGAGTTCGTATTAACATTTTGATAGTGATCAAATATATTTATGATAGAAAAAAAATGTGTCCTTTTTTTCGTTTAGCGACTGTTAATGGTAATACATCTATGTATTCCATGGCATTGATAGCACCATCATAATATCGTTCGTCACGATTATATATACGAAGTTGAATACCAATTGTTTTCGGTTGTTTTGATCTAGCCCCTAAGCTTGCAGTGAGCCGAACACGCATAACATCAGTTGAAGATACAAAAACTTCAGTCATGACCATAGAATTCTACTTATTGTAGTATTTCTTCGCTCAACTCCTCTCTGCTTATACTAGGTATTATTGATCATCATTACTACTGTTTGAAATTCTACACTAGTAGAATCAGAAGGAAAGCAATAATGAACTATATCTGACTAGAGTCACCATTTACTAGAGACATCATTTCTTTCGACGTTTTTCCTTTCGATATTTTTCCAGCATACTATATATATATATATATATATATATATAATATCTTCTTCTATTGTCATGATATTCGTCTACATCTTATTTCATTCTTAGCACGGTTGTTAATGTTTGTTTCTAAATATTTAAATGCTAATTTATATCAAATTGATTATTGTTTATTTATGTAAATACGTTTAGCATGAAGAAAACACTAAGTACTGTTCGTTTCTAATAATGATAATCAATTCTTTGAATATCAACTTGAAAATTGACATTATCAACAAAGATATTTCTCAGAAAAATCTTAACTGCATATTTTCTTTTTATATATTTAGAATTCAAATCATTTATGAAAAACAAATGAAACTTAATCG
Organism: Rotaria macrura; assembly: GCA_900239685.1. Taxonomy (NCBI): domain Eukaryota; kingdom Metazoa; phylum Rotifera; class Eurotatoria; order Philodinida; family Philodinidae; genus Rotaria; species Rotaria macrura. The sequence goes on from OENT01000007.1 coordinate 255,873, forward strand.
TGATCATTTTATTCAATGTCAAAAACTAACCGAAAAAAATGAATATGAGCGCTCATTTAAATATCTTGAACAACGTGTTGAACAATTTGTTACTAATATGAAAGGATTAAACGAAACATATACCGAACGACAACTTAAACGTGATCAATTAATAAAGACTCTTGATGAAAGAAAAAATGATATGGGAACATACGAAAATAAAATAGCTATGTGCATGAAATTACTGTCTGATAAAGGTGTTGAACAACATGAGATAAACAAGTACGTAGAGCAATTGTTTGTGTACTTACATATATCTAATGTGAAGCACAATGAAATAAAGTTTTTCTATTCATGAAAAGATATGTTTCATTCTAAAAGCACTTTATCAGAACTCTTCCTATGTAATCTATCAGAAATCTGATGAAAAAGTAGTCGTTCATACGTTATAATTAGACCTTGTTTTGATAGACGATCTCTTTCGTCGAATATCATCTTTTTTGATTCTTGAACAGCATATAGTGTAATCTTTCGAGAATAGAACGAGATTCGAATTTCTTCAATATTCGATTTAGATCGTATTTTACAAAAAACGCAGAAGAAAAAAAAACATTCCATTCATTTCCATTGTAATAAATATTTTTCTTTTTCTAGTTTTCTGGGTATTCCAACAGATGAGCCATGGTATTTACCAACGATCAATCGTGAAATAGCTCATAAACTACTAAAGACATGTGCTGAAGGTACATTTCTTGTACGTACATCTTCGAACGGTCTTTATGCATTAACATTAGTACACAATGGTGTTATATATGATTGTCGCATTGGTCGAGATCCAAATCAAAATTATGCATTTCGATTTGTCGCATCCTATATTGATAGGAATGGACAATCGACAACGATGAACGATACTCATCCAGCATATTGTGATCGATGTTTTTATTCATTAAAAGAACTGGTCGAGTTTTATACGAAAAATTCATTAGCTGAAAATAATCCCGATTTAAATACATGTTTAACTGTACCTATTAAATTTAACGTGAATATTAAACAATAGAATTTTCTTATTGTTGTCCGTCTTTTTTTTCTTTTCTATTTTGAATAATTATAAATAAATAAATATAATTCTATGTCAGCTGTTCATAAACAGGATTAAACTGAAGTTTTATTTCATTCCATCGACTACGTAATCGTTCACGTCGGCCATATGCATATGCTTGTCTAAATACGAAATAGAAACGAGCGTTTGAATAGAAAAACAGAAACGAAACGATTCTAAAAACAAACTTTATTTGATTACCTTGCACGAAAGATTTCTTTGATTTTTTCATCAAATAATATTGTCGTTTTATCGATCTCTGTAGCTGAAACAATTTTTTTTGCTTGCGAAACTACAGATTTTGAAGTTTTTGTTTCTGCTACTGACTCATTTTCATCGAAACTTAAGTTTATACGTTCAGGATAATACGCTTCAAGTGACGGGAAATGTTCCAATGGAACACGATAAAGACGTAGAATGGTTGATTCATTTTCTTCAGGTTCATTTTTATTTTCAGGTACTAGAATAGAATAAAAGAACTCTTTATTGACAAAACATAAATTCTAGATAGCTATTGATATTGTAGTTCATACATGCTTCAGACAGACTACGTTATTATTGAATTCTTAGAGAACCAGAAATTAATGACGAACGATCTAATGCTTAACTGGAAGTTAAAGATTATGATATGCTTGCGTTGATAATAGTTAATAGAAAGATGTCTTAACCCTCATAGATGTTTCATTCACGTAGAATTATGTCAATAGACGTTTTGCTAGCGCGTTTAAAAATCATATTACTGTAAGGATTCTTCGATATTATTTCCTGTTACAAAAGTCTACAGTCATCTAAATAGTGTTCCAGATAATTGAGTATATGAGCTCATTTTTCTTCATATCGAAAAAAATGGCTCGAATATTTTTGGCAGATACCTAGGAACGATATCGTACGCGAACTCTATTCAGATACATAGCATGCTGTCAGAAATTAGTTTAAGTAGCCCGTTAGGTTGCCTATATCACTGATTAGTCGTAGCACATTAGAGACCACTGAATTGACTTAGATTCTGCTAGTCTAACCAATGCACTCTCCTATACAAATTTGAGTAATTATAATGGTCAATGATATGTTACGAAGAAGAACGTGCGATACAACACCTCGTATAACCTATTTGAATCATAGAAGATCTAATTTTAATTTCGAAAAATATTATCTTTACAAGATGATTTTCCTTTTCATTTAGCTTTTAGAAAAGCTATATTGACAAAAGTACTGAGTATCACTTAGAAAGTGTTTTCACTCGTAAACCTAAACTAACGCAAAGGATTTCAACATATTCACGTCTGATTGGTCAACATTAAAAGTATTTTCTAACCTCATGTACTTGTATCATTCAACGAACGTTTATAAAAAAAAGTCAATAAAATATTCATTCATTTCATTATCTTCTAATGAAATATAATTAATGTTTATTGGTACGAAATTTCTTTTTATACATACCTCCAATTATAAGTGATCTTGCATTATCAATAAATGCGACTTGAATTTGATTATTAACTTTCATATTTTCTTTTGTTGTTGCTGATAGAACAATTTCACATAATTGTTTGCATTTCAATGCATCATTTATATAGATACGATGAAATTCGTTGATGCTTAAAAACTATCGAAATTCAGTTATATCATAAGTTGAATTTTTTAGAAAGAATCCTATTTTCTTACTAGATTCGATGGATTACAATTAAAGAAATGAAATCGAACTATGTTTGATGTATCTCGACTATGTTTTCTAAAATCAAAGTAATTCATTGAACTTGTTCTTCTCATTTAAAATATACTAAACATACAATGGAAAACATTCAGTTATGTTTTCTTGTTCATCAAGTTTTTCTCCCATTGTTGTTGATTTAAATTTTGCACGATATACTTTACCATCATGTGATAAAACAAATATTCCATTTTGTTTATCTTGAGTATCAATATTGAAAGGATATTCTAGAGAATCGAGTGCATGAATATCGACTATAGGAAATGAACTAATATGTTGAATTGATGGAAGATCATTAACACCTAGAATACAAAGTTAAGAATTTGATGTAACATTGACTTCGTTCCAATACGCAGTCATATGTTTTTTTCTTATTACTTGATGTTCTTTCGATAATACACAAATTTCCGGATTGAAGAGCAACAGCAAGATGTTCATGTTTAGAATCATACGTTAAACTTGTGATACGACTTGAAAATGGCCATATAGCAAATGGACGTGTATCAAAGGTATCTTAGAATTATATATATATATATATATAGATCATATGAGAATGAAAAACAACAAATATTTAATTCAATTACCTTTCCCTTTACTTTCTGATTTTGCTATTTTGTAGATTAACAATTGATTTGTTGTTGGCCAACATACAGCCAAACAATGAACTCCTAAAATTTTCAAATCAGATGAAAATGATTATGGTTCGACAAACATGATATTATCCTCGAATTCAAATAATCAGCCAATGAAATCTTAACTCTAATCTAATCAGAATCATCAGCTCAGAAAATTATATGTAAATCACAGAGATGTCATCCATTCATCTGAATTTGACATCGTTATAGCTTACAGATTATTCTAAAGATAATTATGAAAGATCTTGAGATCTAATTCAGATTCGATGAAGATGTTTATCAATATTCTAGAATAGTTCAAGTTATCGCGTAAAAATATCATGTGCAAATTTCGATCGCACATATATTCAGCATGAAAAACAATCAGATATATCATAGAATGAAATCTATTCGAAAAATAAAGCATATGCTGTTTAAAATATCCATTGACAAGAACCTATATCTTGAAGAGACACATCGTAAAGCTTGTAAACATATTTGTTTTATGTTTCAATCGATGTATCAAATTGAAGATCAATATAGAAAAATAGGAACTTTCTTTTGAAAATCTGAAGTTTTTCAAAGAGTAAACAACATCTATATCAGTTTATTAGTTGACTCTGTAGTCTCTATAAGAAGAATCCGAGTGGAATATCTGAAAACGTTTCATATTAATTTGCATTATAAAATTCTTAAAAAAATATAATTTTCAAATTACAAGAATGTTTCCTCAGCAATAAAGTTATTCTGGGGTGGCATGGTATCGTTTAGTGTTAGATTTGTAAGAATTTGAAGGTGATTTCATGAGAATTCGATATAATGATTTCGACTAGGAAAGCCAAAATAGAAGTTAGATGTGAAAAGAATGTAACTCTCCGATTTTATATATGATTGTCTCATCATCATATCTGATAGGCAAGATTAATTCTTTGTGAATAACCTTGTATCCAAGATTTTTATGCTTCATGTTTCAACAGAGATTTTAATAGATTCTATTACAATCTTTTAGAATACAAGAATATTGATCGAATAGAAAGATAAATTAAAATAGTACAAAAATCTCTCTATTGAAATTTTCACCTGAAATATGCTTGAATTTTTTTCAAAAACAAACATCTATAGATTACAATACTGCCATTTTGGACTATGTAGTCATTTGATTGAGTCAAATGCTATTTTACTGTGCTTCTACGTTACTTTATCAAACGTTTGTTTCATACGCAAAACCGAATGAGAGTATTTAAAAGAGATTTAGTCAGTCGACTCATTATGATTTTATCTATTTACCTGGTGTCGTAATTTTAGCTGGAATAAAAGCAAGAATAGGAATTCTGAAATGAAAAGAATTCCACTATTTTGGAATGATTTTCTTCGTTAGATTACATACACAGGTGTACATGGATCTGGTTTAACTATTGATAATAATTGTTCAGGTCCTTCATTTGTTATAGGCTGAATTAAATCTCTAATTAATAACATTTTTGCATCAATTATTTGCTGTGTATAAAAATGATTCGATATCCCTTGACCAATATTAGTTTGATTTTCGGTATTTTTCATTAATTGTTGAAAATTATTTGTTCCTTTAAAAAAAATGACGATGATTGAGCAGTGAAATAAAATTTAAATTTTTTACCTTGACTAAATTTAGGTAATTTAGTTTTGAATAATGCAGTTGGACGAGAAAATTGTCCACGAATAATTGTTACTTGATTTTCTTTCGATTGATCGGATGTATTCATTTCTTGTTGATTCTCAGTTGCGGCCATAGCCTATGCATTACATCCCGACATATTAATATTGTTTGTTTTCAAAAAACGAATTGCATTCAATTATGAACCTGTTCTTGGTTAAGAATTTCTGTTTTCCATTGATCTTTTGATAGCTTGAAAACTTCTAGCCATGACTCATTATTACCTAAAAATCGAATGAATTCCGTGAAAAATCGACTTCTTTTTCATCAAGGCAATTTTGAAATTTACCAAACCAAGAGACAACTAAATATTCATCATTCAAGCCCAATTGCGTCATTGAACATAATGGTCTTTTACTATCATCCTTTTGTTTTTTTTTAAATCAATCCATTTAAGTGAAAAAATTGAAAATTATTCATTCCTAACCTCTGATTCATATTGCGTGAATAAAAGATAAAACTCTTGATTTTTGTAAGCCATCATTGTCCAATAACCTATGATGTGTGTTTTGTTTTAATGCAAAATATAATCCATGTAAATATACGTAAAAGAAAATATGAAATGATCATACCAAATTTATCGATAACACTGAGATAATAAATCGTTTCTTTTATGGATGCATCAACTTTAAATACAATCATATGTTGCAATGGACTGTCGATTATCGTTCGACCTACGACTTCATCCGTTTGATAATCATAGCAAATAAGATGTGATTGTTCATTTTGAATACCATTAAAGAAACACAATGTACCCGATATATGACTGCCAATTACAGATATAGGACATGGAGTCTAATAAAACAAACGATCATTGAAATTAATATCATTGCTAAAAAATTGTGCATCACTTTTACTATTGACAATGACATGATGAAAAGTTCAGGATATTAGCTAATCTAATTATTTTTTAGTGTGGAAATTAACGTCGTAAGAGACGCATGTGACTTACTACTCTCTCCTGAGATTTTATTAATATCCTAGTGGAAATTAAGCGTGTTTGAAAAGTTTTTCTTTTCTAATTTTGAACAAAACTTCACAAACAATGTACAGCTAGAAAACTGGATTATGTTATACATGGAAATCCATTGAATTTTTTCGAACAAAAAAGAAACAACTGGGTTTTCATTGTTCGGATCTAATGAAACATGTAAAGACGATAAAAATTACTGTTCGATTTCTTCTAATAGCTACATATAATGCTCATTAGATTTTATTATAATGAAAAACTTGTGAAATTTTTTACAATAATTTATTTTCAAAAGTGATTGTAAGAATAATATTTGAGTTCTCAAGACAGAAACAGAATACTTTTGCTTTCCTTCTAGTGCATAGTATAGACCAATATCAAATTTAGAGTTCTCCATATTTCATGACTAATTATAGTCATAAGTGATTGGAATAGATGTGTTTTACAATCTCTTCCACATGTTGTACAATGGAAGATTCGTAGTTAATAGACGTTACTGATGTCCTTTGAATTATTTCAACGATGGTAATATTAACTAAAGAGTGTAATCTCTCGATAGTCACGGTGTTTCGAATTTCTAATCTGAAATTTACTCATTCATAGAACCCTAGTCAATCAATTGAGTTGATAATTGATCATGAACCTATTAGTATAATGTTTAATTGATACTATGCCGTAAGAACTTGGTTGTGTGCTTTGCTATAGATTATTTTCATAAATACTTATCGAGTAAGTATTCATCAAATATCTACAGTATTCTAAAATCAAAAACGTTTTATCCATCGATTAATAGATTCGAAAGTGAGAAACATATGGAGATCATGTACTAAAACTCTTTGAATACTCGAAAGATTCCTGTTCGAACTAGTGAGATAGTTGTTTTCTATTTTTACATTTATTATCGTTGATGACGTATGTTGGGCTGAGACAAATTTTGATTGATCACTAATACGTTGTTGTTCACGTTGTTCAATAATTGTCCATGCGTCATCAAATATTGATTCGAGAACTTTATTTATTCGTCTAGATGTTTCAAAGAAACCGTTTTTAAATTTATTCATTTTTTTTTCTTTGATTTCATACAAACCGAAATGGTTGCGGTAGTTCATCAAATATTAATGATGGATCTAATGTAAAATCGGTTCGATCATTTAAATGATCTTGTCGAGAAGGAATCGGAATTGATTGTTCATTTTCTATGAAACGTTCTCTATAATAGTAAGAAAAACGAAGAACTTCATCGAATGGAATATTGAAATCAGGAAAATTGACTAACTTTGCAGAAGATATTGATTTATTTTTCAGTTTTGCACGATTTTGATTATTACTCATGTTTAAATTATACGAATCTTAAATGATGACGAAAAAACAAATTATTTCTGATTTGCTCGAATTTTTCAATGGACACGTTACAAAATATGATTATATTAAGATCGAAAAATTCACTATACAATGATTTTTCTTCTTCAAATATGAAATAGGATGTTACAGAAAAACAAAGAAACAAACAAACAATGTATTTATTCAATTATTCTTAGAGAACTGTCTTCGCCTAATTCTTTTTGTAATTTTGCATCGATTCGATCCCAATCAACATCAACCTAGAGAAAAACAATAACAACAAATACAAAACATTGTGAAATAAAAATGAACAACTAACATTTTTCATTGCTTGCAAATATTTTGAATTAGTTTCTTTCTTACCACCACCATAATCTTTCAGATATTTTTGTCGATAGCCTACAACGATTTCTAAATATTGAGGATGCCGTTGTGTTAAATCGATTGCTCTAAAGATAAAAATAAAAACAACATGGAATTCGTACGTTTGAAACTATTGACCAAATTAAATTCTTAGAATTTATATTTGCAACAAATGAATCAAACATACAGTGTAAAGATCTTTTGGTACGATTGATTTCCATTTACAGAGAAAAGATTTTTCAACTTTATTTCTTTGTACATAATCTATTCCATAAGTATGAAAATATTCTGCTCCACATCCATGAACGAAAACCTTCTATTCAAGATGTTTCTCTAATGTTTCTGTTTTCACTTATTATTTGTCGTCTATACAAGACAGCTATTATTCGATGTTGAAGATGAATAGATTCGGGTAGATTTATCTGATTTACATTTTCGAGAGACATATCTTGTTTTCAAACAATACGATTGAATATGTTCAAACTTGAAGAGTAAACGTATTCTGATGAATTTTACAGAGAAAGGGTCCAAGATTCTATTCCCTAACCAGACAACAATTCTTCATTCTTAATCAAACGTATCCAAAAGTTATGATGATACAGAAGAGAACGATTTTTTTAAATATTATTCGAGAGAAAATAAGCATAGAAAAATTGTGCACTATCTCTAAATGTTAAAGATTTTCATAAAAGATGCTCGTACTATCACGATGGTTTATTGAAATATGTACAATCCGACTCTCCTTTCTGTATATATATTCGGTGATACTTGCATTGAAACTAACGTTATTCAACGTCAAGTGAATAATATCCATGTTACAAATGTAAAAATAATAAAAAAACAATGACAAACCTATCCCAATTATGTTCATTGAGATGCAGCATAATAGCATGAAGTGGTTTATTTCCTTGTAAATAATGTCCTTCGGCCTCATTTATGTTTCCACCAGCAAGCAATGCAAGTTCGGCTTCACGTTCTTCTTTGGACGAAATGGAACGAAGATTTTGCAAACAAAACACCATCTCAGTCTAAATTAGTTATAGAAATAATGATTTCTTGTTTTCGTTTTTGAAAAATGTTACATTCGATAATTGTGCAAAAGCTATTTCAGCCGAATCGAAATCTCTATTGTATAATGAAATAACAGCGATCAATGCATAAATAGAATCATCCTAAACAGTAAGTCAAAACAAAACAAAACGTGTACTATAGTTAGATAACAATAACGTTTCTCTTCGTTTTAAATTTTCTCACCGCAATATATTGACATAATTGTAAAGCTTCGTCAGCACGATTAGCAGCAAGTAAATCGAGGCAAAGTTCGTAATATATTGGTATAACACATTGTATAAGAGCACCCGTCGATTTACGTATCGTTATTTGAGAACTTAGAAAATCTGATATTGATGGATTTTTACCAAAATCACTTGAATACATAAATAAGAAATATCATTTCTATCAATAAATTTTTCAAAGTTACTTTGAATCTATTCGATATGTTGTTTTATCGACTAAACCTTGATCAACGAAAATAACATTGGGATAGAGCCATATGTGAAGCTTTCCGTCGGCAATACCAGCAAGCATAGAATTTTTATCATTCCATCGAAAACTACCAATATTCGCACCTAATATATATTTATATACATATATTCAAAAGGTTGTTTTTCCTATTCATAACAACAATATTCTAGCAAATCAATCATACAAAGTTTTCGAATTCTTTGATTATATAATCGTTGACTCTGTCCAGTTGCACGAACTTGCATAATAAATAAATCTTGAAATTTATCAGCAAATGCGAGTTTACGTTCATTTGGTGGACCTGTTTGATCAAGTGTCAAATGAATTATTTCATACTAGACGGAAGAAAGTAAGATGCATATTGATGAAATTGATTAGAATATATTGAAAAAAGAGTGATTTATGTATTTATTTACAGCATGAGGTACAGGTTTTCCATCACCGATTGGTTTTCCGTTGACGTCATAAAAAATAACAGCTAAAAAAGAAATAAAGAATGTCATTTAAAACAATCAGTAATATAATGTGTGATCTATCGTAGAATATGATTTAGACCTATCGACTTTATATGAAAAGTTTCAATATGCGTCTAGAAATTAATTCATTGATTGTGCAATCATTCTCAAGGCAAGTCTTCAAGTGTGAATCGAGTGAATGATAGATGCTGAAAAATTTTCACTATCATTACTTTTCATTACTGCATACTGAAGAATAACTTGATTTCTTAGGCTTAGATGACTTGTTAATGATATGTTACATCCGTGTGTTCCATTCTTTGTCATAAAAGAAGTGAACATCAACTTGAAAATGATTCATAAAATTAAAAGCTACTAGTACTTGTTTATATCCTCGGTGACATATTTCGGATGAACAAAATTTCTCTATAATCATCATAAATGAACTATAACTGAAATAATATTGAACCAATCAACGGATAACTGTTTTACAAACTTACAAACTGTTTATGGGCCTTTCGAATTTCGGAAACAATGGACCGTGAAGTAGAAGAAGATGAAAATTTTTGAAAATTAAGCGATTCCATGAAAGGATAATCTTACAAGTTGAGAATTACATGCTATCTTTCTAAAAAAAAAGGTCATGAAATGAACATCTACAACTCCATATTTGATAATGTTTAAAAATATGAGCTACGGTATGATAAAAACTATTTCACATAGAAGATTCATGAAAACTTAAAATTGTTTCGATTCTAGTTGGGAAACAAAATTCTCATCAGTGTATCATCGTACAGAAAATGATACTGATGAACATCTTTTTATATGCTGAAAAATATTTTTAAAAATCAATGTGTCACTTCTAACTTCGTTCGGAAAACTGCAGTTCTTCTAATTACATCATTCCATGTGTCTTGGATTACACTACAATACTCTATATGTACGATTTCCTCGTTCAAGACAGATCATTGAAAACAATAAAATTCCTTTCCATCAAATTTCTTGTCTTTCTTGTCAACACTGACACTTAATCATATAATATATGTTAAAGAAATCTTTTTCGAAGTCTCTTACATTTTGTATCTGCAGCATCACGAATAGCGATAGTGTCAGGACTGATTGAAACAGTATTAACATTCACAGAATCAGGTTTAGCTGACATTAATTTCGGTGTCGAAACGAGTCGTCCTTCATACGAATAAATTGATATATTGATGCCATCCGAAAGAAGAAAATATCTAAATGAATTGAATTACAATGTCATGATCATAGATGATCTCTTTCAATATCACTTTTCTGCTTGAACAATTAAACTCATTGACATGTCTCGTAAATCAAATAAAGCTGGATGACCTAGATGTTTACAACTGAATGAATCATACATATATTTATATATTATATCTAATCAGTTTATTTGTCATGTACTTATAGATTAAACCCTGGTTACTTGTTAATATGATTAAATAACCAAAGCCAACAGACATTTTAACAAGACGATCTTTAAGTTCGATCTTATCTTTTAATTCTGTTTCACAATTGCTTACTGTTATTATTTTCGAATCAGTTAAAATAAATTCCAAGTGACGCCAATCAAGACGACTAAAGCAAACATATTTAAAGACTTATTTATTACACCAAAGTACAAAGATTGATTCGCTACCGTTCAATGATGTGGCCAATTCCTACTCGACCTGTACCACATCCACAAGCCAATTGTGTACTATCATTCGACCACGATAAACCAAATATGCTACCATCTCTTGGTTTTTCTACTGAATGACACCACTAGAACAGGAAAAAAAACAAATAGATACAGAACCCTGACAAGAAACAAAAAAGGATGACACTACTTATGATGACTCGTTGCTTTTCTGCTTTTTCATTTCGTAATTCAATCGAAGCATGCTATTTAACCTACCCATTAGGAAGCCTTAGTACTTATATCAACTCCATCATATATATTTCGGCATCATAAGTAATTATTATTCTTATGTAGAACATGGTAGCTTGTACATGATACTTTCCACGATTAAAATTATCTCTTCGATTATTACTAAGACCTTCATTGTAGCATACAAGTCTTGGAATAATTTTCAAGAAATATGTAGTCGGTTTCTTAAAATAAATGTATGCTGCAATTCATTCACAAATATAGTTAACTCTGTAAGCAACATGCTCAACGAAGATAAAAACTATGACCTGAACGATGCTGTAGTATTCGGCAAGAGAATGTACAGAATCACTGTTTGAAAAAATTTTATTTGTCAAAACGAAGATTTCTTAAAATAAAAGTCTAGCATCATCATCATCATCACACTAGTATATTTATTGTGCAATTGAACTGAATTTTTCACTATCGAAAAAGGGAATCCATACGGATGATGAATACAACTACGTATTAGATCAATTAATAATTATTATCGAAACTCAGGTGTATATTTAAGTACTCAGATGGAAATCGAAAAGAAATAAAATATATTCGAATCAATCTTGACAAATAACTATCATGTTCAGCTCTATGAGGCAACTACTAATGACAGAACAATTTTGACTTTCATTGAATATGTCTTCATCTAAAATACTTCTTCGATACAATCATCATAACTGGATATGCAAGATCCTTGGGGAAAGATTCTTAAATGCTTTTTTTCAAACCCACCTGAAAATACATGGTCTCGTTCTCTGATTACTCGAGACTATGTAAAACTAATCAAGTCAATTACAAATATCCCTCAAAAAGTCCATACTACTGATTTCTTGTTTTATCGATAAAAGGAGCAATATGGTATTGTTTCTAACTGTGCCATCATGACCTATAAAAGGTGACCTTTCTAGTATTGTTTCGAAAGTGTTCATATATATATATATAATCTGTGATGAGATTAGTTTATCGAGAGATTTTCATTGCGAAATTTTCAAAATAACAAACTCTGATTATGACATATCTTTATAAAAGAATTTTAGTCGTCATGTGAAAAACAAGCATTTTCGAAGAGAATCACAACGTCTATGTGGAATAAAAGAATTCAGTAGTAAAAATCAATGCGTACTATCTCTCATTAGTCAACAGTACGAATTAGTTTTTTTTTTGGACATTTCTAGTTTATTCAAGTCTAGAAAATACATTTTATTTAAATATGAAAACAATATTTCGATTGCATCTGGTCACTTGTTCACTATGGACTATGAACGATTGTCTAATGCTCTACATTGGCTATGGCGGAATTCAAAGTCACTCGTTTATAGATAAGCAAATATTCGATTATAAATATACATACGCCTGCGCTATCACATAAACGTATCGTATTATAAGAACCAACAGCGAAATTTGAACCATCAGGTGCCCATGCAAGACTTGTAATAGGATACTCAAATGCTTGACTAGCAAATAATTGTCGACCAACTGCATCCCATACCTGAATGTGAAAAAAAAATATATTAAACAAATTACAGAAGACAAATCAAAACATAGGACTTTACTTTATATCGACAATCTTCACCACCTGATATAATTAAATTATTAACTGTATTCCAATCACATTTTAAGATAATTTGATCATGTGCTTTCCACTAAAGTGAACATAAAAAAAATTTCATAATTAAATTTATTCATTTTATTTTCAAAGATCATATATTAAGTGTATACCGAGTTTTGTTTTGAATTTGGTGAAAGTGGTTTCATAACAAGATGTTTTCCTGCACAATAGAGTATTGCATCGTTTTCAGCCGACCAACATACACAAAATATTGGTGTTGCTAAATGAAAAACAAATTGAAATTCATCATCAAATCGATCATCAGAAAAAATTCACCTGACTGAACAAGATTCGAACGTAAGATGCCTGATCGTGCCCATATCCGGATTTGTCCATCTTCTCCACCTGAAAATTAATTTATTAGCTTGAAGAATATGCATTCACTAAAATAGAACCTGTTGCAAATTGGCTACCATCGGGACTCCATCGCACACATATTGTAGCTCCTCGATGTGCTTCAACAGTTTTTTCTATTCGTCCAGTTTTATTCACAAAGCAAAATTTACCTATATTTATTTTGTTTTTTAAATTTCAAAATAAACACTAATTCTATGGTTTTTCTTTCATACCATCGCTTGTTGCCAGAACAAAAAGATCAGAGCCAATAGTTCGTTTTCCACCTGGCGTTGAACTTGATCCTGGTCCACCACCACTCACACTCGCCCCTTTTGGTAGCCAATGCATATCGAGTGGATATAGATCTTGTGCTAATTCAGCTACTTTAATCAATTCATTTTGTACAACATTATACTTATATATAATATGATCTTCTCCAACGGAATAGAGATCATCTGCAGACATCCATCCAACACAATCGACTCGATCCCCATGACGAAGTGTTGGTGGAAATGTAAATTTCAAACGCATTGTTCAATTAAATTAAAGCCGATGAAATCTATTTTATTTTATTTTATTTTTTAGTCAATGATGAACTGTTACCATCATTGGAGAATGTAACCTAGCGAGAGACTTTCTCGAGAAGGCTACGCGTTTTATGATTGGACACAAACAAATCGAATGAGAAAAAAGGAAAAAACTTGATCTAATTTCCTGTTATTAAATCGAAATGCATTGATTCAACTGATTAATTGATTATTATTATTATTTGCAACGTTCGTTTTAAGTTGAATGCCTGAATTTATAAAAGAGCTTTCATTTCAACGTATTCTTGATTCATTAAAATTAACGCCTAACTATAATCTAGTTGAATTTGGAGGTTTAGTCACATACTTTTCTAATTTATGCATGCATGCTTGCTATTAATGATTCCTTTTACTATTCATAGACATATGGGTCGAAATATTTCTTTGGTGCTTTATTACATCAATTGTTATACATCTAATTGGTATGATAATTGCTATCATATCATTAAGAAGTCATAAAATCGGACGTTGGTATGCAGTTTTTATTATTTTAGCCGGAATTATAACTCCAGTCATTCCTTCAGCTCTCACCAGTAAATGTGTATGACAAAGAAACATGTCTAAGTATCAAATTGCTCAATTAAATCGAGAATAAATTCCATATTCTAGAATTCTATGGCTATCGCGAAATGAGTGAGTTCAGGTTACTAGGTTGTATATTACTAACAGGGCGTGATTTATCAGCATAGTACACGTGTAATCTTCATGAATACTCATTTTTACATTTCAATGTAGACTTGTTTATAGACACAGACTCGAATGTGAATACTTTGCCGTATTATCCTGACATCGTTGAATTTCTTCACGTGAAAAATATGAGTTCTCGACGAAAATGTTGTTTTTTCTGCATTTGGTTCTATACTACAGTAACGTCCGATGTCTTCGTTTCAAAATAGATTGAAATGGAAGTCGAGAGACTTTGGTTACAAGAGGAGTTTTCGCTGTGTAATGCTCTGAGTTGCACTTTGACACGTTTTGAGCAGAACCATCATTTAAATATAACCCCTTTTCTTCGTCATCGTAATGCATCAGAAGTTTCATGATATCAATTAGCAAAACATTAAATATTTCGCGCTTTCATACTTAGACATGTTTCGCCGTGAACTAGTGTAGAATAATATGTTTATTTATGTTCATTTATAGGTGCACTTCTTGCAGCTATATTCTATGCTGCTTCGGTGGAAATCAAGCCTTTCTTTTGTTGTTTGCTGGGCATTGGACAAACCAGTGTTGTACTATTTTTCTCGTTTCTGAAAATCTTATCCACTTTATGATTGTTAACATTTTACGTCAATTATATTTCAAAATCTCTTTTATTTACACATCAAGTAATTGTTCTTACAAGGCGTGAATCTATTTTGTTTTTCTATACGAAATTAATCCAACAGTATCATGTTTTAAATCATATGATAAGGTAGAAATAACTCTATGTTTATCTTTTCTACAAAAAATATTTAATCTAATGTTTAAATTTTATTTTTATAAATAATAAATACAAGCAATAACAAAGAATTTAATACATATATTATCTATATCTTGCAGCAAATATCTGCATACACACAAGTACAAATGGAGCAAGATGAACTAATTTTTCAGTATTGATTCAAGACTAGATTATTGAATACAATCATACTGAACTGATATCGGTTGTGGTCGAGTGACCGTGTCAGATAGTGATTAAAAAGTGACAAAATTAAACTCGCAATGTGTAAAAGACAGAAAGGTTACTTGTGGAGGAAAGAAGTTATGATTGATCGATCGCAGTGTGCCATGAGAAATTCTTGCTCTGATTCAGAACTTTGTTCTTGTTCTACTGACTAGTAACATCAGTAAATTGACACTTGCGAAAAAGGCTACAAAGCAGTCTGTTTGTGTTCAAGTTCCTTGTCATTCTACTTGTAACGACTTTCTATGTAAACATACATCCATGATGATTCATTTTTCCGAGTAATAAAGTAGTTCGAAACGAGAAAAAGGATTAGGCAAAATATCACGATGCATGATTATTAATAAGAAAGATGAGGAAAATGAAAATCACTCGTGTATATCATATTTCTTTTGCTGTCACTGCTCTGGCATGCTGCAAAAAACATTCGAATGATGAAATATAATGATGTTTTCATTACTCGATACATATGATAAATATTTCATATATATTCGAATGACATCTACAGTTTCCATGTAATCAGATCTCAATAGTATGATATAAACTATGACCTGAGATAAACTTCCTTGTTTTTGATTGAAAACTGGCTACTAAATATACACAATCGTTTGGTTGTTAGTGTTTTCAGTGTGAAGATCGAATCTAAGTTTGTACTAGCTAGATATATGCTATTTAGATTTCAAACTTCGATAAAATTAATCTTGTCTTGGATTATGAAGACATCTAATGATTATTTAAAGAGACAGTTATTTTACGTATGCTTTGCCAGTGTCCAATAGATGATAGAAACTCTTTCAAAAATTAAATTAGCGGCATTCATTAGCAGAATACATTATTAATAACTGTTATAATATGCCATTATTCATCATCGGATATCATGTCATTCCGCTAGTACGATACTGTTGCCTCGACATTCATCGCAATTATAAGAGAGCACACAGTCTCATCTTAGTATAGGATATGATTTTTTGTATACAGAAAAATACGTAATTGGATTTTTACAGAAGTTTGTGACTTAATGAACATGAATAATATGAGAAAACGAAAGGAATCCTACAAGCTACGCTTTCAATCATTTGATCTAGCAGCTTGCATATCTGTCATTCAAAAGTAGAATAAATTAGCTAGTTTAAAAAATACATCATGCATTGTTATTTCCATTCCAGATCAACTATCACGAGACTTCTTCTCTTTCAAAATACTAAGAATTATCATGAGACTATTTTACTTAGCCATAATCAACATATATATATACATGTGTGTGTGTGTGTATATATATACGACATTTCATCATAGATGTAAAATATTCATCTTCAGTTCTTATATGAGTATAACCTAGCCTTTTTAATGATGACTGTGAAGTATTCGATACAAACAAGTTTCGCCTAGATGTAATAAAAGAAACAATCAAATAATAAATGAGTCAATTTACAATACAATGACTTTTGACACTGTTTTTCATCGATGAATGCAAATTGCTCGTTTTTTTCTACCCGGGAAAACAAAAACATACAAAGGCATTTTCTGATCGATTAAGACTACTGTAACATAAATCAAAATTACAAATGTTTTCTTTTGATGTTTTCATGCAAAGCCATCTGCTTTCAGAGATCAGATATTTATTCATGGAAAAGAAGACTGTGTCAGTAACTAGAATCCGATTTCTGACACAGTCATCTAGTAAATAACTTTTATTTTGGTCGCATGACAAGCAACAATTCGAATTAATCTTTAAGAAATCAGAAAACCATGTGTATCATATCCTGTGATCTAAGTATTGTCTAGAGATGAAAATATTGTTTTTAGTAAGTAAATAAGAACATTGATTGTCGTGATTGACAGTCATTATCACGCGTAAATAAAAGACAAAATCGATAGAGACATGGTTATTTTCGACAGAAAATAAGAAATAAATGAATGTCGTACTTTTTTCTTGTCCAACAGACTAAGGAAAGAAAGGATAAATATACCGATGCATTTTATAGCAAACAGCGGCATTTGTAAAGTCGACTTTGCACTATGACATTTGGCGATTATTTTTCACATAAGAGAATAGAAGAAAAAATATCTGACTTGTAGCGCATCTAGTAGCATATTCAGTGAAGAGTATAATATCGAGCGGCTTTTTGGAGATATCCTTACTGTAATTCAAACTAGATTAAGTAATCTTGTTGTTGTTGCTGTTACTGTGTGAAAACACAAATGTCATTGTTTGTTCTTAGTTTTTGATTCTTTTAATGTGTGTAAATCCGGTATGATTGTATTCACTTTGACGAGATAAAAAAAAGAAGAAGGAAAGCATAAGAACAATAAAAAAAAGGAGTAAATGAAAAAGAGAACGTTTATTATTTTTCTTTTTTTATATCTAGTATCAAAATCGTGATAATTAATTTACTAGTTTTGTGTTTTATTTTATTCTGTAACAATGAGTACAACATCAACATCATCGCACAATAGTCATGTTAATGGTGATCGCTATAATAATGATAGAATAACTGAACCATTTGCCCGGAAACCTTGGTCTCAGGCTCTGGCAGTTGCTGATCAACTTCGTCATGATACGCAAGTTAAAAAAAGCGAGCAATTGAAGCAATATGGGTTTTACATTCCGTTAGTCGACGGTCAAGAAGTTGATACTTTACCATCTACCGACTTACAAGTGGACCATGTTAATGCTTTTCAAAATGAACTCCTATGTGCTAAAACCGGTCACTTCAATTTGAATAATTTAACTGAAAATTTCATTCATTTGAAACATACACTTAATCAAATGTTTGAAATGAATAGAAATGATTTACAACAAATAATATTGGCAACAGCAATAACAAAAACGGCTCTCTTAATTGTTTTACGCTCAACTGAGTCAATTGTTGAAATTATAACAAAAGGAACAAGATGTTTTCCATCGTTAAATTCTCTTATATCATATATTCGTGCGCAACATAAAGAATTACCAATACATGGCAGTCTTCTTGTTGATTGGTATCATGCAGCAGATATATTAGGCTTACTTCTTGAAGATCCTGATTGGCTTGTACAGCCGCGAAAAGCATTCTGGGCTATGCAAGTATGCAATGAAACATTAGCGTGGGCTCGCGTAGTCTTTAATGAAAGTTATCGTAAAACATCTGCAGGCCGACCAATATTCGATCGAGATGATAGCATAAGTCTTTTTGATCCAATAAATCAAGAATGATGTTTATTTACTAACTATATAGATGTATATTTCAATATGTATCATGAGTTTTTGATTACATTTAATCACCTTTTGAAATAATGAAGAATATTATTAAATATATATTAGTCCTGACTGAAAGATTAATAGTGTCTACTAGATAGAAGAATACTCTAACAATAGAATATATATATATATATATGTTGCAAACCAGAAGAGAAAAAAGAATGAAATATTTTAAAGTTTTTCAATAAACGATGACTTTTTAAATGATCCTACTGCTCCGGCATCAAAATTCATCGTTAATTGCTTGTCTTTTGTCACTGTGATGTTAGGTGTTGAAGTTGAAATCAGTTCGACAGGCTTAGTAACATTGTTTATTGGTGGCTTTGTCATATCAAGAAAACCAGTGTTAGCTTCATCGTCAGCTGGAAAAACAGTGAATGGGTTCGTATAAACAATCGCCGATGGAACCATTACAATACCACCTGTAAGATATCATATGGACTATACTGCTATTCATTGATGACACAAGAAAAAAATATATTTAACGTACGATCTTTTGTTTTTAAATGTACATATCGAATATCAATAAAATGGACGAGACCTTTTGTAGTGGAACATAGCATTAGATAGAACAAAGATTGCTCCGTAAAATCAATACAGATATTTACCTTCAATTCCACCGCCACTTCCATGAACTTTTATTCGACATCCTCGAACAAATGGCTTATTAATAACAAGAAAAATACCTGATATGAAGTTCGTTGCTACTTCTTTAAGAGCAAAACCAATTGTAAAACCTGTTATACCAATACCAGTTAATAATGGTTTAGTATCCACACCAAATGTTCCGAGTGTGGTCACAACAATAAAAGTATAGATGGTTATTGCACCTGTTTTTGATATTAAACGAGCTAAATCTTCATCTTGTATAATAGTTGAACGAAGTAATATACGTTCTATAATTGAAGATATTGACAGAAAACGCTTGAATCGTTGCATCGTTGTCAATGGAGGTCGTGAAATTGTTGATATCGTAGAGTCTAACGGTTTCTCTCTCCAGTTGAACCAACGAAAAAATCGACGTACACGACCAGGTTGTCGTTGATTGGGTGTGGTTTGAGCTAAGTAACGATTATGCTGGCAAAATGTATAAGTTAGTTGACTTCTGTACGATGCTTCTAAATATTGACTCGCAATATTAGAAGTGAGTCGAGAAATCATAAGAAATGATCGACAATACATATCCAACACTACGATAGAACTATTAAATCTAACCTCAAAAACAAAACAAAAATTAGAAAACGAGATTAATATAATGTATAAAAAGCTTTAAAAATGTCATTTTCCTATTGCAAGTCAATCTCATTGATATCTCTTATTATTTGAAACAAGAATGTTCAATATATTGATGAATAGAGAGATACTTATAAGTAAATTGAATAAGTACTTTGTTTTTTATTTTACCGATGTATGAAAAGAACAATTTAAAACAAAAAAGAAACAAAATGAAGTAAAACTATGAGTATCTTTAAATAAATATATGTATAATAGTCTATGTCAATGGTAGAGGAGGTGGTACTTTGGATTTTTCTCGTCGAATGGTTTCACTTAATGTAATCGAAGGAAGTTTACACATGCCATAGGATGCATATGCGACAACATTGCGATTTGGCTCTGGATCCATGGCTTGTGTTTCAAGACCATAGAATGATCCTAATTCGTGAATTACGTGACGTTCATTTATTTTCATCGGTTTAAAGGAATGGCATCGCTTTGAAACACGATGACGTTGAGTGTCTTCAACGAGTTGTGTAAACTGTCGTTCAACAGTTTGTACAAATTCAAGATGTTTTTTTGCATAGTCGCGCAAAAAATCCGTGTAAACAACAGCTGTCTGTCGTGATTCATCAATATTAATAGATAAAGCTTGCGCTAAATTCTTATTTCGTTGTATTATACGACATTCATCATCACATTCTAATTGTTGTTGTTGTTGCGATTGTTGTTTTCGTGCAAGCGATAAATCAATGGTTCGAACAGATAATGCTTGAACAAGTGATTGAGTTAAATCAGTGTCGTCATTTCCTTCTGTAGGCTTATGGGATTTCACATTACAAACAATATCTTTTACTAAACGACCACATGGACATCGAACTTTAACTACTTCGCAACATGTTGTCGCCGGACATGATTCATATCCATGACACATGACATTACATGGATGGCCACATTCCCGTCGTTTTATAGTACATCGTTGTGTACATTTTTGATCATTTGATTGGCATGGCCCTAAGTGACATGCACGTGGACATGTATGAACTCCGCATGCAAGTGTTTGACCACATGGTTGACCACATAAGACTTCTTTTAAATGACAGGGAACCTAAACAAATATAGAATTATTTTAGAAGTACAGACAATCAAAGTGAATTTTCTTTTATACATTATTGCGCATTGTATGTTCTCCAACACACATTTTTGAAACGAGATGTGTACAAGGTGGACATTCGTCCTCATTATGACAACTATGATAAACAGGATGATCACATGCATGTGTTCGATTACATTTATAATTGCATATTGGAGGTTTGGTACCACATGGAACAGGCGGTTGAATTACAGTTTGACCACAAGGGCATGCTAATTCATCGTAACTATTGATTGGGCATTTACGACATAAATTTTTATGGCATAATTCTTCGCACTTACTGAAAAAAAATATAATGAAAAATCATATATGTACCATATAATTATTTTTAGTTAGATACATACTGTATGCCACAACTTAGTGTTTTACCGCAGATTATTTCACAAACGTGTACATCATGATCACAGCATGCTTCATTACATCTATATGAAACAGACGATAATGATAATTCGTCTTTATACGACTTAATGTAACTATCAGTATTGATTACATTTGATTCGATGTGTAATCAAGTTTTGTTTCTGTTTCGTGAGCGTTAAAAAGAATCCTTGAAGATTTAAATTATCTTTAGGATAAAATTGCAGGAAATTCAAGTTTTTCATTACTTGAACGGTTAAAAATTAATATCCGTTTCGATCACTTAAGATAGCAAAGTAAATAATTTCTCTCTCTCCTTGCGCAGACACTGACGTCATTTTTTCCTTATTTCATAATTACAGGTTTTCTCTTTCTGTTATTCCAGTTCCAAAATTATCAAGCAGAACTGAAAGATATTTCATTTTCAAGTTAAGTACTGCTTGCCTATCGTGCTTGACAATTGGGATATTAGTGAAAATCGATGCTGAGTGCTATTTTTTGTCGTAACCATACAAACCGATAAACCTTATAATTCTGAGTCGACTGAATACTCTGATGGTGGAAAAGTGTACAGCATTAAATGATGACAGCTGTTACGAAAAAAACATTTTTCATAAAAATAATGTTCGACAAAATGTTAACCTCTCCAGGATAACTACAGTTCGTTCAAAACACTTGTATTGACTTTTTATAAAAATTTATTCTTTAAAAGTGTTTCTTTTTTCGTTATATTTCGGCAGAAAAAATATGGTAGTAATCTACCATTTCACGTTGTGTCGATTGGCACATGTTCCCAATAAAATAGTGCACAGCTTTTATGATATGAACTTCTAAAATCACATTTAAGATCTAGAACAAGACACGAGTAGAATGATGTTTAAAAAAAACTATACGCTGAAATATTCTCAACTGTTGAACCACTTCTGTTTTGAGACTATTATAGTGCTATCTGAATCGTTTTCACGAGAAATAAAAGATCTCGTTTTGATTTAATCATCTGGTCTTTATTTGTCGAATAATGAACAATTTTCTATAGGTGTAACCTATCAGTTATGCATCACGAAGATTCGTAATTCATCGAATTGAATTACTTTTCTCAAATAGAGTTTGCAGTCACTAGAAAACAAGTTCAGTAAAGCTTGCACAAGTACGAAGATTTTGTTACCGCGAAATTGACTAAATAAAAAGCTTTTTTTTTCCTTGGACATTTAATTCAACGTAATTGTTTCTTTATGTGAGATTGCTTGGATAATTATAAACATCATCTTTGGTTTAAACTTTAGTCAACTGCCATTGACTGTAAACGTTCATGTATGTAAATGTTTTCAGCTCGAAAGATTATGATACAGATTCTCAAATGTCCTATGCTCGTAAGTCAAATATCTAATCGATTGTGTCTAACTCGAAACGAAAAAATCGACAAACGGAATTCAAACAGACTTTGACACTAGTTTCAAACGCACAACTCCTGATAAAATTCCTTTCTTAGTTAAGTCAGTTTGCATGTCATTACATTTGAAAACGAGAAAGTAACTTACCGATGTTTTACACATAATTTCTTTTTGTTGCACCGTCGTTCACAACAAAATGGATTTTTTACTGGATCATATTTTATGACTTCTGTACATGATGTCGATTTACTTGTTTGTCCGCAACGGCATCGAAGAATCGATTGTTTACTACAAGGTGGACATGGACCATTATGGCATGGAGCTGAACATCGATGATGATCATCGATTGGACCACATGGTAGAATTTTTTCACATATTTTTTCACATGTTGGTAACTAAAGAGAAAATGTTTGACAGATCTATCTTTCTAAATATTCCTTTATGATTATGGTAATTTATTCTTACGGGATCAACACATGATATTCGTTGTTGATTATCCATATTTGTTTTTCCACAAGCACACGATTTACAATATTCCGGAAGTAACAAACAATTTGGACAAGGTCCATCATGGCATGGCTTCGTACATTTATGATGACCACACGACAGCAACTTGTCACATGGTTCACCACATGTATATGCTTTTAAACTTCCAGTTTCACTGCTACATAAAACTTCTCGTTCGGTACCATGGGAGTAACACATCTGTTTTATTAATTCATCGCATACTGCACAGTCTCGAGGATGACAAATCTAAAAAATTCAAATAATAATCGATTACTCATATTGCATGTTTCATCTCCTATTTTCTTACCAAATCGCATATGTGATGTTGGCATGTTTTCAGTTTACCACATTTATTTTCACATTTAATTACAGACTTCGAACTACACATTACCATGCGAGATTCACGACCACATAAACATGAACGTTTTATTGTTGTTGTACATGTTCGACAAGGGCCAGGGTGGCACAATCTAATAGTGCACAAATAAATATGTAAGAATAGAGATTTATCTTTCATAATAAACAAAGAAATGATTACTCTGAACAACGATGCTTGCAATCATTTGCTTTTAAATTTAAGCGTTTTTCACATCTCTCGCCGCATGAGTGCGGAATTTCTCCTGGTTGAAATACTGGATTTAAGCGTTTACGACAGAAGCAATTGTATATCGGACTTGTTGAATACGAATATTGACAACCTGGACAACGCCAACTTTTATCTGTTCCACTTTCTTCTGAATGAGCCCATTTTCTAATACAATTCAGATGAAAGATTTTATAACATATGTCACAAGACCATATTTCTTGATCACGACTGAAATATAAAGCGAAATTCTTATGAAAATTTTTCTATCGTATATAATGCAACGTACTCGATTTTAATTATACATATCATGCATTCATAAATGTTTTCAAATAATTGTTCAGTTAATGTTGAACGAAGATTCTCGACTTCGGTTGTTGATCGTGCTGATGAATTACTATTTGGACGATTAGTTACTTGTTGATTTGCTTGCGATACGGATGATCCCTGACGATAGTTTGGTTGTCGTTGTTGTTGTTGTTGTTGTTGATTATTGTAGACATAATGTCCTCCTCTGGAACTGGTTGGTTGTCCATAATAATTCATATGACGTGGATACCACTGTTGTGGTTGTTCTTGATATGAACGATTGCTGTAACGTGCATCTTGTGAACTTAATTGTGTTGTGTGACGTCTTTGTTTTCTGCTGTGATTATGATGGTTATTATTGTTATTTGAATATTCACCTTGACGAGGTATATTCTCTGGCTGAGCAGAGGATGTAAAACTGTCAGTCATATTTCCTTCGAAATAGAAGTAATATCTGAAATTAATCGAAATAGAAGAAAATGAATTAATATATACATCAATGTTACTCTGCTATCGAAGTCATAAAGTGGGGAGGCTGTAATTGCGAAAGTTACATATGACTATTGAGTAGAATAGTATGATGCAATACAGAAATATACCATTTAGTCAATTATTTTTGGAACTTGAATAGTTTTTAATAATTTTACAAGCATGCTGAGCTAATTTTTACGTACGATGAAATATTTTTATTTAGTTCAATCATTGTGCGAATAAATATTTGTCTAAAAGTGTTGAGAAGACACAGAAAACACAAGAGAATACGGATATGAGTCACATCTAACTAAGCATAGAGCGGTTAGCTCAATGAAATTTTTTCTGAGAGATGTCATTCGACGTCAGTTTACACATCGATAATCATTTATGGTGGATAGAAAAAATTTTTATTGAGAAAAAATTCGGTATTTCTGTCCACAGTTTATGTATTATTCCACAATTTGAAAATGAGCGTGAAAAACAAATTGCCATGATTCGAAATATATAATTATATTCATGGTTGTTCCTGTGCTCTTTACCAAAGATTTTCTATAAATGACTTGAAAATTTTAAAAACGAATACATTTTATCAAAGATAACTGATAGCAAGAGTAGCACGAGTAATTATTACAGTTTCAAAGGTTGATGACAAGCTGCTGATTCATGGGCGGCGTAGCGTCATCAAGCTTGGTGATGCTCATAACCTTTTTACATAAAGTAACCTAGGGGAAATTTTTGAACAAAGATGCTTGAGAAGACTATTTCCCTTTCATCAATGTTGATTGCGATTCGGATCCGGTCGCCGACAGGTACACTGTTGATGACGCACAACAGGCTCATTCACAGTTTGATAACTGTTCTTCTGACTCATCATCGACAACGATAAGTGATATATCTTCATTTGGAACTTATTCACTCTTTTCATCGTTGATCGACGTTAATAAATCAGCTGTCCATCTAGTATTCCTCTTTTTCTCTGTGTTCATAAACCAGCTAGGAAACAACTAACCACATTGGGAAGAAAACATGAAAAAGAGGGAAAATATCGAAACAACACGAAAAGAAGAGAAAGATCCAAGTGAAGAAAATGAAAGAAAAAAAGCTATACATATATAGGATATAACATAGATATATATGTGAGAATATGTATCTGAACATGTCAGGTGCTTAACATGAAAAATTCTTGGAAAAACAAATAACAATGTGCATTCCAAAATCAAGCGAGGCTGAGCCTCTACAGCTAAAAGCTGGGTGCACTCAAGCCTCACGGGTCTCAATGGCTCCGCTGCCACCGTGCTGATCATCAAAAGTATGAAAAAGTGATAAAACTAATAGTATTTTCATTTTCTTCTTATTAGAGATACTCAATGTCTCTTAATACAACAAGGTGAGATCAAAGTATGGAATACAACCTGTGAAATAAATTTCCGAGAAAAGTAACATTGACCCATCTGTACATAACAGTTACTGGAATCAATTTTTTCTCTGGTAATACATTTTGATGAATAGTTGTTTATCGTTGCAACTTTATCGAACAATACGAGTAGCTATTCTCAGGTCATGCTTTTTGCATTCATGATTAACCTGTTTTTATGAAGAGATTTTGGAAGCACTCGAGTATTTTCTAGGATTACTATGAATCTCATTTTATAGAAGTATTCACTCTCTTTGATTTATTTGATTTAATGTTGTAATAAATACAGACTAAAAAAATTGGAAGAGGATTCCGTCATTAGTATCTTGCTATGGTTATCAGACTCCATATTTTGAAATTCGACAATAGTGTTGATTATCAGAGATGTAACCTATTTATATTCTCAAATCTGTACATTTTCATCAAACAACAATTAAAAAGCAATAACTATCGATGATGACGCGCACTGTAAAAAGTTAGTTTCAGGATTAATTGAACGAAAGTAAAAAGATCGAATGGAAGAATCCCGAAAATAGAACGAAAATAAAAATTTACAAAGCGCAAAATCTCGAAAATGTGAAAAGTAAAATTAATTGAAGTAGTTGATAGATACATGGTTTATTGATGATAGATGTATTAATTAGTGAACAACCAGTACAAATAAAGATGATGCATAAAATGACTATAATAATGCGGTGCTTTCTCGCGTGAATAAGATAACTGTAAAAATATAACTCAAAAGAAAAATTAATAGAGCACAGTTCATAAGAGCAAAGACAGTATTAATTAAATATTTATTGTTCTTTGATTTCGTATCCTTTGCCACAAGTAATGATATATTCAGTAGATATTTTTTAAATCAATTTCGGAATTTTCAAATCTTCATGATAAAACAACAAGCCGTTTTCTCACAACAGTAGTTTTTTCGGCAAGAAATAAAGAAAAGAATGAACTACTAACAGATGAGTCATCAGCCATGAAACATTAGTTTTTTCTCAAAGTTTTTGAGATTTTTTCTTTCTTAGTTTTTCATTTCGAGATATTTTTTTCCAAATTTCCCCTTTCAGTCAATTAACATGTTACCCAAAATTAAAACTTACTCGAGTAAAAATCGAATACCTGACAATTTATACTTGAATATCAAACCTGATATGTAAATTTTGCACTAGATAAATAACAACCTATTTGAAATTTTCTAAATTTGAAAAGTAAAAAACGTATCGAGTAAAACCCGTGAATTTTTGTTACAAACCAATTTGAAAGAAAAATAGTAAAATTTCCAAGGACACCACATATAGTTGAATCTATAAAGACACTTTGCTTTCATTTTTTTTAATCCTTGTGGAATCCGTACGGGAATCTTTTTCCAAGAGTGAGAATAGCAGCCCGCCGATATTGATGGATTGATATGCCTTCACTGTATTCAAAATAACGCTATTATTGGACGACTTTGAAATTTGACTCTATCGATCAAGTGCTTTTATTTGCGTTTGTAACAAGGTTTTTAGAAATCTTATTCTCCATCATGATGATCATAATATGTTTCAAAATGTTCACGAGGTTAGCAGTAATAATGTCGAAAACAAGAATATTAATAATAAAAGTGATTTTTAAATGTTATATAGAATTCTCGTTAGTGTAGAATATGTTTTTAAATATCTTGTAATGTTAATATTCTAGAATAGGTGAAATATAGTTGAAGAAAAAGAAATTACGATATGCGATTTTTTCCGTTTAGCAACTACAAGTGATAAACTGTCCAAGTATTCCACAGCATTCATTTCATTTTCATAATAGGATTCACCAAGATTATATATGCAGCGTGAAATAGCAACCGTTTCGGGTTGTTTTGATCTTGGTCCTGAACATGCACTAAATTGAATAGACATTTGATGAAAACGTTTCTCTTCTCTTTGTACAAATTTGATAAATGACCGTCTCATAAATGAAAGCTATTAACGCAATCCCTTACGGGATTAAAAATGTGAAATACGATTTAACTGCTTTTAACAGTCACAGGAATCTTGCTTTACTTTATGGGCGCTAGTAGGGGTGGCACTTTAACTTTACTTTAAAAGTTAAAGTTAAAGTAAAAACACTTTAAACTTTAACTTTAATAAAAGTAGTGCAAAAATGAAAAATAATTTTTAGCTCTTTATGTGCGATTTGGTGTGGTTTTTAGAGTAACTTTAAACTTTAAACTTTAAAAAAGTTAAAGCACTTTAAACTTTAATTAAAGTTTAAAGTAACTGTAAAAACCACATAGAACCGTACATAAAGAGCTCAAAATTATTTTTCATTTTTACACTACTTTTATTAAAGTTAAAGTGTTAAAGTGTTTTGCTTTAATTAAAGTTAAAGTTTAAAGTGTTTTTACTTTAAACTTTAACACTTTTTTTAAAGTGTTTTAAAGTTAAAGTGCCACCCCTAGGCGCTACTAGCCATTTCCACACCATTTTCTTACACAGCCAGTAGAGTGCCATAAAGAAGCAGCTAATATATTTTCGTCAGAAATTACTCACATATAATCACTAACCCTATACTATACATCGATGACGTTCAGTGACGCACTTGAGGACTTTTTATCGCTTCTGTGACGGTCTTCAATCCTCTCTGTAACGGTCTCTAACGGAGGAATCACCTGTCGGTAACGGTCTGGGGGGGGGGGGGGGGGGGGGGGGGTCGGGTGCTGAAAAATTTCTACCCTAAACACTTCAACATTCCTTTTAGTTCGTGTTTCACAAAATAGGTAAAAATTTCGCTTCAGTAATATCTAATGAAGACGGAGCAGTTATAGTCATGAAAGTAGAATTTTAGTTATATGATAACTCTTTCTCCAACTTTTTTAGCTTCTCTATATCAGGTATATCCGATCACTATTATTACTGGTTTAGAATCTAGACTAGTAGAATCATAAGAAAAGTCACAGTGATTCGTTGTTTGTTTTTCGATATTTTTCCTCTTCTATATTTTGTCTTTTGAAATGCACCCTTTCGATATTTTCCAGCACACCTTATGTTTAACTACGTAGTAATTGTATTTTTCAATGTGCGTTCATTTCATTGTTTTTGATAATTGATCGATGAAACTCATTTTCACGAGAAATCACTTTATGTGAGTATGTGGAAGTACAGCTATCAGATTGCAACACAATAATACATCAATGGGTTTCTCTGAGTGTTTTAATTCACGAATAAGAGAAAATTTGAATGCAAAAGGAAAACGGAAACAATAAAAACAAATGAATACAAATTTTTATTCTGTTCAATATTCACTGGTGACATAGTTCTATCTTATCCCATACATAAATTTGGACATTATTTATCAGTTAAATTTGATTGAATCTATCTTCAATTTAATGAAAACTAATGAAAATCAACAAACTAGATTGCATCATTGAAGAAAAAACCTTTTTGAGGAGAAAAAATATATTAGATTAAATTATGAATTTATAGTAGGCAGTCGCTTATTAAAAATCGAGTAGCATACTTTGTTTGGTTGTTTCCTTAAATGAGATGGCTGTTCATCAGATAATTATTATTATTCTATAATATTATTTTTGAAAGATATTTACAAAACCTAGTAAGTTATCATTGAAAACACTTAGACACATTCAACTGAATCTCTTTACGTGACGAAGATGAATTACATACTGAATCTAAGCTGAATGCAAGGTTCTGCATTAATCTAAGTACCCTTATTAACTTATATAAGTTTTTAAGTCTGGAAATCAATATGATATCGGAAGTCTATCTAAAAACCCTCGTCGTAATTGTTTTTCTCCGGCTACATCCAAGTAATTTTGATGAAAAGCATACCATAGTCTCGGTTAGATAATGCATTTTATGAAATATTCATTTCCTAAATAACGTGCACAACACATCTTCTAGTATCGAGAAGTAATCGATGTTAGAAAATGTATTCTACATCAACCTATACTTTTAGTCGTTCGCTCAGCTGCTTGTAAATACGATTGGTTTAAGTTCAGGTGGTTTTCACTTGATTGTAGGAATTGAAATCTGTTTTTTCCTTTTGATGTTTTGTAGATTTCTTCGAACAATTCAAGCCATGTTTAATAGCTACTACAACAATGTGTACAGAATTATTGCCGACTTCCTGAGATACCGACTTGTATGTAAGTAGTACTCAATGTGAATTGAAACGGATCGAAATCAAATAATGATTTTTTCATGAACTTTCATGAATTATGTTGAGAGCATTTTTCAATAAATAGACTCGAATCAAATATGTCTTTTCTATGGAATCATTCCAATTCGTACTCAATATGATTATCGATAAGACACAAAATTTCGTTGCATCACATGTGTACTATGTCCTAGCGAAATGTTCTCAAGAACTTTAAAGCAGCATAAATAATATTTTGCCGTAATTTTTGAAGCAAGTCAAAACTCATAGCAATTATGTAATATTGCACATATTGTAGTTCTATGCTGTTTCTGTAATATGCGGAAGTTTCAAAGAAAATGCGAATCTTATGCAATCATGTAAGAAGAGAATAATAATATTGCTTTCGTGACAAAAAACGTGTCCACGACTTCGGTTATTGATAAATTTCGTAAGATTGACAAAATGATGAGTTAAATTTAAATGAGTACATTCGAAGAAACTTGCTAGTATATTTAGAAGCAACGAGAAAAGTTTTGAAACTTTTAATTTAGCTTTATGTGAAATTGTATTGAATCGAGCTTGCGTGTAAGTATACAATCTAACTTTCTATGAATGATAGACTTAAGTAGGTTAACCGTCGTGTACAAGTTTCTATCGCATAGTATAGTTTATTTCCTTCGGCTAATGATATAGCGAAAAAGATGAGTATCAGATGATTTTATCCGTACAACCAGAGGCATAAATAGAAGTGAGAGAGTATGGCATTGTACATCCTTGTATTTTAGAAATTTAACTACACAACCAGAGCTCCCAACAGGCCAGGCTAGCCTGCAGGCGCCTGGTTGCCTCACAGGCTAGACTGCAGGCCAGGCTAATTTTTGAGATTTTAGCCTGATCTAATGCAGGCCATGCCGACGGTGACCAGGCCGCCAGGCCAGGCCGGTCTGAACTGTTCAGCCTGCTCAAAATTGAATTAGAAGGATTTGATCTGCTAAATATCATACTGAATGTCGCTGTACTCCAACTTACACTATTAAGAAAACAGAAAGCAAATCATGATTGAACTGGATTTATTCCAACAATTATCGCGAAAGATACAATGAGAAAGACTAAAACAAAAACGAAGACAAAGTAGTCATTGAATTTTCACCTTTTATTAGCGAAAAGATGATGAATTAAGTAAAAACTGACAGTCAATTCAATTGACTTTGCTTAGCTTTGTTTCGAATATGGAGGATGACGTTATCTATTGAAGTTGTCTAATAGTGACTGTTTCTTTTGTGACGTGTTAGTGGTGTTAATTCACAGAGTTTTTTCTATTTTCTAATATATAGGACACATTTTTAAAATTATTGCTAGTAAGGGTTTGCCTTCCCCTTTGCAGCAAACTTTATGAGTGGCTCATCAAAAATGTTTGAAACTTTCCGAGTAGATAGATCTGGATCAATAAATTACAAGTATTCATAAACTCACGCTTCCAAAATGCTTGTTCAAAGAAAATATCGGGTCCACAAGGATTAAAAATTGCCTCTCTAATCGCCCAATTTCTCAGCTGCTGTATGTTCGATAGAGCTGAAGATTTTTCACAGACACTAGAAGCACTTTAGGGTGCCTATTGCTGTGAATTTTTTCTCTCTCATCCCCTTTGAATAAAAAATTTGTTTGAATAGTGCTTCCTTCGTAAGACCTGTCAAAGTTCAGCGCAAGAATATTTTTTTAATAAAAACAAAATTAATACTAGTAACACTATTTGTTACTTGTAGAAAAATTTCAGCTTAATCGAATATTTCATGCCTGAGAAATGGGGCAATTTTGACAATGTCGACTTAAAAACTAGGTTCGAGAAAATCACGAAAGAAAGAAAAAACGTC
This sequence comes from Rotaria macrura, assembly GCA_900239685.1. Taxonomy (NCBI): domain Eukaryota; kingdom Metazoa; phylum Rotifera; class Eurotatoria; order Philodinida; family Philodinidae; genus Rotaria; species Rotaria macrura. The sequence goes on from OENT01000007.1 coordinate 288,387, forward strand.
CTATACCTCTACGGTAATCGATTTATATTTTCGATTTTTTTACTTCACGGTAATAATTGAATCCTCTAAACATCACCGATAGATAGAGAACACTTCATAGCACACATACAGCAGAAAAAAACAAGAAACGAAAAATTTGAAAATTTCGGCTCAGGAAAGGGAATTCCCTGAAAAACAGAAATAAATAGCCACATTAATCTTCAACATTATGATTAAATACTGACTGGAATGGATTTGTGTTACAAAAAGAAGCATCACTTTTCTTTTGGTTTCTTGTATGCCTGACTTGCAGGCCAGGCCAGGCTGGGTCGAAAGAAAGTGGCCTGTTGGCAGCTGTGTACACAACGTCCTATTTTTAGTATTTTTCAGCACTGAAAACCTTCTGTATATTCCGTTATCTTCTAAGGTTATTTACATCCCTGCATACAGAAAAATCTTCTCAAGGATAGTTGAAACCTATTCTATAAGTAGTTCTTGTGCTTCAATAAGATGTCATGGTGGTTTTATCTTCTTTTCATTGTTCTACACAATGAAAACCATCGATTTTCGTGAAAAATTAAGAATATCGTTTCATGAATTTAATACGTCTACTATGGATAGAATTTGTCAGAATACAATAATCCACTAGATAAGTAACAATGTTTTTTGTCATTTTTCTCATATCTGTTTCAATTGTTTTTCTAATGCTGCAAATAAAAATGGTCGGTATGAAATCAAGCAAATTTTTATTTGAGATTAGTTCGGAAATGCAAGTGACAAAAATATATTAAGGGCACAGTTTTATTTGAGTGGCAAAAGTTTGACGTTAAATTGAATTTTGAGCCAAAGCTAATATTTATGCTGCACAATATCTGAAAGAGCAGTAACCCAGTGTCTTCAAATAATAAACATAGAATCCGTTGCAATTTGTGACGATGATACCGTTGACAGAATAAGTACTGTAGCATATATCACCATTGTATATGAAGCAAGCGTATCCAGATGATAATCCTCCAACAGTTGTTGGAAGACTACCATTAAACCAACTTGGATAGTATGTGGCGCAATATCCTATAGTTGTTGGAGTTGGGTTCAGTATTGTACCTGCTGATGAAACGAATCGATACCATCCTGTAACTAGAGAACTATCACAATTGCAGCTAAGACAATAGTAGCCCACATTTCGTGTTCCATCACTGATATTCGTGTATGAAGTGCACTGTGAAGGCAGACTCGAGCTGTACGTACTACTTCCTACACATAGAAAACCGAAAGTAATTATTATTTGCAAATTAAAAATGATGTTTTTCCTATACAAACCGGTATTCGTCGTTGTATTACATGTTCCCGATTCTTGAAAAGAAAAGATATCGAATTCCTTGCAGTCGGACATCATATCGACTTACTCGTGTCTATATACATAGTAGTGATTATTGCCAAAGGCACTCCGAAAATAATCACACTAGCCATAGCGCTCATAAAGACCAACATTGCAATAACTATATTCGACAAACTAATTGAAATCGTCAGAAAAGAGATGATCAATTCAGTAGACTCATATTGTTTCGTTAGCTAACACTCACTCGTACGTATGACTAGCCAACGACTTCGGCGAACCAATACCATTTTGCCATTGACGATCACTGTATGAATACTGATGTTGCATTGGAGACTTAGGTACCGATAGAGACATCAATTCACTTATCATTGGCGTCTCATCCCAAGCAATCTTTTCAGTGTTGCCTCGCTGATTGTCGATCATGCTTAGAAGGCGTTCAGTTTGTTGTCACCTTTTGCTTTACTTATTTTAATGAGAGTGAGTTGTGTTGTATTGATTTTCGTCTTGGTAAAAAAATCTCGTGATCTTTTCTGTTCACTTGTCGCTCTTCAAAGTCTTCATCTCTCACTTGACTCCATAAATAAAACGTATATACAAAATAAAATAAGACTCATTTTTTAAAAATTAATTAGTACTATGAAAATACACAATCCAATCTGCAGCTAGAAAGGCATGTCTTATAAAAATTAAAAAAATGCATTGATAAACAACAACAATAACATCTACATGAAATTTGAGAATATCGCTTTCATTGTCGATGTAATGGACAGAGTGTGGAAAAAACAAATTCAAAGAAGGTGAATTATTCAATGTCGTCCTGCAGAATCTTGGAAGATAAACTTTTATAGTATTACTAAGAGATCCTTGTAGTTTTTAAAAGTAAAATTTTGTTGCCAAAGCTTATCGAAAGTCTTTAAGGGTAAGGTTCTTAGAAATTGTTTTAGTAACCATTAATCACTAGAAATTTCATAAGTATAATAAAGTCTTTTTTTATTTCTTCTACATAAAGAAGAAATACTTTGGAAAAAGAATATAACGTACAAATGAATGTGAATTTTTCTATAGAATATGCCAGACGATTGTGATTTTTATATCAATTATTTTGATTGTTGTTAATTTTAATGTGACCAAAGGAATATCTCAAGTCATTTTGAATCATTTGGTAAAATATATTTTATGTTATCGGAAAATGTATTTCTCTTGAAGGATCAGAAAGCAATGTCTTTTGCTTTGTTGTTAATAAAGCCAACGAAATGCACTGCAAACAAAATCTGTGAATATTTTTGTACTATAGTCATGTCTCTAACCAAAGCTCTCGGTTTTTTTCCAGAGGGGGGTGATGGCTAATTATGTTCGTGCAGTCACTTTTGAAAATCTTTCACAGACAGTCTTTGTCTTTTCAACTGAGACTTTTTATGTTCAACGTACCGAACGAAGCGTTACTCTGTAATGTGCGTTCGACTCGTCATACAGTTTCGACTTCATACAATGCCGGCTCAAAATCTGAACTGTCTGGAATAGTAATCAGAAACTTAGATGCACAAATGTAATTTGCAGATAAACAATCTGAAACTTTTGACAGACACTCTGAAAAACATGTCGGGGCTAGCATCTTTCTGTATAATCCGCTATTTTTCAACCTAGATGTTCGATTTTAGATGAGTTAGTGTTTCTTTAATTAAAACTTATTCGTATTTGAAAAACAATCAATGAAAAGTGGCAAGAAGATAGTTCAGTAAAAACCGCAATGCAGTAATTGTCTGTATAAAACTCTTGTAGCAATCCAATATTTACGAAGCACAATATCGGAAACTGCATGAAGTCATTGGTCTCAAGTAAAACACAAAGAAGTCACTGCAATTTGTTACAAGAATCGAGGTCATTGAATAGCTTCCATAGCATAAATTACCACCATAGTTAACACAGACCGTACCAGTTGTAATTCCACCGAGAGTCGTAGGAAGACTACCATTGAACCAACCTGGATAGTACGTGCCACAATACCCCTGACTAATAGCAGTTGTACTTAATGCAGTTCCCGCTGGTGCTATAAATCGATACCATCCTGAAACTAGAGTATTGTCGCAATAGCAGCTGAGACAGTAGTAGCCTGAGTTTCGTGTGCTCTCTGCATTAATTGTATATGAACTACACTGAGACGGTAGAGTCACATTGCTCGTACTACTTCCTGTAAGTAAAAAACCACGGGAGATTCAATAGAAAACAAAGCGGATATACTAGTGCTGGGCAAACCTGTATTTGTCGAGCTGCAAGCATTACTTTCTAATATAATAAAAACAATGTGAATAATTTAATATAGAGATCTAATATATTTTGAAAACTCACTATTTTGTACATATACAACAGTCATCGCTACTAATGGCACACCAACAAGTATGAAACCAATGATCAAACCAGTTGCTATTGAGATTATGATGGGTTTCTTGTTCGATTTGCTGCCCCTATTCATTGGAAAACAATCATAATAAGTACGATTAGTTCACTACAGGAAATCAATCTGACTCGTTTTTCATAGGATTAAATAAATCTGATTGAATATTGTCAGGTGTCCATGGTTTATTTGTTGCCGATTTATATCTTGGTAATTGGCTATCCCTGTGTGCATATTGTGGTTGAATTTGAGAGAAACGTGTTGATACAGGCACTAGAGCATTCGATGACGACTGCATTTCCTTTCGTAGAATTTATCGAAACTGAAACACAGAAAATTTTCAAATTTTAAGTTTATGTTTTCTTCATCGCAATTCTTTCAATGTTCTATCAGTCAGTCAAATTCATTTAAAATGACTTGAGTGTCTTGTCCAAAAATAACTTATTGTCTCTCATTCAGCAATTAAAAATTTGCGCTAACGTGTTCATTGTACTGACGCTGGTAGTATTATTGGTTTTGCTTTCAATAGTCTTCAATGTATCTTTACATAGATTGAATCAATAAAAAAATTAGAAATAATAGTGTTGTGTCAGTGATTGACCCTTTCTGTATAGAAGGACATGTAATTATTTCTTTGGCAATAGACTGCTGTTTTTCTTTGATTCCAGGTGCGAAATCAACTTTTCTTTTATTGGTTATTTTTTATCTCTGTTTACTTTTCCTTACTAGTTATCTATCAATAATAATGGCTTATTTATTTAATGCTTTTTATCAAGAATACTTAAAAAATAATTCATGTTGATGCAACATTATTGTTTGATGAATTTTATTAGATTTATTGAAAATGTCTTTTTTCACAACGATAGTAAAATAAAGCGTGAGAAACTAAACAAAATTCCATTCAATTCTAATTAGAAAATAGATGCTTGTCCTATATGAAAAGCAATTGCTAGATTGAAAGTGAGTTCATTTAACTAGTAAAATCTCAAAGCATAAACTAACAATCTTAAGAATTAGACAGATGTGATTGATTCTCTAGAGTATAATTTAATATGCTATCAAGGAAGATTCCATAATGTATATTATATTATATGTGTGAATATCTGAACAGACACTAGTTCTATTCATGTTGGAAATATTGCTTTCTTGATGACATACTCAACCTTTGACTGTGTTTTACTTTGCTACTGATCCAATCACATTTTATCGCGTATGCATCACGACTAGCAATGTGCTGTTTGAACATGTTAATCGATTTCGTAGAAACACATTAGAGATTTAAAGCACTACTCTACTGTATCTAATACTAGGGTGTATACCATCGATTAAGGATAAGATAATCGTTTGTGTCCAAGTATAGTAGATGAACAAACTCTACGTCATACACATCTCACACTCAGCTTACAAATAGTAATAATAGTAAATATCCATTGATACAAACTATTGATAGTTCGATTCAACCATGAAATAATTGAAAAAAAACTTACTAGGCTCAATGACATCAATCATGTACATAAATAGACGAATGTGTAGGCAACCATATTGAATATTACACCCGTTACCAACATAGAACTGTGTTGATTATCTATTAAAGATAATATTGTGATTGTGAAAATTCTATCCGATGTGATGCACGTTCACATTAACTGATGGATTTCTGACTGATAAAATCTTCTGTTAGTACATGATCATCTTCGAGTATTCAGACTATTTTCATCAACGTACCATGTTAATTCGATTTAGTAGACAAATGTCGAAAACAAAATATCGGCAAGTAAAAGGGTCGACAATAAAACGTCGACAAAAAAATGTCCACATCGAAAATGCCGACGTGTAAAAAAATGTCGAAAATTCTATCATGATATAGGAAATTCGCGTAGCATATGCTTTCATCTAGTTTTTTCTTTTTGTGCATTTTCTTTATGGGTGTTGGCCTGGACAAAACTAAACACGGATTTAAACAACAGGTTATTCATGGCAATTCTGGCAAGTTAAAACAAGTGTCAAAGAAAACATGCACCATGCAGGGTAAATTGCAAGAACTTCGAAGGAAATATGACAAGCAAACGATTAAAATGAATGAATATCACCACGAATTATCAAAGCTTAATGGTACAAAATGAAAATTATACGAATGTGTTGGTGCAGGCCTTGAATCTATGATTCTGGCTCTTCGTTATCACTCAAATGCATTTTTATTTTTCATTGATATGTATTCGAATTTTACATAATAAACCATAAATTTACTTTATTCATGCTCCAATTTTATTTTTACATCATGAGCTTCTTTTCTTTGTATTTCATGATGTCAACGTTTTACATTGTCGACATTTTTCTTCTGTCGACATTTGATTTTTGACATTTTATCGTCAACGTTTGACTACTTTCCCGTTAATTCAAGTCGTTAAATAATTCGGTGTATTTTGCATAATGATTTTCAGAAAAAACCGAAGTCCTCCAATTTTAATCAACTCGTGGTCACTAAGATATAGAAATTTTTGCAATATTCTAGTAAATGATTGCGACAGTTTTAATTGAGGTACTATTTTCTAGAAATGATTTCATTTTAAACAAGTATTTACTTATAAGGTTATCTTTCTAAGATGAATCGATTTCTACTAAAATAGAGCAGAAACCTTATTTGACAAGTTTGAACAACACTTGGTGAAATCTGAACTGCATGTCATCATGAAAAACTCCTCAATATCATGGCTCTCGACTGTGTTACATCGGTTATCAATTTAGACAGTTCTTTTTTCATCCTCATTTTCTATATATTTTTTGTTAATCATTTTATGACTCATGTATTTCATTGTTTTATGATCGTCGTTTAGTTGTTCGAACATAAACAAATTGAGCACAAAAAATAAGTCTAAGCGACACTATTGCACTTGACAGCAAGTCGATATTGTTCATATTGTCATCGTGAAATTCTCAATAAGAAATGCAGCACATTACATTATCGTTGTTGGCAGAAGATATTGACATCAAGTATAGTCATAGTTTCTTATATCTGTTAAGTGGTTGATCTTAACAGTTCTATTGTTGTGGAATTGAGTCTGATCGTTTCTTTCTTTTGGGATTTATCCTGTTTTATTTAGTATCATTTTCTATTGTCGTTTAGATCTGATTTATTTATTTTTCTAAGTTTAATCAAGCTTCACAACATCTCTTTCGGTTATAGTTCAAATATTCCAAAGTTGATTTTTCTATCTTTTACTTCTTAGAATCGTACGAGTCTATCCACACCATAAAGAGAAGGTGTGGATGTAAATATGGATAAAATTCGATTAATTATTTACAATAAGTAAGAAAAAGTGAATATCAGATTTTTGGTTCACATAAGGAAGCTACTTCGTTTCTGACGATTACATGAATAACATGCGATTCCTAATGGTAGAACTAAAATACAAATACCATACTCTCGTTAATTTCAATTATCCACCTGTTCAGTAATGAACAATGCAAACATATTTTTTTGTCTTACAACCCTAGAATTGTTAAGACTCCACATGATCAAATTTATAAATGCAAATTTTCATTAGAAATCGATGTGAAAATAGCCGAATACTTCTCGACGTTTCAGATGCAACAAAAAGAGGTTCCTCTATCCATGTGCAATCAGGTCATAAAAATGTCTCGTTGTAAATATGCATTGTAAATCAGTCTATTGTTTTTGGCATGTTTGCTTTAAGTACAAAAATATGAAAAAATGAAAAATATATTTGAATAAAATAACATTTGTTTTATTAAAGTGCTTATTTCATATTTGTATATGATTACACAATATTTATTATCATCAAAATGATCAATCATAATGTACATAGTACGTACCAGAGCTCCGCGGGACGACAAAAAATTTGTCCCGTCCCGTCCCGCATCCCGTACCACCTTATCCGGCCCGTCCCATCCCGCTTTATTCGCTTTTTAGGGTCCCGTCCCGTCCCGTGTCCCGCGCTACCTGTCCCGTCCCGTCCCGCATTTATTAAGATGTCGAGTACTGTTAGAAATATAAGAATAAGTGCTAAAACATTTTTGACATGAAGCAAAGCCTACAATTCGTTTAGAATGACCATGATGATTAACGACTGCAGGAAAAGCAAACGTATTCCAGCAACCAGACGTTCGTTTACCCGTATTTTCTAAAACCACATATTCATTGGGCTTTGTTTTAAGCATAATTCGCAATTGAGAACATGTAAATTTATCTGAATTACGATTTGAAAACGATGGATTGATCAATAAGACATTGGAATCACAGGAAGTAATATTTTGTCCACGTGAAATGGCAATTGGTGACAAAATTTCAGGAGAAGACATTATTTATTTATTCGTTAAAACAACAACTGCTAATGTCTAAAAAAACAACCCAGGTCGAACAAGCACGGCCGTAAACGACCGTATACGGAGGAATACGGCAAAATACATGGTCCAGTATTACGATCGTATATCTCCGTGTCGTATACGGAGGNATACGACGATATACGGAGAGTAAAACGATCGTTTACGGTCCTCGTATACAAAATCCGTAAACGGTTTCAGTTTTCCACCGTATTTCTCCGTATACGATCGTATTTGCCCGTTTACGATACGGCGATATACGACCGTAATACTGGACCATGTAAAACGCTAAAATACGACCGTTTACGGTCGTGTGGGGAGCGTATACGGTCGTTTACAGCCGTATACGAAGTCCGTAATCGTCGACCTGGGAAAGATATTATTTCTAAATAATAAAAAAAAGATCGGAATGCCGTAAACAATAATTACAATACAATCACTGTATCGATTCAAACAAGTGATATATTATCATTGTGTGAAGACAAGCAATCGAATGACCTCTAACGTCGAATGCGTAACTCAATACATACATGTCGCAAAACTGCAATGAATGCACAATACTTAATGCCAATTGTGCTTGTATGAACTTGGCGGGACAGAGAAGTTAATTGATCTGGTCCCGAGAGGAATAAGTTCTGTCCCGCTCCGTCCCGCCATCTTTTCATTTTTACTGTCCCGTCTCGTCCCGCGTCCCGCGGAGCTCTGGTACGTACAATCATACTCAATGAAATCAATGATTGGCATTACTTGTTTCTGATCAAAATGAACATATTTTGTGTAATGATATTAGATACAAGTCAATAACTGATACAAGAACGAAGCATCCATCTAAGATCAAAATCGTACGAGATGATCTTATAGTATGCTATGTTTTTGTCTAGAAGTCAGGGCCTATTTGTTTGTAACAATCATATAAAAGAAGAATGAAGACATCAAATAATTCGAAACTAAATCTCTACGATTATTCCATAGGCAAACTAATTTTTAATTGATTTTTTTATCATGCCGATTAGTTAGTGTACTGAGTCTCACAAGAACATAACAAGGCAACTGATGCCTTTTGATAGAGAATAAGCAAAATGAATGAGATTCGGTAAACTCATATTCTGCAATCCATTAACGAATAGTGTCACTTTTTGGGGAGATTTGTAAAAACTTATGTGTTCAAATTTTACATATTTCTACAGGATTTATTTACCTATTTATTACTCTCTCTCTCTCTCTCTGACTCTCTCATTCACACACACTTCTCACAGATGATCTTCGTGCCAAATATGCGATAACATAGAACGACGCTCGAGTTTAAGTCACTTAAAACAAAAAGCATACATATGCTTTTTAAACAGTGTCTACTTTATTCAATGGAACAATGAACGAGTCAATTTTTTTCACATGACTTCTCCGATTGATAGAGCATAAAACGTTGAATAAAGTAAACTTTTCAACTTTTTGTTTCATTTGTTTTTATTTCAGTTAAAAAGTTTACTTTGCTCTGAATGCGTCATCGAAAAAGATAACACGAATTTTGTAATGTGTGTCGAATGTAGGTCAGCCACCACATAATCGAGAGAAATGAAATTTATTTGAAATCTGCAATTTCCACAGTCGACTAGTACATATAATATATATCATCTGATTCAGTTCCTTGAAAACCAGTGATTGTTCGTGTACAGCAACAGTTTAAATTGCATTAGAATTTGAAAGTTTTGTCTATGAATTTACTGAGAATATTTGTGATCCACTTTTCTCTGTACTACATACTTAGCTAGTTTTTATTTTTATATCCGTTCATTGGTAGTGATACCATCGAAAGCACCAAGATCATGCAGATTTTCTTCAACTCTCGTATCAAGAACATGTCAATGGCAAGCTTGGAAATATTTCCTAGCATACAAATTGATTTATCTCACTTAATAGATTACATGCAATGATTATACTGCGTGCAGGATGTTTGTCATACCACATTGACAATCATTAGGAAGCTTTTCACGGAATGAAGTATCCATGGAAATAACTGATTGGTATTTATCTTAATCATAAACAATTGCTTTTTCGTTTGTCATTTCGTGAAATATAAAATGTCAAGATTTTACTTCCTTCAATCAATGGACTCAAGCATGTTAATAATATTGATCGAAACATGTTTTCGTGTTATATTTCTAATTTTAAAAGATATTCGTCAATTTAAACTTTGAGCTCATGTTTTGATTCATTGATAATTATTACAAAAATTAAATAGATAATACTAACACATAAAAAGATTCCTTCCCAGTAAATAATTAATTTATTGATTGTCTATCGTCGCAGCTTCCACGTGCAAATACGTATATCTACGAGCGACCTCTTTTCGTCATTTTGTTTCTATTTTTCAAATAAAGGTTGGTTTCGAGGCAACGTATTTTCTGAATGAATTGATTGTATGTGTCTGTTTCTATCAAAAACCTTCACTAATACAACACAACACAGTTCGGTGTGTAATAAAAATTCAAAAACGATGGGTATCGAAGCAAAAGACATCAGCCTTGATCTGGATTTATTAGCTTACAGTGGTATTGTCTTCAGTCCAGAACAACGGGCTGCCTTGCAAACATCGCTTGTCATTCTCAAAGAACAATACAAATTTAAAACCATTCATTTATGGGGTAAAATATTAGGTATTAAAGAAGATTATTTTATAGTACAGGGACGTCAAAAAGATGAATTAAGAAGTCGCCAATTTCTATACAGGTAATTCAACTTGTTTGTAATTTTGTTTTTTTTCTGAATAATTATTTTCTATGGATAATATTTACGAATTTATTCATTAAGTTTGGATTGTATCAATTGGAATATGTTAACATCGGCAAGTGATGAAGCAAAAGAATTATCATCAGAATGTCAAGGCCGTTTTACAGGTGATCCATCGCATGAGTTTGAAGTAACGAAATACAATATAACAAATGAAAATACTGAAGAAGAAAATATTGAAGAATATAAAGTAATAAATATGATATTGAATTGAAAACTAATTTCTATGCACGATTTACTTTAGTCACATTTACGTGAAGAAGAACGATTGGCTGCAACGTTATGGCATATTGAACAAGATGCAGTGGTTATTCCACGTGCTTCATATATTCTTCAACCAAATGGTGACGTAGAACGAAATCGCACGTTTGAAGGTAAGAAAATAAAGTTTCTTGTCCTTTTCATAATGTATTTTTATAATTTATTTCTTTTCTAGGATTAACAGTAACAGAAAGTGGCAAATTATCGAATTATTTTCATTTTCGTGAACCGATTCGCCTTCAACAAAAAAGCCTTATGATTCGAGCAACTCTTGATAAAAGTGTTCATTTTCTTGATACTATTGACGAAGACATCCCTAAAGGTACTTAGCTGTTCGATCGATAATATCATGAACAGCTCGTTTAGGAAGAGATCTATCTATAGTCTTGTAAAACAAGTGTGCCAAGAAAAATCTGTCATCAGTTCCGTACATTTATGGAAGATGATAATAATGATTCAGGAGACACATTGGATGATTGACGATGAAGTAAATAGGATGATTGCAAATGGTATGAGAGTGAGTCGAACGACGTTGTGAGTGTTAGTAATAAAAAAAAACGAATGATATGTTGAAGTTTGATTAAGAACCAACGAACATTTCTCAGAAATGGACAGAGTATGGTAGTCAAGGACTCGTTTTGAACGACATCTTTCCATTTCTTTTGGTCGATGGGGTTCGATGACACTTAAAAATTCCCGGGACTCCTGATTCAAAAGAGAAATGTTACCTTGATTTACTCTTGATTAGATGATTCTGATTTAAACCATGAATGACGAAACTCATTCATAATTTTCTTTTCGTTACGTGTATGATTGTTCCACGAATCTTATGCTTTTAGGTTGGAGTATACAATACGAACGTGGCAGTGGATTAGTACAACTCCGTAGTCTCAAATGGCCGGGTATGGCGTTCTTTCATATACCGGAAACGAATCGTTATGGTTCACTCTATTGTGGTGTCGGTGAAGAAAACAAGGATTTACCGTTCATGCTTTGAATCATTCACTTTTGTGCTTTTTCTTTTTTTTCGATGATTAGTTTAATCACATGAACAAAATAAATCTGTTTTATTGAATAAAAATCCATCAAAAGCGATATAATTGTTTGAAAACGGCAAGAATGTGAATCCCATAAAATTCAACTTTTCTATGACGATCAACAATCGCTTACAATTCTTTCGTTCTTTTTCTATATGCCATAATCATACAAACAAAAAGAAGTATGTGCTAAGAATTGAAACGAAACACCTTTATTCATTCTTTCTTTTCAAAAATGTAGATGGCGATGAAAATAAATGATGTTGTCGCGATGGATGAGGAAATAAACAAGTTCGCTTCTCTCATTCTCTCCTTTTTTTTCTTTCACTTGCTTATTACGTTTGTTCTTCAACATCGAGCTTCGTTCTATTAGACCACATTTTCTTTAATAGACAAATTCCTTCTGTTGCAAATTTTTTTTCAAACACAATTTCTTTTATTTGTTTTGTCACCATTCATGCTTCTGATTTATTGCTATTACTATTTCAATACAATTATTATTCATGAAAATGAAAATCGCGTTTACACTTGTTTTACATAAAAATTATTAATTATTCCTACAAATGGCTATTGCAACGCATGCTACCAAATCAATTGCTAATAATATTCCTAAATATAAGGTATCACAATGTGACATATCCTTTTTCTGTTTACTATTAGTTTTTCCTTGAGCCGTGGGACTGTACAAACATTCAACGAAGACCAACGATTTTTAAACGAATTATTTTGAATATATTCATCGTATAATTTTATTTTTTCAAAGGACGATTTGCATGATAAAATGTATTGAAATTTCTATGCCAAACTCGAAAATATTTTTCTCATACTCTTCATCGTTTCGAACCGTGCTAGTGTTTAAGATGCAACAGTATGACGTAGACAGATTTCGTAGAACAAACAGTTTTGCTGAAATATTCTAAACGAAGTAATTTTTCGAAGTGCAATCTTCAATTGATGTTGAATTTTAGAAGTAAACATTTGTTTAGCGCCTTCCCTCCCCCCCCCCCTCTGGGTGTGACAGACATCTTAGCAACGAATTATAAGTGACGTTGTAGGAACGGTAGGAATGACTTGTTGCTGACAGTATTCATGCGTAATTAAAGATGGTATCCCAGCAAAGTCTGTTTTTATTATATAAAATTTCTATTTGATTCCTTTCAGAAGGATTATTTAAAACAATGATAAAAACATTTTTCTTCTGAACTAAAATTTTCTTTTGGTTAGCATCAGTAGTTATATTATGTTGCAAGGCTTTTAGTACGCTGTTCATCAAGAGTTGCTTTAGAAAGGTCGAACTTATATAAATCTATACATAGATATATATGTAACGAGAAAACGACCAGTTAAGTAGCATTTGATGTAAAAGTAATCGCATTAATGTCTTACCCTAATTCTCTTCAATAGAAAGGTACTGAAAGAAAACTTTTTTTAAATCGGAAAATAGAGCATGTTTTCCTTTTTCGAATCATAGATAACTTATTTTTAAAAACAAGTTATCAATAATTTGAAAAAGAAAAACATGCTCTATCTTCTGATTTAAATCAAACGTTTTCTTTCAGTACCTTTCTATCGACGAGAAATAGGGTTTAGTATTTGTCGGATTATTTTTGCTTCATACATTATGACCTACTACAATTGAAGACAACTAACATATCCATAATGTAAAATGTTTATTTATCGATAAACAGCAGATATAATATTCATATGAACATTCTATTATTTTTCGAAAACATGTCATTTTTTTGCGCAATCTTCGAGTTTAGAATAAACTATGAAGTTATCTGAGAGATAGAGAGATCATCATGCATCTCCTCGAAAATTGGCAATGTGTTTCATTATATATGAAAAAGAATGCTACTTTGCATGATGTTCGATATTCCGTCGAAGATGATACATAGAAAACAAGAAAGTCTTATCCCATTTACCAAGTACTCCACTACAATCACATGATACTCATCATATTAAAGATAGGCATCTTTTATTGTATATAAATCACTTTTCATAATATTTAGCTATAAAAGTACAACTCATGAGCTTCTGAATCCATTTTCATAAGTACGGAACTCTGAAATAAATGTTGCTCATATTAACAGCATATCCACAAACATTTGCGTACAATCTTAATTAAGTTTTTTTCGTCACTCTTGATTTTTCTTTGTTCAATTCTCATTCACGTTTCTTATACAAACATGTTCATATACGTCGATCACACATAGTATTGTCAAATTGCATTCATTATTTTGTTCAACCAACAAAGGTCATCAAAAAAGAGAACTTCTTCTTCTGCGTTTCTTTATATTACCTTTCATTTTCAAACAGTCTATTCACATCATTTTTCAAGCATATCTGTTTTAACTAACATGTCGAATTAGTTCGTTCAAGTATATATATATGCGTGGAAAAAGTAAGTATCAATTGAGAGAAAGAAAAATGTGTCACAAAAGAAATGTATAGATTCGAAGTATGACTATGAAATACTTATATTGATATGAACATTGCATGCAAGTTTTATTTTATTTACTTAAGGAAAAAGAAAATCGACGACCGGACGGAAAACTGAATTCGAATGTCACATCAAAATCGATAGGTCCTAGTGGTTCATTACCGAAAAGATATCGAAGTGTTTTTACGGAAGGTACACCATTAACATCGTTTGGCGTACGAGATGATGATAATCAAATGCGTTCTCATTCTGTATGAATATTATTCATATTTCTGATTGGATCTTATTTTATGTTGTTCTCTGCAGCCACCTAACCATATTCCACCACAAATTAACCAACGACCACTTAAACCAGTCAGAGAATTTCTTTCTACACGTCCCATAGTCGAACAACCATCGTCAGTATAAAAATTTTTAGAAAAAAAAACATCGAATCGTTTGTATTACTTGTTTTCCTTAACATTAATCTTATCATTGCAGAGATACACGTTGGCATTTAAATACTCAGGTGAATTGTCCAAAATGTTTATTCTTGATGTTTCGTTCATGTTCGATCTTGTTTCTTTTTCACATAGGTAAATACTCAGAGTCGATCTCAAACAGACACAACAATACAAAATGTGAACGCAGCTTTGACAAAATCGTTAAGTAAATTACGACAAGAGCCGCTGGTGCCAACAACAATCAATGATCGTTCGGCAGCGTTTTATGGTGAATCAATCACTACTCGATCTACAACAGCTCGTGTCATATCTCATAGAAATGCGGGTGTCGGTGCAACATCAAACTTGTATCATCAACAACCCAGTATTGTAAAAGGACCTCTTCCATCTGAACTAATGACAAGACGACCAATAAGCTCATTAACATCGACTAGGACGTCAAGTGGATTATCACATACGCGAGTTTCATCTGGTACCGGTCCATTTATTGTACCGCAATCCACAATTTCTATACACAATGAAACGAAGTCAACTGACATTCCCAATACACGTGTTTCATCGCCGTTACGTAGGCCAACAAAAAGTGTGGATACAGGGTTATATCAATTAGATACAGTGAATTTTAGCAGTCTTGTTGGCGATGAAAATCCGGATAGATCTCGAGTAAAGGATTTTTGAATTTCCGCCATTAGTACTGTTGATGCGTTCTTGTTTTTATATGACTAGAAATCTAAAAAAGAAACAAATCAACAATCTGTAATAAGAACTACACCGAGGACAGACTCGCCATCAGCACGTACACCAAGTGCTGACAATCAACATCGTACATTACCTGAAGTTAGTGTAAATCCACATATTCAAAGTTCAATGGCGAAACCCAACGAACAAATATCACAATTGCATGAAATTATTCGAAATAGTATATATATTTATCAAATACTTTGAAAATTATTCGTTTCTTTTGTCTCATTGTTTCGAATTTCGACTCTAGATGATAAACATACCAATCATCATCACATAAACGTCGAACCAGTCGATAAATTGAAGCGCATATCATCTCCAAGTCATAGTAGTCAACAAACCGTTGGTGTTCAAGCAAACGTTGCTATTTCACAACGACGACCAATATCCCAGCCGAATTCAGCAATAAATAATCGTTTACCATCGTCTAGCGATCCACTTAATGAAGCTTATATAGAACGAGATAATCGTGGCGCACAAGTGCTAACTATTGAAAGTATAAGTACAAATATAAATAACGATAGCTCGTCCACACTAAAACAACATAGAAATCAGCAAGAGAAACATAATAATTCGATGACGTCACCACCATCGCCAGCGACACAAGAATTAAATAATATATGGAGAAAACAGAAAAATAAGTATTTTACAGCACCGAACCCAGGTATTCGTCCAAATAGAAAATTCCATCGACCATCATGTCGATTAAAGAATTATGGAGATGATTCGGATTCAGAAACAATTCACACTGGAACTCACAGCAAAGATGAGGGTAAGTAAAGAGCAAACAAACGTCAATACATGGAAAGAATTCATTTCGATTCAATGAAACCTTTCAAATGAAACCATACCAGTATGCTCCATAGTTTTTATTTTAAGAAGAATAAAAGCTATGGGAAAGAGAGAGAGACTGGGGGGAGGCAGAAACATGGTGATGAAGAAAGTAATACAAAAAATAACGTAAATAATTCATCTGAAAAAAAAACCAAGATGCATTTAAAAATCATTCGTACAGTTTCAACAATGTTACTTTCGATATTTCTATATTCAATTTATGAAATGAAATGAAACAGTGAAAAACGTGTCCGATTTTTTCCTTTCATCTAGACAAGTTTGATAAAATGAAAACCAAAAAATCCAAACGGAATATTAAAGTTGATTTTCTCTACATAGGTATGACGAATCAAAATGGTGTTTTACCAAGTGATCTCGGCAGTGATCAATGGTCAGATTTGACAAGTGAATTTAGTGATACAAAACTACGTAAATATCCGAATATGAGAACATCAACACCGAATATAACTCGCCACAGCTCAAGTTTAAGTTCGAAAGAAGTTGGACAAATACGTAAACAATTAACAGGTATATTATATTAATTATACAAAATTGATTTTTCTTTTTTTCCTTTTTAAATATGTATTCATGTTTAGATCTTCAAATTATGTATAATGATCTTCTTAAATTACTTGATATTGATATCGACTCTGTACGAAGTAGTCTGAAATCAAGTACTTCTTCTCAAGCTGATCATAATAGTCGAAGACATCGTTTTCGAAAAGTGATGCCTGTGACATCGATGCGTCAATCAACTCTTGATATGATGTAATCTATACAAAACTATTGATATTTTCATAGAATAAATCATTCATTTTGCATCTGTTTTGTTGTTTTCATTTCAGTGAAATCAATCAACGTTTTACACGGCTCGAATCATCGTTAGTTACATTGGCTGAGTCAATAGCCAAGTTATCAGCACAAATTCAAATGCAACGTGCTATTAAAGATGATGTTCATCATTTACGACAAGAAGTGGCTGAACTGCGTCAACAATTACATAATCAAAATGCTGCTCGACAACAATCATCTACACATATTGGCTCTGCTGGTATGACAACTTCAACGTTAACATCTCATCCACCATCATCACGTTTGATAAATGTCAATGTCCAACGTCTTGCAGCAGCTAATAGCTCAACTCCATTGAATATTTCTACATCTTATATGCCATCGACATCGACTATACAACGTTCGAATTCAATTATTGATCCACGACAAGCAAGAAAAATTGAACAGTAAGTCAATGTCTTTTCTTTCAATAGGTACACATACAGTTATTGATGTTTTCTCATGTTTTAAAATGTTCATCAGGTTTTTTGGAACGGAAGCAATGCTTCGCTATTTTCTTAGTTTATTAAATTATGAAGAATATGCTCCTTTACTTGAACATGAAAAAATTGGTATATATGAACTACCATATATCAGTGAAAGAAAATTACAAGGTCTTGGTATACCATATGGACCGTCTACTCGAATTATACACGAAGCACAACAATACTTTATTTCTTTGTTAACACTAAGATCAAGTGGAATCGATGTATGAAAATAAATCATAGTCATATGTATTACGAAAGAAGTTCCTAGTTTTTCTTTGTTTTCATTTTCTTTGGTTTCGTCTATATTTGTTCGAGTAAATAACAAACTTTTTCAATCCATTTGTCAATGAAATGTTTGTCAATTTTATTTTTGTTGTATGTGATAGTAAAGCACAATTGATTATTTATTGTACTAACACCAACAAGTATTGAACTTGTCCAACGTTGTTCAATAAGTGACACACCAAAATAATGTTCTTCAATTAGATTATCATTTGTATTTGATAATATGCCAAGATTACTAAATGCAAAATGAACGTCGTCGGATGAAAAATTTTCATTGTTATTAATCATTTTTAATAAATCTGTATCATTTTTACAATTTATAGTGTATTCTTTTTCATTGATTCGATAATGTAGATCATTATGTTGTTTAATAGCATTTGACCACATGTCTGATATCGACTGTTGATTGATATTAACAAAACAATCAAAAACCGTAACAAACATGCCAGTTTGTTCAAAATCAAGTTTAAGTTGTGGTCGTATATTAACCATCATATGAATTTTTAATATTTGTTCGTCATCATAATTACTTGCTAAATAATAAGCAGTTGCCGTTATAACAGTTAGAATACTGTTTAAACGTATTTTATATAGATGAGCTTGATTTATCAAATGAAAGAGTATATGATTTGTAAAATAAAAATGTTGAACATTTGTTCGAGATACAATTGGATCTGGTCGAATAGGTCTTGGTATTATATCATGATCACTTACTGTTTCATAAGAATATTTATCGAATAGATATTTTTCCATGGGTTCAAGGAATGTTTCATTTTTAATGCTACTTGTCAATGATGAACATAATGAAAGATATTGTCTACCAATAAAGAATAGATTTTTCGCATCGACAATTGCATGATGAAATGACATAATAAGAATACGTCCATTGATAATTATCCATCGCGACAAATTTTCATTATCAAATGGTATATTAAGTTCATTTTCGAATACTTCATGCCAATCCATATCCTTTAAAAAGAAAGGTTTGATAAAAGAAAGCCTAATGAAAAGAATTTCTTCGTCTTCGATTTGTATTCATGACAAGTATTTTGATTTATTTCAACTGCATCGTAAATGATTCAATTACATTTTTCGTTAAGTTTAAACGAGAATCTCTTGAAGTATTGAAAATCTATTGGAATCGTACGAACATGATTTAATCAGTATTAGTGAGTCGTAGAATCGTGAACAATTTTTTAATTTTTTGTTTTGTTTCTATGAAAAGTGGAGCTATTGTAGTGAGGTAGTCTTTTTCGAAGAAAGAACAACTGCAATTGGGCCTCTCTGATCGTAGGATGAATCATTCTTCGACCACTATATTAGCAAGATGGAAGATCACAAGTGTTCATTTAATTAGAGGATTTTATACGTCGTAGTTATTCTAATACTGCCATTTAGAAGATGTCAATATAAAAATGAAATGTCCAATTCATTGGATCATAGTTTATTTCTGAAAGTTTCAGCATGAATTCGATAACCTCATAGGAAAAGGTTTGAAAAGCTGAATTACTATGGAATTATCTTGTACTCACAGGTATTCTCACTAAGTGAATATTCTTTTGACTAAAACCAAAGTTTACATACGGCAAATTTACTTTTTATTTTGTTTGTATCAGGCACTTGTTAGGGTTCGTCTTTATAAAAAAAAACAATATTGGCCATTATGAATTGAAGCAAAACGTTACAGTTTGTTTATATATCATTTTTTCAAGTTACTTTTCATAACATTGTTTTTCAATAGATGCAAAGATGAATTTTAAAGTAAAAATCAGTTTTTAGTAAGCTAAAAAAGATTATTGCTATTCAAAGATATACAGGCAATAGAGATGTCGAATATTTTTGTCTGATTTCCCTCGTTATAAAGATATGGAAAGACTGATGCTTGGGGAATAGTTCTTGAAAAAATCTAGTCTCTTTACGTATTATTTCAATCTGAAAAATGTCGGTTCATATTGAACAATGTTAGCTGTTAGAGCCTCAGTTTTGAAAGGAGCGAATGTCATGTTCTACAGTATATTAACAGAAAAGGTACATTGAAAAACATACTTAGTACTAATATTCATTTCAAATTAAGAAGAGGGTAAGTAGTTATTTTTCCAATATGTTTCGGAAGGAACTACGTTCTAGATAGAAATGTGTGATTTCAGTGTGTACCAAAAGAAAAGGAAATTGAGTCGAATCATCATTTCCAGATTTTGTAGACAACCATGGTCAGGACTTTTTAATACTTTTCGAAAACAAACAACAAAGCATCGTGTCAAATTTTCCGAATTTTAATAATCAGTAGTGTTCCAGAATCATTAATTAAAATTCAACAATTTGTAGAAGTTTGGTGTTTAGATAATTAAACATTTATGAGTTCTACTAACATTTTACTATTCATTTTCGGCAAAAATTGACTCTTTTTCTAAGATTTTGATGGGAAAGTCACCCTCTAAACCAAATAAAATGACTCCATGCAGTTTTTAAAGAACGCGCCAATTTAGTCGACTAATGAAATTTTTCAGAGAAATCTCATATTGTAGATCCGATGCGGTTATGTTTCTCTTTTCAAACCTATTGGATATCTGTCAAGTATTACTCCAAAAATACTCATCCTTCTTCTTATTTCAAATGAATAATATTAGTTCGTGTTAGATAGGTTTTGTTGCAACTCCATCACCATATATTTCAAAAGCTCTGATTCATAAATCCTTTTAAGTTGAATTCTTGTCAACGATCAATTTCAGACATGTAGAATCATCTATTTCATGTAGATTTGGACCACGATAGTATTTGTGTCTTTCATCATTTTATGTGTAATAGCCAAATCTTTCAATGCGTATTCATATTTATCGATTTTTACCTATCACAATGCAAAGATATGAATATTTTTAACGTTAACAAGAAATATTATTCGTAATAGATACATAGCCTTTCCGCCAATGTATATGAAAAATAAAATCAACAGACAATTTTTCAAACGTAATCCATTTTTTAAGTGTAAATCAACATGCAATTGCTTTCTTAATTTGCTCATATTTCACGAAAAAGAAAAACATCGCTCAAATACGCGTATATTCAAATAACATTTTCTCATTAGGCAAATCGACAAAAAATCTATTGAAATGAATTAAACGTAAAATTACAATTACCTGTTGGTATTTGAAATTGGACATGAGATCTTTTTCGGCCTGTTTTTCATATTTCGATTTATAGACAAGTGTTGTCTGATCATCCGATGGACATATCGTATATCCAAGAACTGGACGATAATCTTGATAAAGTTTTATTAGAGCTTGACGAGCTTGTGATTCATGGATTTTACTCTTATTTGAAATAACTAATGCTTGAACTAATGTTTGATTTCCATGATCTGTTTGTTCTCGACAATAGATTCGTTCAGCTGCACCCAATTCTCTTACGAAACCTGGAATAATATAACGAAAAAAAAATAAGATCACATCCTATGTTAGACACTTACTCATTATGATCAGTGTGGTCAGGAAAGGAAGTATGTATTATTGATTGAATACTCGTTTGAATTGTTCTGGTCTTTATCGTTGCCGTTCTATCTATGGCCTTGTCAAACGCCGACTTGCTGTCGATTGTTGTCGTAGCTTTACATCGGAGTCGTACGGTCGAGGCTTTTTTTTTCTTTTGTACTTTCTACTATTTGTCGGAACCCATTAATTTCTCTATTTTAACACCAATCGTAACGGGAAATGATGAATAGATGAATGTAGACGGCTTTTATTCTAACGAACTATTTGTTATTAATGGAATAGATTCCAATCGATATCGACTTTCCCCTCATTCTTTGTTGAAAGATAATTCGGATTTCCTGTCTGAATATTTTGTTCAAACTAAAGCTAATCACGATGCAAAGAATACTTAGTCCTATTCACATACAGATCGTTCACTATGATTATTTCTATGCTAATCTTTACATATTTTTGAATAGATTTTTAGCTTTATTTTTTTCCATAATAATCACTCATGCATTATATTAATCTTCAGATAATATCTGATAATTTTTGCTCAAGATCCATTGTCATTGAATTTTTTGAAATATTTGCCATATCTTTTTACATTTCAAGTGTGTAGCTCTTAATCAGCAGTCTAATTCAAAGATATGCGAATGCAAAGCACAATGAGAATCGTATCTTATTGTAATGTTCAATCGTCTTACAAAGAGAGCCATATGTTGTAAATCGAACCGGTAAATCATATGAGAATTTCTCCAGATAAACTCCACAAGTTACTGTGCTAGCTAGCCGTCGATATGTCGATATCTATTACGTATAAAGTGTACATTATCAGAAGAAGAACCACTCCTGTCACCACCTCTCCATATATACATGTATTTTATGTGTGTGTGAAGTTCCAATGGCATGTTCTACCAACGACTATCAAATCTATTTACCATCAATGGGAAAAAATACTTCTAAACAAAGACCGTATCATTTGAATATAACAGAACAACACTAATATGATTATTCAAAAAAATCCGAATGTTGGCGACCTCTTCAATGGTTCCCTGTCATCTTTTCATTCATTGAAGGATTCCTTGTTATTATTGTGTAGAAAACGATGAAAAATATACACAAAAAGGAAGAAGTATATTACGTTTATCTGTTGTTGTTTCTCACAAATAAACCGTCAATAATATTTTGAAACAATGTGGTCAATCAATTACATCAGATAGAAATCGGCCTAATGCCTCTATGCATGTAATTCATGGATATTGATTTCCATTATTTATTGAATGAAATACTTTTTCACCAATAAGGCAATGTGTCTAACAAAACCAGTAGATCGAAAGTTTTTTTTCAACGTTTATTAAAAGTAATTCTACAACGATATATATATATATATATATTGTTCGTTGGTTTTATTGTATTCAACGACACTACAAATATATACCAATAGATTTGCATGAGAAAAAAAGAATATAGCGATCATATCAAGTCATTTTTGTTATTTTCTAGATTGATTTGTCTATTAAATAGTCATTATCAGAGAATGTCGATTGAACAAGGAAGAACATTACCGATGAATAAAGTAAACATAGTTTATTACATTTTATTGAAATAAATATATCTAACCTACGTATCTCGTACAAAATTATGTTGAAATTGCTTGACTTAAAATTAACGAATTTTTTTCATTTCACAATAGTGAAACAATTTTTCTGCATCTTTCTGATGCTAAAAGTCCATCAAACTAAGTATTGAAGCTACAAATAAAATGAATAATGATAGCATGACGCTGTATAACAAAGACAAATAGAAAGTTATTCTATGAATGCAATTATCTCACACACATGACAAGTTTCATTACATTGTGTACGACGTTTTTTTTCTCGTGTATCACGCTTCAATAAACGAATACTTTTGAAGTCACGGCCTTTTTATGTGTAGTCACAAGGATGGATAAAGACGGGAGTACGGAAAAGAGAAAGATATTATACAAAAAACAAACGGACGATAGACGTATCCCGAAATTAAAAAGCTAGCTCAACATATATTTATTGCAGTGTTAACTATATGTCACAATTAAGATCTCAAATGAGTAACAAAATTCCTATGAATGTAGTTATATCTTGTTCAATACTTTTAGCAATTCCTCTAAAACTTCAAAAGTAAAATTCTTCAACTATTATTTTATTTTGTTTTATAGCCTCTTCTTAAACGTACACCAAGTCAAACCGATATTGCTGCATTCAAAGATTTAACGAAAATCGATGCACTCAAAACATTGCAAAAGTCATTAAATAAACTTGTATTAACTGCTCCTCCTCAAACGCAAAAAGTTTGTTAATATATAAAATTTCACATAGATTAGTAATTGCCTATATTATAATGCATTTCAAGGAGGTACGAACCGAATTCGATGGATTCGAGGTATTGTTTAGTCGTTATTTACTTGACAGTGTTGATCACTCATCCATTGATTGGCAAGAAATTCAAGCACCACCAGAGGGAACAGTAAATTATGCGACAAACATTTTCTTTCATTTTCTACAGATTTTTCTTTCGACTTGAAGGTTATTCCGTATAAGAAATTGCTTGAAGGAAATATTGAAGATACAAAAAGTTTATTGGATAAATTGATTGTTGTCAAACTCAATGGTGGTCTCGGTACAACGATGGGTTGTCAAGGACCTAAAAGTGTTATTTCAGTGCGAAATGATTTAACATTTCTTGATTTAACAATTCAACAACTTGAAGTAAAATTATCACTGATTTACATATTGATCTATTGATGTACATTAATTTTCTTTCTCTTTAGCAACTCAATCGTCAATATGATTGTGATGTACCACTTGTTTTAATGAATTCATTTAATACACATGAAGAAACAGAAAAAGTTCTTCAAAAATATAATCATGTATCAGTTAAAATTTATAATTTTCATCAATCCAAGTAAAAGAACAATATTTTCAACAATGAGAAAACATGTTGATAATCAATCATAATTTAGATATCCACGTGTTGATCGTGAGACACTATTACCGGTGGCTACAAATATGACGAATTCAGAAAATGAATGTTGGTATCCTCCTGGTCATGGTGATGTTTATCAGTCATTTTATAATTCTGGTTTACTCGATCAATTCATTGAACAAGGCAAAGAATTCATGTTTTTAAGTAATATTGATAATCTTGGAGCAACAGTTGATTTATGTAAGATATGCTATTTTATACATGTGAAATGATGAAGGAAAAAATGCACGCTACGTATTATTTCGTTTTTAATAGATATTCTTAGACATTTATTAACTGATGAAACAAAACATGAATTTCTTATGGAAGTAACTGATAAAACACGAGCCGATGTTAAAGTAATGAGTTTTACATCGACGAATAATGGCAGAAGTTTTTAAGAAACTATTTTTAGGGTGGTACATTAATTGAATATCAAGGAAAATTACGTTTACTAGAAATAGCTCAAGTGCCTAAAGAGCATGTTGATGAATTCAAAAGTGTTTCGAAATTTCGGTAAATAAACATGTAAAATATTTCTTCTGCTAAAATGTTTTCGTTGTTGTACTCATTCATTAGAATTTTTAATACGAATAATTTATGGATTAATCTGCCAGCTATTAAACGTATTATTGAGGATAAAACCTTACATATGGAAATCATTGTTAATCAAAAAGTAATTTATTATTTCACAGATAAATAAATTATTAAAGAATAAATCACAATATTTTTAGGCATTGGATAAAGGTATTAATGTTATTCAATTAGAGACGGCTAGTGGTGCAGCTATTAAAAGTTTCGAAGGAGCACAAGGTAAAAATGCATACAAATGGTTATAGTAACAAGTTAGGAATTTAGAAAAAAAAAGAAGATCTTATTATGTCATTATGAAATAATACGTAACGGTAGATCAAATAAGTCGATATGAACAGTACAACCCTGCTACAGTTGTAGTGTGTGATATAGGGTTCACTGACTGCAGATTTCTGGAGTTTTGCATAACTGTTAATTTAGCAAAGATATATTTGTGTGTCACAACTTATCTCTTCCAAGTGCTTACATCCACGATAATAAACTTGAATCTCATTAGACTCAAACTGTATAAAATCAAAGAATTATGATGGAAATTTATCTCTATTATTTTTATGAAACTAGAATGATTCCAGTTGTTATCATCCCTTTTATCGGTCTAACTCACAATACATGTTTTTATTTTGAAGTTTGTTGAATGAATAGTTCATATAGTAATTAAAATAGTTCTCAAACGTTCTAACGCAAAATGGTAAATTAGAGAGGATCGGACATAAATGGAATCTTCAGTTCCATTGCTGTTCACTTCAAATTTAAACAGAAATAAAGATAAAACCTTATCTGAAGAAAAATTTCAATATTTTCTATGAATTAAAATGTCTTCAATAGTTCTATAAGTCTTTGAAGGAAATAAACATTTGTCATGACAATATAACAAGGACAGGTTTCTTATTCATGAATACGTTTTTATGGATTTATTTCTTTTTTTCTCCCTATTATTCTCATAGTATTTGATACGCATTGCTTTTTTTTTAGTAAAGAACAACCGTCGGAGATTTTCACATCTCGCAGTTTCCTCTATGAATCTCATATTCACTTAAGAAACTATAAAATGTTCTAACCGAACATAACTATGCTCAAAGGGTCTCATCGTACAATATTCATATAAAAGATACCTAATATTCTATTGATAAGATTATTTTAGAGCTAGCACGTCTAGCACCTTTTTCACGATAAATAACTAATCATTTTCTTTTCTTGTATAGGTATTAACGTTCCACGTCGACGTTTCTTACCAGTTAAAACAACATCAGATCTTGTACTTGTTATGTCCAATTTATTTACACTCAATCGTGGTAATTTAGTCATGAACAAACAACGTTCGTTTCCAACAGTACCACTTGTTACACTTGGTACAAGTTTTAATAAAGTATACTGTTCAACTAGTTTTATTGCTTATCTGCATTTGATTGGATATTTTGTTTTTCGTAAAGATTAAAGATTTTCTATCACGTTTTCAAAGTATACCTGATTGTCTTGAACTTGATAGTTTAACAGTATCGGGAGATGTTACATTTGGCAAAGGTGTTTCATTACGTGTATGTACAAACGGAACTTACATAAGTATAGTAATTATATGAAAATTTGGTTTTCTTTTTAGGGCACGGTTATCATTATTGCTAATCATGGTGATCGAATCGACATACCACCAGGTGCAATATTGGAAAATAAGATCGTATCCGGGAATTTACGTATTCTGGAACATTAAACAGTTTCTTTTTCGTTATTTCCGTCACTAATTAGCGTAGTGTCTCTGATTTTTTAGCATTATCTTACAAGTCGTTTTTTGAATCCTTTAGTCATATAATCTCGCTTCTCTATCTGCAAATATTTTTCAGAACATTTAATGTCACACTTTTTACTTGTAGTATAGATTTAATTGACATAAAATTAATTAGTATTGTGATCGACATACAATAGTTTTTATTTCGTCCTTTTATTTCTAATAAATGTTTTAGTTACAATACGTAGAGTTTGCAAACAAGATGCAAACAAAAACTAAACGTCATTTTATATTCGTTGTAGAGTGTTTAAATTATAAAAAGACATAAGGAAAAAGAACATATGGCTCCATTTCCCCTTGTCAAATTGGCTATTGTCTTTTTCAAACAAATTAGCAAGCCACTTGCTAATCAGATAAAAACAAGGGCAAAAAATAGTGAATTTTTCAAGAAATATGTGAGTGTCAAGATGATTTTGTTTTTTTTTTCGTACATTTTTCAAACTACTCAATAGCTAATACATATAACTATTAGCTTTTTCTTTCACAATTAATTAATTGCTCATTTTTGTTGTGCTAAATATAGATCTGTATGCCACCTGCACAATTCTATCATTGGTATGATGTTAATCTAAGAATGAGAATGTTAGGTATTGAAACGAAAAAAGTAGCCAAAATGAATGAAGAAGCAGCTGTTACACTTGGTGCTGACATATTGGGTGAAGGTATGTAGGACTAATTATTTGAAAACGAACAAAATCACATCGATATCAGTGATGCATAGAATACATATATGATTGTATGTAGCAGAAATTTATTCCTATACGCTAATACGGATATTTTACATCGGTGACCAATAGAGACCTTCGAAACTTGTTTCGAATCTATACAACAAGCTAAGGTAATGGTTCACCTTCAACACAAGAAAAATTACTTGTCTGAGACCATGACCAACCTATTTGATACGAAATCACATAATGCACGTCAACAATTCTCTTTTAGCATATCGATAGGATTGAGTATAATACGAATGAACACATGCGAATTAAATCAGGTAGAATAGCGTATCTCTTCAAGGTGACTAAATACAATTTTGTCGTCCTTCATATTGTCATGCGGAAGGCTTTTCTTTTCAAAAAAATAAAAAACATGACTTTTTAAGGAGAAACAATTTCATTCCACATCATTAATTCGTTATATTTTTTTTCCTAGCCGTTATTTTAAGCATAGCAGTCGCTGGTTTGGCTCTTGAATATGCTCGACGATCAAAAAACGATGTAGAAAAAGAAGCACGCCATCAAGAACGATTAAGTACTATGGAAAGAAAAATATCTGAACTTGAAATAAATTCAACTAATCAATCGGCGCAATTGCTAGAAATGGTTCGTTTAATACATCATCATGAAGCATCATCACCACCATCAACAAAACCATCTTCATCTAAGTTACTTCCAGCATCAGTTTCGTCTTTACTATCTTCAAATAAGAAACAAGCAGGACAAGCATTTTCAATAGCTGATACGTCATCATATGGATCACC
This sequence comes from Rotaria macrura, assembly GCA_900239685.1. Classification (NCBI taxonomy): domain Eukaryota; kingdom Metazoa; phylum Rotifera; class Eurotatoria; order Philodinida; family Philodinidae; genus Rotaria; species Rotaria macrura. The sequence goes on from OENT01000007.1 coordinate 316,906, forward strand.
ACTTATACAATTACATAAAAGCGATTATCTATTTTTTCCTGCTGTATATGCTGTTCAACAAACAAATGATTACATTGTATCTTCATTGAAGCAATGGTTGCCGTTGCGAAGAGCAAAATAGTAACATTTGCTAGTTTATTTATTTTCATGTCGATATTAAAATCCTTCCTTTTCCTTGTCTTTTTTTATTGCTGCTCCTAAACTGACTTCTTTTTTTTGTGTTCTACATAGCTGAAATTGAACCATATCGCACAATTTCATTTGAAGAAAGCGTTTCATAGTCGCTTGTTTGAAAATGATTGATTAAAACACTATTCGAGATTTTACAAAAACACGAAATATTCTTTAACGAGACTGTCCATAGAAAAGACTAAAATAATACACATACATACATACATACATACATACATACATACATATATATATATATATTGAATGAATAAGTAAACTACAATGAACAGAAATCAGTTCACCATCCTCGTCACACATGAATGACTTGTAATAAAATACGTACATGTTATTTTTTTATTACTGAATTGAACTGAGATGATAAAAGATGTTATGTATGTATCATTAGACACAATAGACAAATAAAATCCTAAAAGAGTGACAATATTTCAAATGAACCATAACATACCATAGTGTAGAAGTTTACAAATACTTGTGTCTAGCTCTGTTTTGCTTTTTGTTTTTTGTAGATAATAACATGCCTCTTGTGACTACAATTGATGACGACGATAATGATATGGAGTCAATATCGTCATCAACGAATTCCGACGAGGATATCAACGAATTTCATTGTCATACACATCGTTCGTGTAGTCGATATGCATCATGTAATAGAAAACAACAGCAACATTCCTCGATGGATTCTAAAAACCTAAGAAGTCTTTCTAATAATTTAAAACCAATTAAAGGTGATATACGTTCTATTGATAATGAGCCAAGGCATCGACAAAAGTATGATGGAAATAGATGGCGTCGTATTTGTTGTGTTCCTCACTGTTTCATTTATTTAAATGGTGGTGTTTATTTCGATCAATGGCTATGTCGGAAACACTACTTACTGGCTATTCAAACTGATTCATGTGATGATTCAAATAATTTAACATTACGAGATGAACAACAAAAAGATTCCTTAAATAGAGTATCAGCGCGACGAATAAACAAAAAATTCAAGTAAAATAAGTATTTTTATTTTGTTCAATCTAAAGATACATTTATTTTTTCCAAAAAAAAGACATTATAAGCGTGGTGACTTGATGAAAAATGCTGATGGAATTCTTCAAAAATATGATGGTCAAAATTGGAGACCTGTTTGTCAGTTTCAAAACTGTATATCATTTATGGTTATACATGGGTTTTGTTATCGTCATTCTATAGAAAATCGAAAGAAGAAATCCGAAGTTATATCGATATTGAACGATGCTCAAGAAGGAAGTTCTAAATTGAAATTGAACGATGCTCAAAAAGGAAGTTCTAAATTGAAATTGAACGATGCTCAAAAGGGAAGTTCTCAGTTGAAATTGAACGATGCTCAAGAAGGAAGTTCTCAGTTGAAATTGAACGATGCTCAAGAAGGAAGTTCTAGATTGAAATTGAGTGATACTGAAAAAAGAAGTTCTAAGCTGAAATTGAACGATTCTCAAGAAGGAAATTCAAAATCTAAATCCAAATTAAAAACACGAATCACACGATCGATTGCATCTACTAAAAAGAGACCAACGAAAGGTCAAATTCGTCTAGTTCGACAGCAATGGAATGGTTCAAAATGGTATTCACTTTGTGATTATCCACATCATGAATGTGATAAACGATCAGCCGGAGTTAAAACAGCTTATCTCTGTGACGAACACTATGAGGAGTATAAAAAGAAGAAAAAAGATCCAAATTTTATTGATAAACATGATCGAATATTATTATCACCAACAATCAAACGAAAAAAACGTAATGCAACAAATATTTCCATTAGATAATAAACCGAAATTATTCTTTTCTATTTCTTATAGTGATTAATAATGAAAGCAGTTTTTCAACGCTTTTAACTGATCAAACTGATGCATCTATACCAGTAAATATGAATAAATAAATAAATTGTCATTCTAATGTGCTGGTTTTTTTTTAAATTCTTTTAGCATCAATCGACATTGGCCATACGACAAAAGAAGCCAATCGAACAATGCATACAAACAGATCTAACATATTCTGTAGATGCGATGGATTTACAACAAGGATGCTTTTTTATTGACGATGAAATTAATGATAGTTATGAATCTGATGCACCTCAATTGATGGTTTATATAAAAAAGGAAGAGGTAAATTTCGAAATTCTTTCGATCTCCATCGATCGAATTCATTATGGATTTTGTTTTCATTGCCCATTAGGAAGATTATTCAAATAATAAACGACGTCTTGCAATCGATATCAATTCATTGTCACTTAATTGTAAATTAGAATTAAAGAAAATTGAAATTTAATTACTAACAATTTCTATTGTTTGTTGATTTCCTCTTTGGTAAAAAGCTACAAAGAAATTAGACTTCATATGGAAATCTTCGTTGTATTTTAGCTAATAGTAAAATAATTAACACTACTGACCTGTGTTTTTGTTTTGAGTGTTCTAACAACTTTTTATTGTAGTTTTTTTTTATCTTTAAATGTTTTGTAAATATATTCAGTGTTTGATAAATACAACGAACGGAATAATGGCTTTGACCTAAGCACAATTCTTATGAATACAGTAACAAGTAAAAGTTAATTTTGAAAAATGCATTTTCTTTTTCAGGTAGAAGAATGCTTTATTTTTATACATGATTTACTTATCGGCTACCGCATCGTTGAACTTATAGATTTATAACTTGAATTAAAGTAACTCGTTGATTCTTTTCTTGTCATCTTTATTTCTAAAGTCTAAAGCAAAAAAAAGAATGACGAAGGCAATCGAACACGTCATATTCTTTGAAAGTAATTAATCATTTTCTCATTGTTGCTTCAATTCTTGAAGAAAACAATATACATGTCTCGATCGATGATTAGTTTCCGTACTGTTCCATCTTCCAATTGCTCTATTTTATGAATGATCTCATGACCAAAGCCAGAGTTCTTTTTTCTCTGACACGAACTGGTCGCATCGATCCAGTCCGATCTTGTTTTCAAAGATGAAAATGCCTTTGCCTATTCCTATAAGTCAGCAATCACTACGAATAATATTCCAACATAATTTGTCAATATCTCGTTGTAGAAAACGGCAAATCAATGTAAGTTAAATGTTCCTATTGATGAATAGAATCAAATCTACTTTAGATAATAAACATCTTTGTATATCTTTCTGTGATATTCAATCCATTTGAATGATAATTTTATGTTCCTTCTTTTCCCTTTACTATTAATTCATACCATTGAATCAGTAATAAGAATATTGTTTTCTGTCACAAATATTTTCTCATTATTCATAGGCATTACGTTCAAAAGGTGATTGTCATATGCAAGGCCATGTCAAAACTTAATTTCAACAGATCTCTGATGAATTTTCAATGTTGATGGCATATATTGAAATCTCTCTTGAGAAATAGTCTCACGAGAACACCTCTCATAAATTTCAAACAACGACTGAAATGTTCCTACATAAATGACAATAAATACAAATATCAAATCTATTTTGTGCTTGAAAAGTAAACAGTTCATAAAATATAATTTCATGCAATGCACTTGTAACTTTGATCTATTTTTTTTCAATGACAAAATCATCTGTGGTAAAGCAAAAAAATCAAAAACGTGCTCTAGTTTCTTTTACAAAGCAAAAAAAAACTGAATAAAATACTTTGACAAGTGAAAATGAGTATTCCCTTTTGTATTAATTTCAATAAAATATAAAAAGCATACATGAATTTATTATATTCTCTAAAACCGAAAACAAAACAAAAATGTTAGGTAATTTTGTATTTTTTTTTTGACAAATACACATCACGAACAACAACAAGAACAATAACGAACATTAATTTGAATATGTCGCGTATTCATTTTTTTGTCTTGTCTGTATTTTGAATATATATTAATCATGAAATAAATTAGCCATCCAACTTGGGGCATTCTGGATGAATAAAATTTCTCGGATGGATCATTCCATTTTGTCTTATGACCCATTCATTAGCTAAATAATCAATAACTTCTTTTGTATGTTGTTCACGAACATCTCCATCGATGTCAGCTAAATATCGATAGTATTTTTTCCACTGTTCGAACGGTATACGAGCATTAGCACCTGGTGGATCGCTTGTTAACAATTCACATATTTTAATTAATGTGTCAGTTATATTCTGATTAGAAAAGGAAATAAGCAAATTAAAATATACAATTGCGCGCATGAATTTACAAGTTCAGAATAATGTTAACACATACTTTAGCCAATTTTGATACAGCGATTGCAAGAAAATGATCCCATTGTGCATCAACATTGAACGAGCCAATTTGTACAATATCATCAAATTGTTCTCGTGGAATGTTTAAATCGTCGAATTTATGACGAATTTCTTGCAATGGTAACGTACCTTTTGGTGAGAGCTTTGAAAAGAAAAAGAAAGAATTTAAATTTCTACTACATTGACGGGTAATATTCGATAGAAACGGAGTATGTCATGATTTACTAGATGACTAGTTCATCATCATCAGCGAGTGCAACAATATTGTGTATTTAACGATATGAAATTTTTTATAAAATATTATTCATGAGTTCCCTTTTAAATATGATGTCTAGAGTGGCCGAATTAGATCTCCTTGATTTTTCTGTTGTGAACAGTAATTACCTGTTTATGTAAGATTTTCAACAGACCCATTGTTAAACCTGTGTCAGTTTTTTGAGTAGCAACCGGCATTTCGAGACCTAATTAAAAATAGATTCTTCTTCTGCAATTTTGATTCACACTTTATGCTTACGTTCTTTGACGGGTGGTGTTTCACCGTTTGCTAATGCCCGAAAATATCTATTATTTGAAAATCGAAAAGAAAAAGAAAAAATACATTTTGATGTGTAATAATAACATGCACGACTAGTTGATAAATAAAACATACGCAGCACTCCAAGCGAGAACATCCGATGGTTGCGTTCGAATAGCAGCTTTCGAAAATTGTAGTAAGATATCAGGCAATTCAGGTGGTATTGGAATTTGTTCACTTGTATAGTATGGTTCATCGGGCATATTTGATGTAGACATGATGCGTTCAGATGGATGAAATGAAAAATGAATAAAGATTAATAAGCTGTAAACATGTCAACACATTTCTGCCATTGATATCACATTATCCTTAACATTCGATCCTCATAATATGGCTGAAGAGAAAATTTTCTCAATCATTTTAAATTATATTTTTTATATCCTTATTCAGTTTAATTTAAAATTTGACACAAAATTTCTCGAAAAGTATCGACTATAGAACAAATCAATGGATACTAGCGCATATGAATTTCATTGGTCGATGTTTTCGTCTGGCTCGAAACAAAGAATTGATTATTCTATCTCAAGTGATTTCATTTATTAGATTATACTGTGAATGTCGGCGCTCAAGCGTTTCTTTTCAAGTCACAAAACGTCATCCACTTCAAAGATAAACAATAGTCAAAATCATGAAAGTCAAACTTCACAAATTATTAAATCATCTAACACTAGTGTTGTTGCTGTTGAAAAATCTACAGTAGCAAATGAAACAGTTGAACAAGAAGAGATCAAAGAGAATATGACTCCGCGAACGTTTCCACCAACAACGTGTCCAACAACAGAAGTTCCAACCAAGTATATGATTCAAATAAAAATTGAATTCTTCGGTCAAATACTACTATTTTCTCTTTGTTCAGATCAGATACTATTCCATCACCAGAAATGTCACCATCAATGAACGCTGACGAGAAAAAATCAACGTAAGTGAAGTCTTCATTACACTAGCTTATATTGGTTGCGTAAAAAGAAACGCCGGTCGAATACATTCAAGTGGTATGAAATTTTTAGCGGATCCTAAACTTATGTACATGTTTTCGATTCTATCTCGAAGAATTTTTCAGCGGACAGAAAATATATAACAGATCATTGAGCAATCTGAATTTTCTCGTGAGTTACATAATATTGAATTCCTAAATGGGAAAGCTTTTTATGTATTCAATATCTATTCTTCTGATTTGTTAATGTTTAAACTTTAATTCTAGTCAGATACTTACATTTTTTAACAGTGAATGTATATTAGATAACGTTGTTCTAGTCGAAAATCAAAAGATTCTGTAAGCACACAGTGTCACGAAGAATTAGGGGTGCAACAAATCTTGAATGGATTTGGGATTTGTCACCAAATCCCTGAGATTTGGACTTGGTTTTGGTTTCTGGATTTGGGTTATGGTTAGAACTGAGTTCCTAGCTGTAGATTTCTTCTAAATTTTGATCACAGAATTGTTTATATTACTTTTTTCAGCTTAGACTTGGGATTCAGGATTGGTGATACGTTTGTGATTTGGGGTTTGGATTTGGATTTGGGATTTGTTTTCTATCTAACATCAATCAAATTTTGTAGCCGTGCCTCATTCAAACCAAATCTCACTCCCAAATCCCAAAGCCTACCCAAATCCTAATCATAATGGTACAGACCAAATCCAAATCTAAGACACAAATCCTAATCATAATGATACAGACCAAATCCCAAATCCAAATCTAAGGCACAAATCCAAACCCAAATCTATACCAAATCCAGACAATTTTATATCAACCTCTAAGAATCGATACTCTTCTCTTCCTTCTGAGACTTTCTATTGCAAATTCTCATCAGATTTGGATAATTTAAGAACAAACCCAAATCCAAATCTCAGTCGAGAACAAATCCAAATCAATTTGCACCAAATTCCAAGGCCTTGGATTTGTTGCACCCCTACGAAGAATCTCTGGTGTTTTGCAGTCACGTTTTGCAAATAAAGAAATTTGACATAAATTGAAGCTGAAATGCTACGTGGAAGAACGAATTCAATCGATAATAAGTAATCTCGAGGAGAATTGTTCGTTTTTTCAAGTTATATCAGTGAAAACATATACACAACTGTACAGATTTCAGCATAAATTAAAAAGGAATTTTATTGCTGAAAATTCTAACGTGACCATTCTATAGTTGAGATAAAACAAGCGGAATGGTGTAATGTAGTAGTCGAAGAAAAACTAGTCAACACAAAACTGTCAATCAGTTGTTCGCCTGGAACATTTCTGTAGACAAACTAGGCAATTTAGACGAAGTTTTAGTATGAGATGCTATCCAATGAAATATGTCAAAGTCTAAATTCGCCCGAATAACGATCAAAAGCTTTATCTTTGAACTGCGGGTCATTTTATCATAGATAGAATGGCAGTCTGATCGGCATAGTGCCACTTACAATCAGTGTGCACATATTATTCTGTAGAATCGGAGAAATTTTTCATGATGCTAATCATGAATAAAATAAAATGTAAAATATTTATCGGTTGTTTATCTTTCTTAGGAAATCGAATAGTTGGACCATCGAAGATTTCGAAATAGGTAATTTACTTGGACGTGGTCGATTTGGTTATGTTTATTGTGGACGTGAAAAACAAACACGTTTTGTTGTTGCACTTAAAGTAATAATGATAACAATAGAATTGAAACAATTTTCTATACGGTCAGTCCTTCGTTTTAGATATTGTTCAAAGCTCAATTGAAAAATTCGAAAATGGAACAACAAGTTAAACGCGAAATAGAGATTCAATCAAATCTCAAGTATGTAAAAGAGTTTAGTTTTTCTTAGTTTTATTATTAACGAATAGACTGATTATAGACATCCAAATATTCTTCGTCTGTATGGATTTTTTCATGATGAACAAAGAATATACTTATTACTCGAATATGCACCTGGTGGTGAATTATATCGACGTATGCAAACAGAAAAAGTTCTTCGTGAAAGTGAAGCTGCCGGAGTAATTTTTATCTTTTTTATTTTCATATTTCCAACACTAGCTTAGGAACTCTTGATGATCATGTATTAGTAGTAACCATTTATTTGCTTATCGATCTTTTCACACACGGTTTGATTTCTCTTATCTATGTTTCGTAATCAACTTTGTTAACATGTGTTATCGAGAGAATAGAGAAACATCGATAAAAGAAAAAATACCGCCGTTAGCAACTCATTAATTTGCTAGCAAATGACCATTTACGATGGATATTTCTTGTTAGGAAACACGCACGCACTGTCTATATCGTTTAATGCATTCTTGTTCTGTTTTACATGTAGTATGTCTATCAACTTTGTAATGCTTTAAATTATTTACATACAAAACGAGTCATTCATCGGTATGAGTGAAATTTATGATGAATATTTTCATTTTCATTTATGTTGTTTTTCTTTAGGGGTATATTTCCATTGTTTTATAAATACAAATATCAGAAACTAATATATTGTAGATATCAAACCAGAGAATATTCTCATTGGTAAATATGGTATATTGAAATTAGGTACATTTCTTCGACGAATAATGTTCGAATTTAAGCGTTTGTTTCTGTTCTCTTTAATTTATTTTAGCCGATTTCGGTTGGTCTGCTGAAAGTACGTCGACATGCAAGTAAAATAGCTCGATATATATATATATATATTTGTAACGCTTCAGCGAATGATAATTGCTCTTCTTTGTGTTTCGAAGGCGAACAACTCTATGTGGTACATTAGATTATTTACCACCGGAAATGCTCAATGGAAATGGTTATGATGAAAAAATTGATCTTTGGTGTCTTGGTGTTCTAACTTATGAAATGGTATTTATATTTGATTTATCTTCATGAGATTTCTAATCGATTATTTTTCCCTAAGATTATTGGTAAACCACCGTTTGATAGTCAAACGCAACATGAAACAATACGTATGATACGATCAATTGAATTAACATTCCCAACAGGAACGTCAGCAGATCTTCGTGATTTAATTACAAAGGTAAGGAAATAATAATGGAGTTCGTTTTTTTCTCTTACTCAATTGATACTTGCTTCTTTAGTTACTTCGTCGAAATCCAGCTGATCGATTACCTTTAAAAGATGTTGCACAACATGTATGGATAGTAAAAAATGCAGATATAGCCGCTATTGAAGATAGCTATGTTAAACGAAAGAAAACATTAAATAGAGAAAGTTGAAGTTTATTAGTAATTTTTTTACAACTCTATTTAAATATGTGGACATTCGGTTTTATGTTTCATTGCATATAATTTCTTTAATTCAATCATTTCTTTCTACTCAGTGATTTATTCTCTCAAACTTCTATGTTATACGTGCGTATGTGTATGTGCAAGTGTGTTAAACAGTTATTATTGTATTAAATACAGTTCTTCTAGATAATAAAAGGTGTAATCATTATAAACAATATCTCTTTGAAAAATCCAAAACGATCTTACTAGAGAAACGAACGGATAATAGAATTAGCAATAAATCAAAGTGAAAAAATTCCAAGTTATTTTTTCTACACAGTCAGGAATCAAGCAATAGTTTCGATAATTTCTGCAGCTAATGCGATTTATTGTTTTCCGAATTTATTGCCATGTTTTAATAAGCCTGTAAATCTATGCGATAAATCTCATACGACTAGAGGATATGAAGCGAAGGACGTACTCATATTTCATCTTAACTAATAAATCTTGAATAACTAAATGAATCCCGACTAAGAGTGAATCGGAAAAATAGATCCCGGTAGTTAATCCCCCCCCCCGTCTGCTGACTTCTTGTAGTATTACTTCTTTTTCTTTTGTCCAAAATAAATCAAACATTATTAGTAATAATAGAGAAAAATTTGTTAGCATTTATTAAAGTGAACTTAAGTGTTAGACGGAAAACGAGATTTAAATTCTATATATATTCAGCATTTCGATGACACGTACGCATAAAATTATAATAAGAATCATAGATAAGTGTAAACAATGGAGGGTAAAGCAATAAATTAAAAGAAAATAAAACAGGATGCTGCGATATAAACATCAATAACCCCCCGAGGAAAATATTTTATGCACTAATGAATTTTCGGTCAAGTTACTCATAGACACGAAACAGTATCTACCTTGTTTTATTATGCTAGTTAATCTAGATAATTGAGTCTCGCTGAAATATAGACTGAACTAATTTACGTCAATAGAAGTATAAACATCCGAAATATGAGAGGAAATCCGCTTAATTCACACAGCATAATAGAAAATAAGAAAGCATCACGTTTGCTTCGATTATCATGTCTTGCGAGAGTAGGTCAAGTCCTCATCTCTACCATTAATGTCACAAATTCATTATTCTTCGTCAAAATTCATTATCTTGATGTAAGTTTCAGTACTAGGATGTATGATGTCTTTCAAGAGAAATATATCTTGCGATGCGCAGTACACATTTTATATTCTCATTATTGATGTAGATATTTAAAATAAATTGATGTATGTCTTTAAAAAAAATGAACATACAAAAGGTTTACTCCCGATTCGTCCCGTATTCGTCCCATATCAAATTCGTCCCAATTAAAATTTTTCTCAACTCGTCCCTTTGTTTTTTTTAGTCACTCTCAACTCGTCCCTGTCTTTTTTTCAATCACTCCTAACTCGTCCCTAATTGTTGATCAAACAGTATATTGTGCTATAGAGAAAGAAGTATTTATTATCACAGAAAAATAAGATCACATTAAAGGTACTACTATACTTTTTGTTCTATTTCTTGACCAGTTTCAGTTTCACAGCGTTTCTATAGAGACTTTCTAAGTTTTAATCAGATATTACTCCGTTTGTATGCTATTCGAGCAATCAGATCGATTGGCATCAATATGATCAGTAACTGTTCTTGTTTTCTGGGTATGCACACAGGTTTCTTCTGCAATTCTGTTTTTCATTCTGCAGCTCTCACCAATGAAAGTTTTTGTATTACTAATCGAGTGGCAAGCATGAGCTGATAGTGAACGAGTAATTGTTAGATCGTTTGAACATGTTGAAAGAGAACATGTACAACTACGATCACGACAGCGCCATTCATTCATTGTCTTGTTTTCCCTTTTCTTTGTATATTAGTACCCTTCAAAGTTCAACACAGACTTTGAACGTTCACTATATGTGAACTTTAACAAGATATTTATTTGATTTACTAGAGTGATGACAGAAATTTCCTTTGTGCTGTTTTTTTCCAAGTTTTTATCGTACAGCAGACGGCCAACGAGATGTAAGGTGTCGTGATCAGTATATCTAACATCCAATAGATACCGCTAATCACGACATTCCGAAAAATTAGACATCAATTAAGCAAGGGACGAGTTAGGACAGGGAAAAATTTGGAAAGGGACGAGTTAGGAGTCAATTAGGATGGGACGAATCGGGGAACGACCCTACAAAACAATTAGAGAACAGTGACGATCAATGATTTATAATTTTGAAAATCAAATGGAATTAGATTCATTTCGTTTATGTTGAATATAACGACAACAATATATTCTCGCTTATTTGAAATGAGTAAGTTTATCATAGTTAACTATCATCGAATAGTCTCTAATAAATATAAAAAAACAACATGTCCTACAAAAAAAGCAAAAAGAATGGATAAAAATAAACATCAGTAGAGTAAATTCATTTTCTTTTCTCTGTCGATGTTCTTCTCAAAATTGATGTTTTGATTGCATTGCATTAAGCGACTCATGATAAGTGGTTTGCCAACAAAAACAAAACGAAATTCTTTCAATATTGTTGATGTATTCAAACGGAAACATGCGATACTAAAGTAATTAGTGAATGGATAATTCTAATAGACATTAATCATGAATTATTAATCGATCTTTTTAAGGTTCATAACATTTACTTATTGTATCATTGAATAACAACATAATGAAAAGAAAAGGGAAATTATCAAGAGATTTCAAAGATAACTGCTTAATATGCTGATCAAACTTCTTATGTCTTTTGAGAATAATATTTTCAATTAATCATAGATATAGTTTGTTGATTCCTTGGCATTTGAATTTTCCGTAAGTTTTTCATCATAATATCGTATGTTTTCAGAAACATTGTTCGTAGTTCTAATATTGTTGAACGTAGATCATCAAAAATTTTTCTTTCATATTCAATTAAATATAGATGATAGTCTTCAATCTATGGATATTTATTAATATATTTCAATATCTCATAATGTTTTTTGTAATAATCAAGAAATAGATTTTCGTTTACTTCAATAATTGATTCCATATTTTCAAGTTCTTTTAATATATGATTCTGTATATTAACACCTTGATTATTACCTGATTGTGATGATGGTACATGTATATGTATATAACAACGTATAATAACAGATGATAATAAATATTTTTCAAGATAGTTTTCTATTAATTTAATTAATTCATTGATTAATTTATTTGAATGAGTATTTGAAAGATTGTTTTCTATTTGTTTGAAATAAATCTTTGTAAAACGTTCATCATTATAGATAAGTTCATTTAATTGTTTAGCATACAAGAGTAAATTTAATAAAACATGCGATTCAACATTGATTTTTATTGATTGCTCCAATTGTTCAACGTTGAAATTGAGTGTATTATTATCGTCTGTCATATTTGATGATACTGATGAAGAAGTAGAACACAATGATGATGATTGATGTTGACGAAATTTTTTTACTATCGAACGCATGACTTTCGGAAAATGAAATTTGTATAAAAATGAACCTTTAGTATTTCTTATTTCATTCCTAGAAAATTTTTAGGTATTTGATAACTCAAAAAAAAAAGAGCGCCATCAATGAAATGACATTTATGTAAACAGATGGCCGTTGTTTATATTATTACATTGCTGAAAAGATTATTTATATGAATGGGCTGAAGAGCTAAAGAAATAATATGTAAAAAGATGGCAGATATCCAATAGAAAGAACAGAATGTCTATAGAAGAAACGGATGTTGAGTATCGTCGATGAAAAAATATGTATTCTATATTGCATATATATTTTCTTTTTTTTGCTTCTTGCCCTTCCTATTATTATTACTATCATTGTTATTCTTTCATTGTGTTTTCTCTGTTATTATTCTAAATAAATTCTTTTAGATTGATCGTATCGCAATAGAAGATGCAAACGTTAGATGGAGTAGATACAGAAAAAGAAAGAGAAGAAAAAAAGTAATTCTTTCCATTCTTTCTTCATTATTTATCTTCCTGCTGATGCTACTGTCCTGATAGAAATAGCGTGAGAGATACATACACAATCGGATAGGGTCATTACATCTTATCAACTCAACATATACCATTTGTTACCAATGATATAATGGAACGAAAGAAACTTTAATATTATCAACTTGCACATTTATTTAATCAATCTGTTTTTGCATCATCAATTATATTGATAAGTTTTCAGTTATGTCGGATCATGAGTGTGCTAGCGAGACATCCTGTTGTGTTATTGCTCCGACATTAGCAAGTCAATATTCATTCTGGCTCTATAGGTAAAAAAAAGGAAATCTTCATCATAAAAGAACACGAAAAGAGAAAGAAAGAATGGAAAAAAATTTTGTCTGGATGATATCTGGATTTTAATGGAGCATGAGATTTATCACATCCATTGAAAATATTCATGTTCATTTTCTATGAATGAAATTCATTTTAGAGATGAAAAAGTTGAAGTACTCAATTTATTTATACGTCCGATGATATCTCGAGATATCTACGATTTAAAAGAATTCTTTACTAACTGTCCGATATTTTATCATGCATCAGTGGATTTCTCCATGTATTACTATTCATTTCGACCGAAACATTCGTATGTAATTGTATCCAAACATGGTCTATTAGCTCATGCATCCATAAAACAATGGGATTTTAGTAATAACTTTACACCATCCGTAATTATGCTTGGTCTTGTATATGTTCGAACTGACTATCGTAAATTTGGTATTGGTGAATTATTAACAAATTATGTTTTGAAAATAAAATCTAATCAGACAAATATTATCCATGCGAATATTTTAACAAAGCATTTGCCATTTTATATTCGTTACGGATTTCAAGCATGTTTTACATTAATTAGTCTGACTGGTAAACTTAGTGAATTTTTAAATTTATCAAATACTACGGACGATGATATTCATCTACAATTATTCGAATCGTCCGATATACTTGATATAGCTTCATATGATCATCAGATATATCCAACTTATCGTATACATTATTTTGAACAATTACGTGAACATACATATTCAATAGCGGGTTATGTGGCACGTTCATCGAAAACAAATTCTATATTAGGTTATATTATTCTTAATTTTAGTCATGCATTTATTAAATGTGGACCATTATATGCTGAAAATTTAAGTGTAGCATTACTATTATTAAGACAATGTGCTATTGATTATGATGGTACAATGTTAATAACATTACCTGAAGATAATCGTATAGCAATGAAAATGTTAGAATCGAAAAATTTCAAGCAAACGGAAATTCTTCATCGTGTTCATACAGGAAATCAAAATATATTTGATGAGAAAACTTTTCAACATATTTGGGCTATAACAGATGATTGGCTGTCGTTAATTTGACTTCTCATACTTTTAATCCATGTGAATGAATTTCATCTTTGAGGTGCTCTTTTGACTATTTTTTTTTCTTCTCGTATGTGTGATAAAGAATAGAAGTTTTGATTGAGAAAAAATTGAATAAAATAAAATTGTAATATACAATGCTGACATATAATAGTATCGTAAATCTATCAATATAGTTTAATCGAACACTAAAAAACAAGGAGAACAAAAATGCGATGAAGTTTCATTCTTTAGCTTCGTATCGGTAACAAAGAAAGGAGACACATTACTTTCGTTGGATTGAAAAAAAAAGGCTTTGGTCACATACATTTCTCCTCTGTACTACCTCATCCGTGTCGTCTTACAAAAATATTTGTTTTCAAATGACGACAGAGATTAATCAAGTGAAAATAACCATTACACGTAAATCAGATGGTATTTCTATCACTATTTTACTTCAAGAGAAAATAAAGATTGGTGAATTAAAGGCACAACTCCGAAATTCTCTTCCACCGAAATATTCTGGAGCTTGTCGACTCATATTCAATGGCAAAGTACTTCGAAGTAAACGAACACTTA
The DNA here is from genome assembly GCA_900239685.1 of Rotaria macrura. Taxonomy (NCBI): domain Eukaryota; kingdom Metazoa; phylum Rotifera; class Eurotatoria; order Philodinida; family Philodinidae; genus Rotaria; species Rotaria macrura. The sequence continues at coordinate 332,025 of OENT01000007.1, forward strand.
AACATTATGGTCTAACGAACAATCAAGCTCCACCACACATGCTTGGCAATTCAAATATACTTATGGATGACACTAAAAATTGGAAGTCTGATTCATCATCATCTTCATCGGAACAATCTGACTAATATCTGCTTCTGTTAATTTAATTTCATTAATACATATTTCTTTTTCTTATTCGATTAAAATAAACTCACCATTCGATTTTGATTACCATTATATCTATCTGTGGCAGCAGGTTGACAAGTTTTATTCTGGACATGAACATCTATTAAGTTGTTATTGTGTTTTTTTCTCTCTCTTAAGTGTATCATATTTAACATATGCATTACAGAAATAAACAAGAGTCATACATTAGCTGTTTGATCATTTTGCACTCTGTGGACGTACTCTATCAAATATGAAATAAACATTGTATATATATATGTCTATTTCTTGTGAATGATAGTAATTAAATGTTTTTAATAGAGGGGATGAGTAATCATTTAAAGATAAGATTGAAGTTATTTTTTATTATGTATGCATGCATAATCTTTTTTAACATTAACCATATAATGGTCAGCTATACCAACTTCAATGTTAGCATTTATCAAGGTCAATGGACCATTAATTTGACATAAAGTAAGATAAATTGTGTGAAATTATTATGGATATAACTATACGCGAAGAATGTACAAATTATATATTTTCTTTTTTTTAGCAGAATTTTATTGTAGTGGAGATTTTCCTCTTGTTATCTTATCCTTCGAAAGAATTCATTCTTAAGTTCGTACGTTTTCCGATGATTGATAAGAAATGTTAATTGAGAACATTCTTTGTAAATTGAAACTGTGTGACCCAGTTTCGGATAAGTTCACTCAGATATTAATCGTCTGACTAAGATTGCGGTAGCTTTTGATTACAGTACGTAACAGAGGTACAACCAGACCACTAGACCTGCCTGCCTATGACAGGCCAGGCCCACCCGTCAATCAGGCCAGACAACCCGCCTGGTCTGTCTATATCATTTATATATATTGTTTTCTTTTCGGTAGAAATGTTTTTAAAAAAATCGAAAGTAGTGCCAGCAATTATAAGAGAAGCATAGAATAATGTTCTGCGTTCATTATGATGGATCAAAATGATGACTAATGTTCATCTCAAATCGCATAGTTCATCGTTTGTATCTATTCATTCCTTATGTTCTCATTTATCTATATTCTTTTAGTCTTAATTGTTGTTAAAATCTGTCTTATCAATTCTTGTTTTAATATTTATTATTGATTGTTGGAGCCTTTTTTGTTTTCTTTAAACCTAAATGTTAGCATTTAATTGCGTTTCTTGGAGAAATGACTGATATTGATATTCCATCTCTATTAATAATTCCCCATATCGTTCACAAGTAAAACAAAATGCATGCTTCCTTTCTATCATCAAAATGGTCAGGGCAGTGTGTGTGACTCTCTCCTCCGGAATATTCGAAAAATTGTTTTGCATTCTATTTCACAAAATGAAATTTATACTACCTGAAACATAATTTTATAAGTTACCCTCAGTGTGGCCAGATATTAAACTGGAAAATTCAGAATTCAAATCTAAATATTCTGGAAAACTCCGAAAAGTCTTTAAAAAACCTAAAAACAGCTCCAAAAACTTCGAAAAATCCTGAGAAAGTCTAAAACAAATTAGCAAAAACCCAGATAATTCAGATAAGTCAAGCGAAAATCTTGAAAAACTCCTGAACAGACGCAACAAATCTCTAAGACTTAACAAAAATTCCGAAAAAACTCCGGTAAAATCTCGAAAAACTGTCAAAATTCAGAAGACCTGACAATACTAGCTACTTCGTCGCAAAATTTTTGGAAAGTAGCATATTACAGGTTACTCTCACCACCAATTTTTGGTTGCTCGCGACACCTCTTGTAATGTCATTGGTAAGAAATAAAAATAGACAGGCCTTTTCAGGCAGGTCAGGCCGAAAAAATAAGTCGGCAGGCATAGGTAGGCTTGAAATACCAAGGCCTGCCACAGACCCGGTAGGCCTTCAATAACGCAGCCTAGTTGGACCTCTGACACTTAATATTAAAAACAAATGATTTGTTGAATCGTTGCATTTTATTCAATTAGCAATGCTGACGATGGATGAAACATTGCTAAGGAGATGATTACTAGTTTGAATACATATTTAAACTGTCTAAATCGTCTTCAAGAAGTTCAGACGTTATATTGCGATTTTTCCTATGACATATGAAGCATTGGCAGAAATAATGAACAAGACCATGATAACCTGAAATTTTCTCCATATGTCTACCTCATAAACCTAGTACACATAGTAGATGTCACAGTTTGACTTTTCCGATCTTTTCTAGGTTCTAATTCATGATGAATTATTCATAATGAAAGCAAGTGTATTGAATGAAAAACTGTTTTTATGGAATATAACAAAGATTATGAGAATCGTTGTGTGGGTAAGCTATAGAAGATAGAAAAGATTGATCATACATCTTCCTGCAAACATTTCAGCCTTGGAGATATTCTAGTCGACAATTCAGATCTTGAGAAGATCGATTAATTTCCCATCTTCAAGGTTTTTCTAGAAAAAACAATTGAATAAAACTGAACGAGTAAGGAAGCTTTGCTCCTCATGTTTCTCATGGATACAAAAGAAATCATTCTCAAACACTTTAAATGATAAAAGTATGATAATTAGAATGTAATTAAAGCTATTATTATACATCTTTTATCTTTATTTGATTATGAAATTAGTATTGAGTTTTTATTCGGCCATTAGTGTTGAATATATCACCAAACACATACATATAAACCAAAACGGCTAACGAACAACCAGCATAATTGAAGCTGAGCAGTCAAATTTTGGCAGATAAAACAATAGATCTTAGCCATTTTGAATTTTCTATGTAGGTTTTAGTACGTTTTACGTGCGATGATCTGTATCGTTTGTTTTTAATAATTACGAAACTAAATGATGGTTATCAGACAAAATTCAACTTTTTAATGTAAAACTAGCTTGCAACGACTCTTATCCTATTTCAATAATGGAAACATTTTTAACATTTAAAATAGTACTGATAGCTTAAAATACAAGTTCCAAGTGTTATTTCTAAATGCAAAACAAAACTTTAGACGTGTGAAAATTGTTTTGAAAATTCATGCCTGTGCGTTACTTAGTGTTTCTTTAATAACGCACTCATTTTTCAAGCTGTCAACGGCTTCTCTTGATTAAATGATAGCCCTCTCTTTCAGCTATAAAACTACATCTCACAAAATTCATGAACATGGAGTAGTTGGCAGAATTTATTACTCCTTTTGTATCCCCCGAAAACCGATGGACGTTTTTGACTGTGTTACCTGCGTTTTGCATGATAGTATATATATATATATATATATATGTATATGTATAGGTATACTCATGTTTGATTCCTAAAACATATTCTTTCTCATGGCGCTTAAACAGTGAATCAGACAAGTAGACGAACAGAACGTACGTATGAATGTACTTACACGAAAAACCGTGATGCTTTGTTTTCTTCATATCTATTTCGAAACTTTCTTCTAGGCAACTTTTTCTTGCTAAATAATCAGTAATTATATCATACACTTTTTTCTCTTGATTTCGTGTTGTTTTTCAACAATAATTGAAGAAACATTCTTTTATATTTGCCTCTGATGTGCTGCTAAAATTTGAATACTTTCTGAAAAGGAATTTCGTCAAATAAATGACATAGATCGAATTTTAGCATGAATGAACAATCTTCTTATTAATGATGAAATAAATTTTTCTATTTTTCTTATACTGAAGACTAGAGTGATGACGACTATATAAAGTATATTTCGATGAACAATAAAAAGATTCCGTTGAATTTTACATTAATTTGATTCTAAACATGATTGATACAATGTATTTAAACGAAAAAATCTAATAATATCGAAGTGTTGATTGAAGCAGGTGATTCTTTTTGTCGTTGATACTCGGTTATTTTTATCCCGTATGACAATGTTTGCACTCGTTAAACCTTGATTTTAACATTATTCGATTACATTCATCTTTAGTTTAACTAGAGAAAAGAAAAAGGAAAACACTAATAAAAATCAAATTAACGTAACATTATCAATATCTGACGAACAAAGACAATTGATTTTGTCAATCTTACTTTCATAAATGATTACATGAAATGTCAAATGTGATCTTAACAACGTTAGCTTTTCGATGATATGAATTATCTTTGATATTCAATGGCATGTTTACTGTATTTTGAGAAAACATAACTATTTTCAATTAAACTCTCGATTGTTAAAGTATTTATCCACAGAAGAAAATCCGAAAGAAGTTTTCTAGAAGAATGATTGATTTTCGTCTTACGATTTTCACGCGTGATAATGCATCAACTCGTCAGAGACATAGTTTTACTTTTACCATCAGCACGATGGAAAATTTTCTAGAGAAGAAGAATCAATAGAACGAACGAATATTTTTTTCCCTACTAAAAACGAAATATCATGATCAGTTACGATCAAGTTTCTTTACAACACTCACTAATAAAACTCTTCAGATTTCAAATCTCGCAAACCCAATCGACACTCGTCAGCACTTGAAGTGCGACAAGTCACTTTTTTGCATTTTACTTCTAATCGTACATATTCGAGCGAATGACGCAAACAGAGACAACATTTTAGAATAAGACCTCATCCAAAAGAACTCAATGGTATATAAAGTCTTTATAAATTTTCTTAAAAGCTGACAATTATTTCCATCAATGAATAATAGATTCATCATCGTAGAAGTCATACATTCACATATGAGCGGCAACGCTTTTTTTGTGTCCAGTTTTCATACTTATTTTGAAACTGCCACCATTGATCTTTCAATCATGTTTTTTGTCGACAATTGTATTTATTTAAATGAATTTATAGAATTATCAGTTATTCGAATAGTATATTCAACTGCGAATTAATATGGTATTGATATTCTCTGTATACTCAAACAATACTCATGTTTTTTGAAGAACAAAGGTTTGTGAACGAAATGTTGGAATTACGTCAATTAGAATTTAACATTGTTTCTCAGACTGAACAGTATCAATGCCATCAAATTTACATTGTTCGTTTCTGAGGTTGGCCATAGTTTGGGCAAAATGGAAAAATGTCGAAGAGAAACAAATTGAAGTCGAAAGTTTAAAAAACAAATGGTAGCTTGCTAGACACATCATACATTGTATGAAATGAATTTAACGTTGCAACAACGATTATGCATAAGTCACGAGGCGTAAGCAAACGAGAAAATATTGTAATTTTTTCGTTTAACAACAACAGCAACAACAAATGATAATCCATCGAAATATTCTATTGGAGTTATAAGAACATCAGAATATCTTATATCAAGATTATGTATGTGATGTTGTATTGCAATTGTTCTATGGTGCTTTCTTCTTGCTCGTAATTTTGCATTAAATTGAATACACGTGGGGTTAAAACGATTTTCTTCTCGTGTTAGAAATTTTATGAATGATCACATGTTAGGATGATGAACATACACTGACGATATAAAAAAAAATACTGAACTATCCGTGCTCAAATGTCACCTATCACGGAAGACATTACCTTTTGCGATAGTTTTCTTGTTTGGGCATTTTTTGGTATTCAATATTTTTCCTTCCGACCAAACAAAGGCATACCGTTTCTTACGTAATCTTGTTAAAATTTCTTATAATTTGAAAAAATTCTTTCAATTTACTTTCATTTCATGTAAAGTTTTTGACGAATACGAAATAGTTCTCATTTGATTTACAGTATCATCTAATACTATTTTGATATTTTTTTAAATATGTTTTTCTTAGATTACTATTAAATAATTTATAACTATTTCTATTACATGGCAAAAGAATAAAACGTATTTATACACTGACCGAATATGAATGTATTAGTAAACTAAAAGAAGCTTGTCTTTATGAATAGTTCAGTTAATAAGGACATGTTAGCAATTATCTTGATATCTATGCATCTTTTCATTGATCTCTAGATGTACTTATTTTTCTTCATTTTTTTCATGTCAGGATATTCCTGTCACGATGCAATGATGTATACTATCACTATGAACACGAAATGATAAGACAAATTGTATTATTGTCTTATTTTAACAATCATTAATGGCTTTCATCTTTTGACGATTATCCTCTTTTTCATTCAAAATTCAATAAAGAATCTTGAATGTTATTTTTTGCACCTTTCTACTGAAAGAGATAAAAGGTCAAATCGATAAAAATATGCAAGCAGCCTATTTTTTGTTATTACGTATTTGATTGTTCGCAATACCAATTCATACAAAAGACTACGTACCATTTCTTTCTAACAGTATTATTTTCGTTGATGAAATGAAAATTTCTTTATCATGATCGTCAAGTTTAGCTTCATGAGTAAAAATGAAAAGAAAAGGAACATATTCGCCTCTTTTTTTTTCGTTGTACAAATTTAGGCGGTTAGAAATACAGGCACTTGAAAAAAAGGAGAGTTGTAGTCAACTAATGTACAAACAAATCACCATCGAGTCAAATAAGATAAGAAGATTGTTTTCAATTTCATATGTAAACGGTGCGCGAAAAGCGAAAGAGAGAATATAAAGACACTTTGGTTTTATCATTTGAGATGAAGAAGACAAGTGAGATTTGCTGCCTATTTATAACATCAATCTTTTATATAGGTTTGTATAACACGGGAAAAAAGAGAAGGGAAAAAATGATGATTGTTCTTATTATTCTTTAACACTCGTTTTTCGATTGAATAGAAGAGAAACGCAAATCAAAAGTGTTTAGTCTTGTTGATTGTTCTATCTAGTATTACAACAATCAATGATTTGACAATGTTGTGCCTTCTCAATTTACTCGAATTTCGTTCGTTTCTTTTTTCGTACTTCTCATTCAAGCGCATCAAAAAATGATTGAAGATTATCAAATAGATGTGTACCACAGTTAGAATTATTATCATCGAGTAAAATTGAAATCAGATGCGAGTGTGTGCCTATGTTTATATGAGTCGGTCATCTTCTTTTCTTTTACTTTTTTTAGTGCGACGGTAAGGTAGTAATAGCACTGCATATATATATATGCTTTTTAGTCTTAACGCTGTGAGTCCGTATTCTAGAGTCGAATGAAAACTAAGAAAAAAAACAGAACAAAACTGTTTGAATGTTTATTTTAGATAATTGAGCAATGAATTTGAAAATACTTATTTTTCTGTTTTGTTCGAATTTTTTACTACTATATTCGATCACAGGTAAAGTTCAAGAAGAAAAATCTAGGAAGTGTAATGCAAATGACTTCGTTTTGAATATTATTTCTTAGATGCTTGTGCGATTAACGAATGGAGATGTGAAACAGGTGGTCGTTGTATTCCGTTAAACTGGCGTTGTAATCGTATTAACGATTGTAGTGATTCGTCTGATGAACGAAATTGCAGTAAGTATTGAATAGTACGAAAGATATTTGTTTTTTCTTTGTGTGAGATTTTCACTTTTAATATAATTAGCATATCCAAGATGTGCGGATTCACAATTCGATTGTGGTGATAGATGTATACCTCGTTCATGGGTATGTGATGGTGACAACGATTGTGGTAATAATACCGATGAACAAAATTGTCGTATGTTATCGTATTGTTTTATATCATAAGGAAATGTTATTCGAATTAATATTATCTAGCTCCAAGAAGATGTTCAAATACACAATTTCAATGTAATGATTCACGATGTATAGATGCATCTATGAAATGCGTATGTGTATTTGAAATCTACAGAGGGTTTGAAAAAAATGCAACAGAATTTACTCGACACTTTCTAGAATCATGTCAAAGACTGTAGTGACGGCACTGATGAGGGAGCATTTTGCAGTAAGTCCTTTTGATTTTTTTATATTCTATACAAAAAACTATATGCGTCATTTCTAGATTATCGTCGATGTGATCCTTCAAATGAATATCAATGTGATGTACAACGATGTTTGCCTTTAACACAGAAATGTGATGGTTATTACAATTGTGATGATCGAACTGATGAACTCAATTGCAGTAAGTATCTTGCTTGTTTTTGTAGAAATGAAATATTGGTTGACATGATCGAAATATTATTCTTTTAGATAGTACGGCATGTTCAACGTATCAATTTCGATGTGTATCTGATGGTAGATGCATACCAAGTTATCAACGGTGTGATTTTCGTTTACAATGTATCGACGGGTCCGATGAAGTCAATTGCAGTAAGAGGAAACAAAAAGGAGACACTTGTCGGCTACAGATAGCCTTTTTTTCTTTATAGCACGGCCTAATTGTACATCAAGTCAATATCAATGCACGAATGGACGATGTATTCCATCATCATGGGTTTGTGGTATGTATTATTTTGTTTATTCGACACAAAAAATACATGAATTCACTATTTCATAATATTAGATCGCGATGATGACTGTCTCGATCGTAGTGACGAAACACATTGTAGTGCACGACATTGTCCACCACATATGTATCCATGTAATGTGACTGGTCAATGTATTGATATAACAAAAGTATGTAATGGTGAACAAGATTGTGTTGATGGCACCGATGAAAGTTCACAATGTGGTACGTAAATTTAATTATACAAGAAAATTCAAACTGATACTATAGAGAATTAACACACATAATTTGGATTCTCCTATGATATTTAAACAGTTACAATAGCTTTTGACAATGAATCATCATGTAGATTGATAAGACGAATTATTTCTCGTGGTTTTGTATCAATTTCATTCGTACGAAAATCAACTATTTCAAATGTAATATCTTGTAATTCGATTTGAAATAGATTAAATGCATACCAAAGATAATAGATGGCTAATATAGATAATAACGACCAGAGAAGAATAAATCCTAAACTAAATAAATTAATATATGTCCAACCAAGATAGAGTTTCGTTTGAATCGTTGTTACTGAAGGAAGAAGATCATCCATAATGATCATTGTTTTCATATGGCGCGTGGATGTATTCAAATTGATTATATTTTTTAGGTACACAACTTTGTGGTTTATTTTCGTGTGAACATGCATGTCGACCGACACCGAATGGTCGTGGTAAATGCTATTGTCCGATTGGTTTTCAAATTAATCCGATTGATAATCGTTCTTGTATTGGTAAGAATCTCGTTTGAATAAAATCGAAAACAAAGAAAGAGATAGAGTATGTGCGTTTTATTGCGATTTCAAGATGTGAATGAATGTGAAATTTGGGATGAGTGTGATCAAGATTGTCAAAATACAATCGGATCGTAAGTTGAAGAACATTCCATTTGTTAGAGAAAAAGGTTTTTTTCTCTCTCTAAATTCTATACTATGCGTAGATATGCATGTACTTGTCGAGCAAATTATACACTTGAAGCTGGCAATAGATGTAAACATATAAAAAGTAAGTAGGCAATGGAAAATCAGAATAAAAAAAAATGTCCATATTTATTATTTATTATGTATAGGTGATGATATGAAAATGTTTGTAGCTATAGCAAATAAAATCTATGAAATCGATCGACTTCGTAATGCAAGAATAATCTATACGGGCCTGGAAAATATGACCATTCAAGCTGTTGATTATCATTATAGGAATCAATTACTTTATTTTACTGATGCAAATGCTCATAAAGTAAGAGAAAGCAATGGTTGCTTTTTGTTCGTTGTATATCATTTATTAATGATTGAAAATGTTCTTAGATTTATTCATTATCATTATCAACTTTATCAACAACGGCAAGACTCGTACTTGAAAAAAACATTCGTATGCCGATATCGATTGCTGTTGATTGGATAACAAATAAAATGTATATTGTTGAAGCCCAATTAGCACGCATTGACATGTTATCCTTAGATGAAAAACTGATGAAAACTAATATAATTACAACTAATCTTTATCAACCAACATCAGTAGCTATTGATCCCATTGCCGAATATTTAGTTTTTTCTGATGCAGGCGATTGGAATCGAATACCAGCAAAAATTAGTCGGTGTCTTCTCGATGGTACACAATGTAAAACATTAATTGATCAAAAATTGGAAACACCAACTGATTTAACAGTTGATTTTATTAAACGAAGAATTTATTGGGTTGATCGATCTTATGATCATGTTGAAAGTTGTGATTATCATGGGTCAAGAAGGTATGAATAAGTATTGATATGTATTAACGATCAAAATCTGTAATACAATTCACTGAATTTCGCTGATCATGGAGAAATTGATTTATTCTCTTTATTTCGAGCGTATATTTCTTGACTATCATTTAACTAAATCTTCCAGAACTTTAATAACAGAATGAAATTTCTATTGCAATGATATAGTTATGATAGACATATGTATATTTTGATCTCTGATGAGTTCAACGTCTATTCGTAATAACCTGTGACTAATCTCTTGCATAGTCTTGTCGGTGATTTTTTGATTGATATCTGCCAAGATAACTGAGATGACTATAAGATTTACCTCTATTTAATTCAAAAACGTTTATCTAATAGAATTTCGTGCATGAAATTCTTTATCCATTTGTTTTTAATTAACAATTATTTTTATTATTATTATATAGAATTACGATAGCATCCGGTAGTCAAAATATACCATATTCAGTTGGCATTGATTTATTCGAAAATAATCTTTATTTAACGGATGATATGAAAGGTGCCGTATTACAACTTCGACGTCATTTTAATTCAAATACAAGCTATTTCTATAAACCTGAGTCATTCATTCGACCTCAAGGAATAGCTGTTTATCACGAAACACGACAGCCACATCGAGTAAATCCATGTAATGGAACAAGCAATGGTGGTTGTGAGCATTTATGTTTACTTGGACGAGCAACACTATTGGCCAATAGTTATCAATGTCGATGTCAATCTGGTTTTCGATTGAAATCAGATTTAAAATCTTGTGAACGTAAGTGAAAAAAAAACCTATAAAATAAAGATAGTTTAGATTTACGTTTCTGTTGATGATTTAGCTGTGAAAGAATTTCTACTTTTAACACGATTAACATCTATCCGTGCCATTGATTTAAATCGGGATTCAAATATTGAAGCACGACCACCGATTGTACCTGATCAACGAACTATCATAACAGCTTCTGCATTTGATTATGAAGAGAAAACTGTTTATTTTTATTCTCAAAAAACTCAGTTTATCTATTCATCAAAAATGGATGGTGACAGTAAGTTAACATTGCATTTCTATTTTTTTGTTCTAGTAATTATCATTATTCGAATTTTAGAACCAACCCCAGTGACAACATCAAAAATCTTTCCGACTGTTAGTGCTTTAGCATATGATTGGTATTCAAAATTACTTTATATGACATCGATAGTTCAAAGTCAAATTCTTGTTGTTCGAATCAACGCTAGAGATTTTCCACAACGTGTTCTCGTTAATGCAACGACTGGTGTACATGGCATTGCCTTAGATCCTTTAGAAGGGTATGTTTGATTGAATTTCGCATGCGAACGATGAAATTTTTAAAAAATATATGCAGAATATTCTAAAAATATGATGCAGAAAAAAATAATAAAATATCAATGTTTCGTATATCTGGTCAATAGTCGGAACCTATACTATTTAAAACTTCTTTTCCCTATGTTGAATAACGCCCTATATCGATTGAAAAGAAAATATTTTAACTAACATCCGTACGGCAAAATCGAATGAAGAGTAATCAAACTATTTTAAATCGTTTTCTAAAATCAATGAACATACTAGAAGATTTCAACCACGTGACAAAGTCCGTATTGTTGGCATGTACATATGAATCACTATCAAATAGTAAATTTACAGGGTAAAGTATTAGGTGAATACAAAAAGCAGAGTGTCGTAAAATAATAATGATTGACCATTTTTTCGTTAGAGTATACAATGATACATTTTATTCGGTAATTTTACGGGAAAGATTTCTAAAGTATTGAAATTCCTCTAGACTATTTGGAAAATATTCACCGAATGTTGTATCCAAGTTTGGACATAATCGAAGCGTTCTAGGTGAATTGTACATTGAACAAAGAATAACCTTTCGATTCTTCATCTGATTGCTGGCTTTAAAGTTCGTCCCGGAGGACTATTTTATCTGAACTAAAAGAAAAGGATAGCAGAGTGTCTCTCAGTAAAATTTAGATTTTTGTATTTGAATACACATTATCTAATTTAGATATGTATTTTATTCAACAATCACTCGCCCTGCAAAGATCTATCGTATGCTATCTGATGGAACGAATCGTAATATAATCATTCCAAACGAATTGGCCACACCCTATCATTTAACATGTGATTATTCAACAAAACGTCTTTATTGGACTGATGGTACATTATCACGTATTCAATACTCGGATTACAATGGTCGAAATTTACAATCATTACGAGGACGTTACATTTCACATCCATTCGGCATTGCAATTTTTGGATGTAAGAAAAACAAAACTACGAATATACATTATTAATTGAAAAGAATGAAAAATTGATTTATTTGTCAATCTCTTATAGCGCGTCTCTATTTTACTGATGCAACATTAGACAGTGTATTTGAAAGTAGTAAAACATACAGGTATAATAGAAATATTTCGCATTATCTTTAATTATCATCTATTTGATTGTACAGTGGTTATGCAGCATCTGTTCGATCAAATATTCCATCGATTACAGCAATTCAAATTTATGCAGAATCATCTCAACCGATGAATAGTATGAAATTATGAACGAAAAAATGAAATCAAGTTTTGTCTATTATTATTCTTTTTTTTCTATTATTAGTTACACATCCGTGTCGAAGAAATAATGGTGAATGTTCAGATTTCTGTTTTCCAAGTCGAGATCATGATATGCTAACACGAAAATGTGGCTGTCGCTATGGACGAAAAATAAACTCAATGAATTACCAAGAATGTATTGATAATTCACAAGCTGAGCCAGATCAATCATCATGTGACGGACGTTTTACATGTCGAAATGGTCGATGTGTTCCAACGAGCTATAAATGTGACGGAGGTAAATTATTTGATTCTATCATTGAGAACAGAAAAAGTCTAAAAAAATATGTTCTACTTTCATTGTTACAGATGATGATTGTCATGATAATAGTGATGAACAAAATTGTCCAGGTAAACAACAGAAATATAAATTTACATGAAGTTCTACCGCTTGCTACATATTAAAGACTATCATAGAGCCCCTTTTTAATGGGCATCAATCCTTTTTTTCTCATTCTAATACTTAGCTTACATTATGACTTGAATTTCTTCGTTTTCTTTACGAACAGTCATCTCATGAACTCGTCAGTTATTAGTTCTTTATCTTGATATTCTGCAAACTACGATAGTTTCAAATGTCTACTTCATGAATAACTAGAGTTTTAGATAATTGGTCACACTCATACTAATCAGTACGTCCTGCAGTAGAAAGCCTAAATCTGATTCGATGAATTCTCTAAATAGCTAATCGATTTGGATTCGAAACTATCTACATGAGTAGTAATTCATACCCTAGGAAAAATTCTAACTCGTACCATATTGTTATTGATGTGTGATATTTTTGTGCTATGTAAATAGATATCAAATCAGATGAGATTAGTTTATTAAAAATATGAAAAAGAAATCTAATCTTTAACGATGTTTTTTTTACGACAATAGTTTTGTTTAGTATATTTAGGCAAATGAAACGGTCAGAAACTCTCAAAAATGTTGCAATCAACTATTTACTATTAGGTCTTTTATTTTTTAGGCAAATGTTTCAACTCTTCTACGAAAAAAGATTTTCCCAATGTTTCTTAGTGCGAAAATACGATTTTAACTCTTAAAAAGTCTCTCCTGAATGAAATTTCTGTTCAGTTTCTAAGCTTCGATTGTTAACTGAGTCAAAATTAATGATGCATGATAAAACTTAACGTGATGTTCAGAGTTTCGGATTATGATACAATCAATGTATCAAGAAAAATCTTTTCGAAAACGTGCCATTACACTTAAAACAGAATTGAATTTTATTTTGTTTCATTTGATTATAATCTGAATGAAATAAATAATTATAAAAATAAACCGATTTGTAAATTATACCAATCTATTGGTTCATATCAAATATATATCTATATATATTCAACCTGAGAGTGATTATGAAAATTTCATTCGGAATAGCTACTTCTATCTAGAACTTATGTCAAGTTTTTGTTTCTTATGCTTTATCTATTAATTGTATTCAAATAGCCGGATCACCAACGTGTGCAACAAATCAATTTCAATGTCGAACTTCAGGTGTTTGTATAAACAAACAGCTTGTTTGTGATGGTTATGCTCATTGTCAAGATCGCTCAGATGAATCCAATTGCAGTATGATAAGAGAAAATTTGACTATGCTCTAGAAAATTAATTTCGTTTTTATTCTCTTGTTTCAGGTCGAACTTGTTCGCAGTATCAATTTCGCTGTGCAACTGGAAAATGCATTCCCAACGCTTGGATATGTGATAATGGTAAATAAAAAAAGAATTTCTCTTCATATATTGTATTATTGTTTCTTTCTATAGAAAACGATTGTGGTGACTCAAGTGATGAGCAAAATTGTAGTGGTAAATAAGAATAGGAACTATTTTTGTTTTGTCAATGCACGAGAACAAACATGAAATTCGGTTCGTTTAGAAAGAACATGTGATTCATTAACTCAATTCGCTTGCCCTCACACACCTGGCAGATGCATTCCAAAAGGTATGTTAAAATATTAGTTGTCGTGTTTCTTTTTCGGTTTCTACTCGAGATCTTCTTTCTTGTTAGGATGGAAATGTGATGGTCAAAATGGTAAGATTACGGTTGCTTGTTTTCGTTTTGAGTTTTAAAACCTATTGTTCTTATTGATTCCCATCGACAGATTGTGGTGATAATTCTGATGGTTAGTATAGTGAAAGATATTAAGATGTTTGCTTAGCATGAGTTTATTTTTAGAACTAGATTGTCCACCTATATCTTGTGGTGCTGGACAATTTTTATGTTCAAGTGATCGTCAATGCATTAATGCTACACGACGTTGTGATGGTATTGCGGGTATGTAAATATCTATCGAGTATTCAAAATGTTAGAATCGTTCGATTTAGACTGTCAGTCTATCGAAGATGAACGAAATTGTGCTGGATCAACGCCATCCTATTGTCGAGCAGATCAATTTCGCTGTGGATCAACTTGCATACCAAATGTAAGTTGAACTTGAACAAATTTTCGAAAGTTCTCTATATTTTATTTCCATTAGGCTTGGCGTTGTGATGGTCATCGAGGTAAAAATAAATCTTTCGATCATGAAACACTGTCAACAGATAGCCATTAATATGTTAAACACAGCAAATATTTATGTACACTATAGGAGGAAATGAATTTCCAATATATGTATCACATAATATGCTATATAGTAGTTCATTACGATAGTTTAGAGGTAGAAATCGACGTAATTGAAATTCATGAACAAAGTAGAAGTGTCACGTATTCAAAAACGTGTTTTGAAGCTTCAACACATAATTTTCTTTGAAAAGCTTCCTATTGAATTTGATGCTATGAGAGAGTATTATCGGCATGCAGTAGAAACGTGCCGGTAGTATTTTACGATGTGTGTTTGATGTCATAGTTCAAACTGCTGAAATTATGAACGTTCTTGTTGTTCGATGAATAAAACTATTTAACTAGTTTTATTTTCATCACATAGCAAAGAATTAGAATATGAAGTATATATTGATGGACATGTGTGTATTGTCATCAAGTAACAGAAAGAAACCAAGTGACATTTAATTCAATATATTTAGATTGTGCGGATGGATCTGATGAACCACCTAGTTGTGGTCAGTATCTGTGTTTCGTGTTGTTTCTGTTGATAATATCTATGATGAAATTATGCTCGTTATAGGTGCACGAAATTGTACAACGAATGAATTTCGTTGTGAAACATCAGGTGATTGTATTCCCAAAGGATGGATGTGTGATCATGAAGTACATATAAGAATTTCTTTTTTCTTTCGAAAATTTTGATATATTCTGATTTCTTAAGGATGATTGTGATGATGGTTCGGATGAAGATTCACAATTATGTCGTAAGAGCGATTGATATGTTTTGTTTGTTGATGAATTTGAGATTTTTATTGAATAACTAGAAAATGCACCGTTTTCATGTCCAGACAACCAAATGGTATGCCCTAGCACAACAATTCATCAATGTGTAAACATTACACAAGTCTGTGATGGGTAAGCCATTTTTTAGTTAATTAGTATATTTCTTTTCATGGAAGTTTCTTACTTAAAAAAGTAAACTTGATTGTCCTGGTGGTGGTGATGAATCACCCATATGTAATAATCATCAATGTTCCATTGATAATGGTGGTTGCAGTCATCTATGTTATCGATCACCATTCGGTGTTCTATGTCTTTGTGCTTCGGGTTATCATGTTCAAAATACCACAAATTTCAAGAAATGTGAAGGTAAGAAATATCGGTTTTTTCGAACAGTGAAAACGAATAAGTTAACATCAATGCTTCACGATTGATTAGATATTGATGAGTGTACAAGAGATCCTAATACATGTCATCAACATTGTTTAAATACCAATGGAAGTTTTATATGTGGATGTGATGATGGTTTTACATTACAAGCAGATGGACGTAGCTGTAAGATTGTCAGTAAGTCTACAAGTTTTCTGTTAACTTTAGTTCGATATGAGAACAGAAAATTTCAATGAATTCTCATGTCATTTGATTGAGAAAGAAGGAAAAGAGTGATGCAATCAATATGAGGATATATGCAGAATGATTCCTACGAAATCAGTGACTGTTTGCATTTCGTTATGTTGTTCTCTAGACATCATTTTATTCATAATCTGTATAGTTTGTTTTTACACGTTTATTCATTTTATTCAAGTAAACATGTAAGCATTGATGTTTTTTTTTAAATATGATTTGGAAGAAGTGTTTATCTGGTTGATCTCGATTATGATTTCTATATAGAATGAAGAAAAAAAATATATTTGAAAAGAAGTATATTCAGGTTTTTGAATGTTCATCAGCTCTATATTTTGAGTAGGATTAGATTTCGATGAGTTATAGTTAAGTTACGATGAATGTAGATCTTTCATCATTTGCTCTTAAAAATTTACAAGTATTTCCATGAACCCCCTACGGAGCGTAAGACATTTCGGATACTTGTAACTTTCAATTTGAAGTTTTGACCAGTGATCAATTTTATAATTTAGAAATTATCCACTAAGATGATCACATCCTTTTTTTTCAAAATATTCATTATCTGAGAAGATCCGAATTCTAAACGAGAGGATAGAATAATTCAAACTAACGAAAATGATACGTGTTCACTTCCCTTGAATATTTTCTATGAGCGAAATTTGATGTCGAAACTCTCTGTTTTTGTCAATGTCCTTGTTCTATGATTAAGTTTTTATCAAAACGATTATAACTGTTTATTAATAATTTATGAACATTAATACTGTTTTACATTATCTCGGTCTTATGTAGCCATCTATACATGAATATGATTTATATTTATGTGTTAGGATTACGGAACGTATCTAGCATAAAATAGACTGTGTAACTATACAACATTCTTAACCTACTTCGAAGTATGAGAAGCTTGTCTATTCGAAACGGATGTCTTTAATATAATTGATGCATAGGGTGAAATTTCTGTAAGGAGTTTGAAGATTTTTCATGTTGAAGATAAATAAAGTTATTATGTTCGTATAGATGAATAAATAGATAGAATAAACTTTCTCATATCTCTAGATGAAACTGGTATACGTCTATTAACTATACGTCAAGCAACAATGGAATGGGTTTCACCAACATTAGGAACATATGGTCAACTTAATCTTGGTTCGAATATGCGTTATATTACTGCTTTTGATATTGATAATCGAACAAATACATATTTCTGGTCCGATTGGGTATCGAAGACAATTTATAGTCGAAGGGGAGGAGCAACTAATTATACTAAAGTAAATCTATTTTCAACACTAGAAAATAAAACCTTGAATTTCAAATCTAAGAATAATTCTAAAACTGATTTAGCTTATTACAAGCGGCAATAGTTACATAGCTGGTATGGCTTATGACTGGATTGGACGTAATTTATATTGGACTGATTACATGCTTGAACATGTTGAAGTTTCAACATTCGATGGTCGATTCCGTCAAGTATTGTTTCATGAAAATTTAACAAATCCATGGTCGATTGCTGTTGATCCACGCGCTAACGCACGATATCTATTTTTAACTGATTGGGGTAAAAGTCCACGTATTGAACGTTCTAGTATGGATGGCAAACAACGTATTAGCATAGTTAATGATTCAATTGAAATGCCAGTTGGTTTAACACTTGATTTAATACGTGAAGAAGTTTATTTCACTGATCATCATTTAAATTTTATTGAAGTTGTTTCATATAATGGTGAAAATCGACGAAAAATTTTAGCTAATACCCACTTTTTACATGGGCCAATATCGATAAGTTTATTCGAACAATATCTTTATTGGTATGATTCAAATTCAAATGAAGTAAAACGTTTGAATCGTTTCGAACATGGAGTCAAAGCTCAGAAACATGAACGAATTTTATCACGATCAGGAATAAATGCCATGAAAATTTCACATCAAATTTATCAACCATATGGTAAATTGATTTGAAGAGAAAGAAAAAGAAATCCTAGCTTACATTCTACTTTTATTTTTCGATTCAGAAACAAATCCATGTCAACAATCACGTTGTGCACAACTGTGTCTTCTGTCTCATAATGCACCAACAGGTTATACATGTGCATGTGCAACTGGCTTTATTCTTGAACAAGATCAAGCTTCATGTTCAAAAGGTTTTAGTTTCTTGAAAAATAATTGTTTTCTTCGGAACAATATATTGTTTGTCTTTTAAGATAATTCACCATTCATTATTTATATGAAGCATGATACTATAGGCGGTATTAGTGTAAGACATGATCAACAATATATTGATGAAAATTCAAACTACGATGATTTATGGGAGCGTTTTGTTACTGTCACAGATCTTCAAAATGGTTATGAATTTGCATATGATGAAGTCAATGAAACAATTTATTGGACACAAGTTAAAGGTTTCTTACCTGATGGAACCGCAACAGTAAGAGATTCTATTTAGTTTATTTTGAAATAAAAACTGAAATTCATTAAAAAAGAAACTTATCGATTGTTGACGTACTCAATAGTTGACAATTCTGACGTCAAAATGTGCGCTATCGAAAAATATTTTGTTCATTCAATACGAGACGACAAATAGACTAGATTTTTGTAGAACTCATATTGTAACTGTTGAATTGAATTATTATCTAAAAGAATATTTTATATAGTTCTGAAAGTTTCAACAAAATCGATTGTGTACACCTTCTTTACAATATATTGAAAACATCAATGGTTAACGATAGAATGATAGCTTGGTCGAACATAACAAGTGAAATACGATCAGTTTTGTTGAAACTTGCAAGACTACTAAAGAAATGCCTATGAATAAATTTTAAAAGTCGATGATCTTAATATCATCTTGTTCTTGATCGAAACTTTCTTTCATCAACCAGAACTATCCTTATAAGTAGGGGTACGCTAGTTTTCTACTATTCTAGTCGAATCATATCCGAAACTAAAAATACGAAACCGATCGTATCACAGAGTAAGATAGTTGCTTTCCTACGAAAGTACCAATATGGAAATTTTGGGTTGTTGTCTGAATGAAAATTTATATTCAATGATAGCAATATTTTTATGCATCATGATTGTTCGATCATCAACACTGCGACTAAACTGACTGAATTTGTCTAACAATTTTCTATTAGACGAAATGAAAAACAATATTATGACGAGTGTATAATGCATGAAGACAAGCTAAATTTTGAATTTCAGTATGGAGAGTAAACTCTTTCCTTTTTTATTTTTTGAAAAAGATACTTTTTAATGTCTAATCCTTTTCTTCTTGTAAAATCGATGAAAATATTTGTCCAATTAAAATAACCAAACGGCATGTCTAAGATTATTTTCATCGAAAGTAAAATTTAAATGGATAATATTTAGTATGAAATTCGACGTATCAATTTCGATGGTACGAATGAAACTGTTTTTTACGGAGATGATGAAATTCTTATTGGCATGGAAGCTGGCACGATGCAAATTGATGCTGTTGGCCGGTAGAATAGTTGACTTTTCAAATCATCATATGTTCTTAATTTTCTTATTGATTAGTAATCTATTCATTGCTAATATTCGGCATAGTCGAATTGATGCAATATCACTCAATGGTCAATATCATACAGTAGTATTTAGTGAACATGAAAATGCTACCGGTATAATTCGACCCATAGCACTTGATCTTGATACAGTCAATGGGTATTGTTTTATTTGAAATGATTCGTATTTGACGAGTAGACTAATTTGTGTTTGTTTTTAGATATGTTTATTGGATTGATTTTGGTGGTGGACAGATTCCAAAGAAAATAGGTCGTGTTCGTTTCGATGGACAATATCCTGAAAATATTATTGTTGATAATCTTCTACATCCAAATTATATAACATACAATTTGGATCTGCATTGTGTATTTTGGTGTGATGTTGGTTTACAGAAAGTAAAACTAAAATTAAAAAGAAAAAAAAATCAAATATCATAATTTTATCTGTATTCGATTTTAATTTCAATAGATTTCATATCACTGTATGGATTCAGGCGATACAAAAGTTCTTGATGTAGAAGTTCGGCATCCTCGTGGTTTTGATTTTCTTACTCATTTCTTTCCTCCAACGTCACCATTAATACGAGCTAGTGAAAACGATGATGTAACATCGACGCATTATTCATTATTTTTTGTTGATTACGAATCCGAAGGCATCTATAAAAAGTGGTTTGACCATAGTTTAAATCCTATATCGGACATTATTCCGGTACGCACGAATCAAGCAGATCCAAGACAAGTTCGAGTTTATCCACGTTATGAAAGTCAATATTATCTTCTTGTTAATACTGATAATAGTATAATTTTGTTTTCTAGTATTCAATGCATATTGTTTCTATGGTTCGTATTGTGAACAAATTTGTTTTCTAATCGTTTCGAATAATCGTGATGTACCAACATGCGATTGTGCTATTGGATATAAATTGAATAGTGATGGACGAACATGTTCACCTAGAAGCGAACAATACATTGTTTATAGTACACATTCATTATTGCGAGCATTCGATTATCGATCAAATGATTCAGCACGGGAAGATGTTATGCCATTGATTCCCGGTAGGATTCTTTGAAATATTTCAAAATATTTTTAGAAATATTATGATTCTTAGTCGAGATCTACTGAGATGTTGCACTTTTAAAAACGTTCCTAACATTCAAGCTCATCAAATCCGCAATGTTTGTGTTCACTGTTGAATCATATCTTATTAGTTTAAATGAAATCTTCGAAGCAGATTGAATTGATTAGTCGTTGTTGGAACATAAGATAGTTTTTCTGTTGTCATTGATTCTATGAATAACATAGCATATAGATCTGTAAGAGTACTGACACTTGTTCAGAATCAGCCAACAGTTTCTCTATTGATATATCTGAGA
Source organism: Rotaria macrura (assembly GCA_900239685.1). NCBI lineage: Eukaryota > Metazoa > Rotifera > Eurotatoria > Philodinida > Philodinidae > Rotaria > Rotaria macrura. Next base: position 353,645 of record OENT01000007.1, read on the forward strand.
AACATGCTTACAAAATTTGAATTTAAATGTTGCAAGGTAACAGTCGTGATACGTAAAATTTCCACATTTCATTATTAGTTTCTATCCTAGTATACAGCAGTGTTAAAGACGTGGCTTTGACATCGCTCACGAGTACTATTCAATGACGAATTTCGAGTGTCAAAATAGAAACAATTCAAATAATCTAAAACTTATAACATAAATTGATATTTTATCACTATACAAAACTCTACATTGAAGATGAATTTCTCTTCATGATATTCATGTATCTTGTTTGATCGATTTTAAATCGATCAAAAATTTGATGAACATTCTTGCGTCATGGAATCGTTCAGTGTATGCCTGTAGATCATATGTTTATAATAGCATTGTTATGAAATTGATACACACATCCAATTGCATTTCCGATTAAATTCTTCCAAACTTTCTTAGGATTCTTTTTCTTCTTACAGGAAATAATATGGAAATGATCGTAGTTCGATATGCCAATCGCGAATTGTACTGGATACATGCGAATCGTGTTATTCGTCGAGCCATTTGGACAAATAATCGAACATGGAATGTAACAAATTATCTACAAATAAGTATTGGATCTCAACAAAATTTCATTCTTGGTCTTGCACTTGATTGGATTGCTGGAAATTTATATTTTTCTTACGTATCAAATTCATATGGCCATTTGGAAGTCAATCGTCTTGGTACTGATCATCGATTGATTTTACGTAAAGGAACAAATGAATCGATTTATGCTCTTGCTGTTAATCCAAAGCGAAGGTAAAATTTCAAAAGAAAGAAAATAATAAAATATCAATATGAATGATTGTGTCTCTCTTCATCATCATGTTCTTAACCGTTTCTTCTAGATTTCTTTATTGGTGTGATCGTGGTCAACGCGTTCGAATAGGTCGTTCATTACTCAATGGTGAGAATGTCACGTATCTTGTAACCGCACAAATTATTAGACCAGAATCAATTACAATTGATTTTCTAACTGATGATGTTTACTGGTCGGATTCCATTCGTGATACTGTTGAAGTCATTTCATGGGATGGAACAAATCGTCGAACAGTGACACGGAATATACCCAAAGCCATAAGTTTACTAATTGCAAATAATGATTTATATATTATGGATCGAGCATTTTCATCGGTAGATTTTGTTTTCTTACTTGAACGCGAGCATGCTTGCTAGAACCGAGGCATTGGTGAAAACTCTTCTTTATGACTACTTCATGTATTTCGAAAGACAATCATCTGACAAAAAAAAGACGTGTAAATTTCTTTTTGGAAATCACTCAAATGTCTTGTAGCAAAGTTGAGTAGTCCAAGTCGAATGGTGCGCATCGCTAACTAATATATGGAAACAATTTTTAAAAGTCATTCTATAATTATTTATTCTGATTATGTTTCAAACAGTCATATATGTTTTTTTTACCATAGACTGAAAAGAAAAACCAATCTGTTTGAATCATGTTTGATCATCTGTCTACTGAAATTTCGAGTCAAGTTAGACAAGGCAAAATCACAAATTTTAAGATTTTAACCAAAAAAGGTGTTAAATTTCTAATCATGAGAAGGAGTTAAAATTTGTTTTTAACGAAACTATAGGCATATTTCGATGTGAACAAATTGGTTTATCATAGAATAACTAATGAAAATTCTTTAAGAACAAAATTTTCTTGTTTCTTCATGATCAGAAATGGTACAACTTATATTTTCGTTGAAGTTCTTAGGTTTTCATTGATTTTTACACGAGTGACTGATAGTATACTTATCGTATTCTATTTTTGAAATAAAAAATTGTTAAATTGGCTTTAATTTCTGAGAACCTTGTGAAAAAAGTCATTTTTGAATCAAAAAACATGTTTATCATCGCAATAAAATACCTTTTTCGATTGTTGTTCTACTCACAAAAAAAAATCTCTATCCTTAGAGATAATGTGTATTTAATTATATCTACTTGGAACTAAGCAGTGTGTGTGAATAAACATTAGGAATAGTTTTAAGAAATTAGTTTCGATAATTTTCGATGATATTCTGCCGAATTTGACTACGTGATTAATGTAACGGGTTCTAGAGAATATGTCTATCTGGTCATGGTAGTTGTCTTATATAATCGTTTGTTTTTCCTTTCATATTAAAGATCATGCGAATCAATAAAACAGTTAGTAATATGACACAACGCTTAGTAACAATATTACAATTAAAAACATTTGAAGTTGGTGGTATGGCACTATATGATGAACAATCCAATTCTGAATCTCCTTGTCAAGTATCGACCATTCGACAACGTTTCTGTGAAGATCTTTGCTTTGCCCTGCCAGATACAAGTGTACCACAATGTGCATGTGCTTATGGATCATTAAGTGTTGATCGACGAACTTGTACACGTAAGAAATTGTTTCAACAATCGAACCATAATCAGATAAGTTCTTCTCTTGTTTTCGTAGCACCTAATGAATACCTACTTGTTGCTATGGAAAAAGAAATACGTTCTATGTCTATGGAACCACATGGTTCATCGACAAGTGCACCATGGCGTGCAATCACTAATCTAAGCATGGTCGTTGGTATTGACTTTGACTATCGTGATAAAAAAATATTTTATACGTAAATGAACTTTTCGTTGTTCTTTTAAATGTTTTCCTGGATTGGAATTCATCTTTGTTCGTTAGGGATATTCGTGTACAAGATATATTTTCATTTGATATGGATGACCCAAATCCTCATGCAAGACAATTAATACAATCAAATGTTACTGGTAACTTAGCTACACTATGAAATTAAACTTGCTTTGTAAAAAAATATTGAATCAAACGAAACTTTCAGGTCGTTCACAACCTGTGGGTATATCATACGATTGGGTATCGGATCGTTTATATTGGACTGATGAACGATATGGACGAATAATATCCGCACGAAACAATGGTTCAGAAAAATTAATTATAGCCAGTAGTTCACAACCAAGAGCTATTGTTGTTCATCCATGCAAAGGGTTTGTCTTGCATTAATTTTCTCTTTGGATATTTTTTCAGAATGAACAATTAATACTCGCTTTTATTTGTTCCATCTAGATTATTGTTTTGGTCAGATGTTGGCTTTTATCCGTCGATTCGTCGTTCAACCTTAACTGGAAGACAAGTAACTTACGTCATAACGACTAATATAAGATGGCCAAATGGATTAACAATTGATTTCGATGACGATCGTATCTATTGGGCAGATGCTTGGTTGTAAGTAATCTGTTGTAGTTGTGCGTCTGAAGAAATTTTACAAACAAGATTCTCGATAAGATTCATAAGATTTCGATTTAACTCTCTGAAAATCTACTAGCGACGAACCGTCGCTGACGATTAATTTATTTCGGCTATTCTCACTATGTGTGCATAACTTGTTGTCAAAATAGTTCAATAAGAATTTAGTTTTTTGAGCGAGAGATTCACTGAATAAAAAAAAATAATGACTTCTTTTGATGCACAAAAGTTCGACTATTTACATGCAGCACATTTGTAGAGACTCGTAAAAATAACAAATGGATAACAAATACCTTGAATGACTTCATGCAATTACCTGTTTTTTTTATGAAGATGTTGTACTTCTAAGGGTTTGAAAAATGTTTTTCTTCTTTAAAATAAACTAGATTTTAAAAAGTTTAGCTCAAATAAAAAAAATCAACCTTTTCAGCCGCTATTAAAAATCATTTAGAAAAGTTTCATAGAAAGAAAAACGTCTTTGTCACTATTGATTATAGGGCATGGCCTATTTCCGAGATGTTTATTGTTCATGTGCTTCTACATAGTCCTCAATCGATATTGATTCATTATATTGATGATTCCCTTGTAAAATGTTTTCAGCATACACATAACTATGGGAACTGTTGTAAACGATTCATGGTAGTGGAGAAACGTTCGAGAAGATAACTAGGCGATAAATAGAAAAATTCTGATGTATCGGAGATAATATAACGTAGAAATGAGATGAATTATATAACATTCCAATGCTAAATTTAGTGATCGTATTGAACGTGCATCATTAGATGGTACGAATCGAGAAGTTATTTCAACTGTTGTTCATCCGTTTGCAATCACTGTTCATGGACATTATATTTATTGGACTGATTGGTCTCTTCGTAAGTTTATTGAATATATGAATAATTTCCAAGAAAAGCAATATTATTTCCTTCTTTCAGGTGGGATCTATCGTGCTGAAAAGTATACTGGCGCTAATATGGTTGAAATGCAAAATGATCTGCCTTATCGTCCCATGGATATTCATGTTGTATCGGATCAGCGTCAAATATGTTCTTATTCACCGTGTAATATAAGTAATGGTGGTTGTAGTGATATATGTAAGACAGCAGCTGATAATCAAGTTGAATGTGCTTGCCCAAGTGGACTACAATTAAAATTAGCTAATGATCGACGAATGTGTGTTCGTAAGTAATATTTGATGCGAAGAGAAACAAAACGAAAACAAAAGAATTTGCCTGATTTCTCTCCTATTTAGGATTGTCATCATCATGTGCTTCAGTTAATTTCACTTGCCGTAATGGTCAATGTATGTCACGAAGAAAAGTTTGTGATGGTCAATCAGACTGTTCGGATAGTTCAGATGAAGATACAAGATTTTGTTGTAAGAAAATTAGTCTTTCGAAAACGAACATTAAAATCTATGATTATATTCTAGCACGTTATGCTTGTCGACCAACAGAATATCGATGTTTAAGCGGTGGATGTATACCATATGTAGAACGATGTGATCGCAAAATAGGTAAGTGAAACATAGAAAGAAGAAGAATATTTATGGATAAAACAGTTTTGTTCATCATCGTATTACTTGATTCGAATGAATTACAACGAGGAATTAGTTGGTTGAAGAGAAAAATGACATTTCATTTGGATGGGAAAAGCTTTGCTAGAACACACTGACATTTAAGGAAATCGAAACTTTTTGTAATAGATAGATCATGGTATTAGATGTAGTCTTAAAGGAATAAGAAGATGGTACATTTTCGAAATATTCACTTTAAAACATCAGTGTAGAGTTTTCACAAAGCATGATTGAGGTTTAACATTTTGACTTGTTCATGTTTCGTTAAAACGTTTTGTTGTTTTTTCTCTCGGTATAGATTGTAATGATGGTAGTGACGAAAATAATGCATTTCAACCATGTGTATATCCACAGTGTCCAGAAGGACAATTTACATGTAATAATTTTCGTTGTATTGATAATTTCAAACGTTGTAATGGTATGTACATGTATAAACATACATAGAATGTTGTTGATTCATAGAAATGATCTACTTTTTCTTCTTTTCGATACAATAAACAGGATATGATGATTGTAATGATGGTAATGCAACGGATGAAATCGGATGCCCATCTCGTATATGTAATCGAACGAATAGTATGAAATGTCCAAACAATAATATTTGTATTCAGCGTAGTTATTTATGCGGTATGCGACGCACAATAATAATGATATATTCTTTTTTCTTTTGTTTTTCAATGAAATCTTTTATTTCTTGGTTGTTTTGACTAGACGGTGATAATGATTGTGGTGATAATAGTGATGAAAGTACAATTTTTTGCCATAGTATTCAGTGCAATACAAGTAAACAGTTGAATTTATGGTTTCTTTTCTAAATACCATTTGGCTACTTTTTAAATCTAGCCGAATTTCGATGTGGAAACGGTCGTTGTATTCCTTATTCGTGGGTATGTGATGGTCAACGTGATTGTATAAATGGTACTGATGAACCTACTGATTGTCGTTCATCGAATCGAACATGTCCTATTGGCCTTTGGAAATGTGATAATGGTCGATGTATTAGTCCAGACCAACGATGTAATGGTATTGATGATTGCCGGTAAATCACAGTCAACGGGAACCATTTTCAAGAACATTTTTTTGTTATATTTTTATCCTTTTTTTGTTTTCTTTTTCATACAGAGACGGAAGCGATGAAGACGAACGACATAATTGCGGTTTGTGTTCTACTTGATGATTGTATTGTAAAAAATTATGAATGCTTTTTGCAGCTGAAATCCCTTGTAGTTCAACACAATTTCGTTGCCCATCAGGCTTAAAAAATAATCAAAATTTGAGATGTCTTGATCGATCTGCTATTTGCAATGGTATCGCAAATTGTATGCGTGGAGAAGACGAAGCTAATTGTACGCGACGTAATTGTTCATCATATCAGTACGTATACACGCTGAATCGATTAATGATCATAGTGCATGTATTGGATTTTTTGTTACTTCCTACGACAAGTTGTTTCATGAAGAAACTATTCCCAGCTGTTGAATAGTATTTCAGTCACAAGACTTTGTTTCCTTATCCGAATTCAGATCTCAAATTACTAAGATATAATTGTTCTAGATTCGAAGGATGAGATAAGTAGCAGGATCAAAATAAGTTCTACTGCCTTCATGGAGCTAAGTTCCGTCATAAAATTCTAATAATAGCTTTCGTGGAATTGTACTCTTGCGTGATGTAACTGCCGCATAGCACTATAGTACGAGCAGTTCGTAGAAATCTACGACATTTCGGTGTTTGCGTTAGGCCGAGCTTTCACAGAAAATTCCAAATTAGATCTTGTTACACATACTTCCTGACGACGGTCCCTTTCGTAGGACGAAGATTTTAAAACTACTCTTTCTTATCAGATTTCAATGTGCTAATGGCCTTTGTGTACCACGTTCCTATGTTTGTGGTAAGTGAGTTTTTTTTGTAACAAGTCTCTGTCATCATTGTTTCTTTTTTGTTTGTAGACCATGACAATGATTGCGGTTTGTTTATTTCATCTTCATAGTTTGTTCTTCAAAACAAGAACTTTTATTATAATTTTTTAGGAGATGGATCAGATGAACCAACATCATGCTGTAAGAATTTGTGTATTTTTTTGTTATTTCTATTTGATATTCTTGTATTTTTTATTAGCGTCACAATATCGAAACTGTACTAGTACGGAGTATCGTTGTGAAAATGGACGGTGCGTAGCTCGATCGGCGACCTGCAATGGATAGTACGTAATTTGTTTATACATTCATTCGTTCTCAATCAGGTAAATAGTTGCTCACAATGTTCATCTTTTTTCTGTGTTTAGCAATGATTGTCATGATAACTCCGATGAAAAACCAACATTATGCCAAACAGAACAATGCCCATCAGGACTATTTCAATGTCGAAATAAAGAATGCATACCCTACGAGGTTGTTTGTAATGGTGTAAGAAATTGTACTGATGGAAGTGATGAACCAGCTAGTTGTGGTAGGCATTCAAAACTCACTATTTGTACCATTCAATAATACACAAAGTGTATGCCGGTCTTTTGAATGTAGGTGTTAATGAATGTGCTTCGCCAATTTTAAGTGGCTGTGAACATGGTTGCGTGAATACGCTTACTTCATTTCGATGCACATGTCGAGCTGGTTATAAGCTAGCAACGAATCAGAAGAATTGTTGGGGTAGGAAACTGAAATATTTAAGAATCAGTTTAAGCGTTAAAATTTTTCAATAGTTTTTAATGAGTCAATCTATCGATAGATTCGATACAGAATCGATGATATTTATCATCGAAGTATATATTTACTGTATGAGAAATTGTGGCAAGACTAGTTCGAAATCTAATCTAGATGATACATGTGCGTAATTTATGTTCGAATCATGTTACTGAATTCTTTTTCTTATCATCCAACTTTGCATATATGTCAAAAGAAAATTCGAAGTAGAATTTTACCTACAGATAGCTTCAATATCCTTGTATAATTTCACGAAGTATCCATGGAAAATAGTCTTTCTTTGAAGAGATATACAAATATCGTTGATAAAATTAGAAAGAATATATGAGAGTACAATCAGTAAGAAACCGATGATTCGTTTCTTGCTTAAATTCTCATTCTAGCTTGGCAGTATTTTAACGACATAGTCGAAGCTATAATCTAAGAATAATGGCGTACTTCAGTCATACACGCATCGATGTTAGCCATCGAAGTCATATTTATTGATGCAAAGACAAGAATATTGAATTTTAAAGATTTTAGAATACGATGAAAATTGTTAAATTATACTATAAAATATTTAATCAATATTTAGATATCAATGAATGTATCGAAACCCCAAGTGTTTGTCAACAATTTTGTGAGAATACACCAGGTATGATAGGTTTCAACTGTTTAATTCCTAATCGTTTTGTTCTTTTTATCATGCTAGGTGCTTATACATGTAAATGTGCATCTGGCTATGAAAAAGGCATCGATGGACGTACTTGCTATCGATTAAATCGTAAGTTCTTGTTTTTCTTATCTACGTAGTAGTGACGATCGTGTAAACTAAGATCTTTTGATTGAAGCCACATTCAACCATCCGAAACATTTCATAATAATTAAAAGTAGTGCAACCGAATTTCTATTCAAGGAATTTCGAAACTGTATCATGATTATTTTTCTGAATTTTGAAACTCCGTTGTATCGATATGTATGTTGAATTTCTAACAGTAATAGCATGCTCTATATCAATCAAGTTATTTATAGAATGTGACTCATAGAGAAAAGCTTCTTGTAGTCGTAAGAAGTCTTTTTCGTTGATTCAATCTTAGTTTAAACTTTAAATTGCACTACGAAGTAGTTCTCACGTAGAAAACATTTTGATTTGTATTTAGGAACAATTGTTCCAAATGTCTTCTATACAAATAAATATTATGTTCGTGCCATTGGTCTTGATGAACAAGTTGAAATGACTGTTGCACGTGGTTTCATGGAATTATCCGGCATAGCTTATGATTGGAAAGAACAAAAATTATATGTTGGTGATAGGCAAGCGGGTAAAATTTATCGAATGAATTTCAATGGAACACAATCAACAGTTATAATGGAAAGTAATTCGATACGTTATTTACGACAAATAGCTGTCGATTGGATTGGCCGAAAGCTATATCAATTAACGGGTGTACCAGAGCTTCGTGTTAGTGAATTAGATGGGCGTTATGCAATAAAATTAATTGATTCAAGATATTTAACGCAACCGAATTATATTGCTCTTGATCCATTAGCTGGATATTTATTCTATTCTGACTGGGGACAACCACATATTGGACGCATTAATTTAGATGGAAATAATTTTGTTAAAATAATCGGTACCGATACAGCTGGTCCATTAGGTTTAACAATTGATATAGTCACTCAAAGAATATTTTGGATCGATAGACGATTACAAAGATTAGAGTAAGTTGATCATATAAACATTTGCCATGTATGCCGTAGCTTTAATAGAATAAGAACGTATTATTTATGCATGATTAAATATGAAGCGAAAATTGGAAACCATATTATCTATTGAACGAACTCGTCTCTGGCTAGAAGAGTTCGAATTCGTCCATTTCATATTGAGTAACAACCAAAACTTTCACTATAAATTATTCCGGTTCAAGAATGGCTCCACGTTGTTTTCTACTGATTGATTAGACTTTTTTGTGACCTATCGTTTTGCATAGTTCCAAATATTTCAGGTACTTTCATAGTTAGCGATTGACGAAGATATGTAAATCTCATAGAATTGCTGTTGTTTTCTTTTGAGTCAACTTCTAAAATTGATGTGTCACACTTTTGATTGATAATATATGAAGTTTTTCTAGTGGGCCCTAACCAAGTCTAGTGAGTCCTAACGAACTTCAAAAAGACGTGTTAGAAGACCTCATCGGTCACTTGAAGGGCGTAACTAGATCCTGGCATTGAATCGTGTCTCTAAAGTCAAAAATATTCCGATTTTTGCTTTTAAAATGCATTTTCACATCATGCGACCTAAGATTTCTTTCTTTACAGATTTTCTAATTATGACGGTGCTCAACGTAAAATAGGATTTTCCGGCCATGATTATGTTCCTTACTCACTCAGTGTCGCATTTATTGATGGTTATGTCATATGGTCAGATTTTACAAATCACTCTTTAATTCGTGCTGATGCATTGAATGGTTCAAATAAACATATCATGCTACCGAATACAATCAATGAAGTCATATCGATTACTATTATTCATCCATCATTGCAACCACAAGGTAAAAATAAAATAGAATGAATAGTTGAGAAATAAAAACAAATACGTATTTTTTATCGTTCCTTTTCTCATTGTAATTTCAAGTACCTAATCCATGTGGAACAAATAATGGTGGTTGTTCCCATTTATGCTTATTATCAACAAATCAATCTTACACATGTGCATGTCCGGAATACTTTTCATTTATTGGTAATGGAAATAATCGAACATGTGTATCAAACTGTAGCTGTAATCAACACCGTTGTGGTCCACCAAATGAACGATGTATACCATGGTCGGCTAAATGCAACGGAGGTACAATGTTGATGTAATCTTTTTTTGATTTATAATAAAACTCAAGTCTACTTATTGTTCTAGTCAATGATTGCGAAGATGGATCCGATGAACCAAGTACATGTCCACAACGGCGATGTACGTCATCACAATTTCAATGTCGAAATCAAAATTGTACACCGATTTCATATGTTTGCGATAGTATGCCAATATTTGGTTTGTTTCTTTCTTCATATCAATTTTGTCTTATTTATAGGAATGGATGATTGTGGTGATAATTCAGGTAGATTTTTATTTTCTATCTAGAAAACAACATAGTTGTTTGAATAATTAGACGAAGAAAATTGTGAATGCCGCTGTATGCCAGGAACGTTTCGATGTAATAATGGTCCATGTTTACCAATGGTTCGTATTTTCAGCAATAATATTGATAGAATTAAAGACAGCATATATCATGAGAAACCTTTTTCTCTAGAGATTCGTTTGTGATGGCTATCGACAATGTGCAGATGGTAGCGATGAATCGAATTGTGCTAATCGTACATGTGCTCATCATCAATTTACATGTAACAATGGTCGATGTATACCAGCATCGTACGAATGTGATTTAGATAATGATTGTGGAGATAGTAGTGATGAGAATGCATATTTCTGTCGTATGTTTTTGTATCTTTTTATTTATTTTTTATGATATTTCAAAGAGATCATATTTTTTCTTTCATTTGAAAGGTAATCGACCATGTCGGGGTGATCAAGTACGATGCCCGAATTCATATAAATGTATTTCGCATGCATCACGCTGTAATGGATGGAATGATTGTCGAGATAATAGTGATGAAAATCCAAACCAATGCCCAGCATGTAACGATGCCAGTCATTTTCGATGTAATAATGGACAGTGTATTCCAAGAAGTTTTCGATGGTAAACATACAAATTATGTCTCATATTTGAATAAGTCATGATGAACAAAAACATTTGCTCGATTCTACGTGTCAATGATAACGAAGAGAATTTTTAAATGCATAAAAAATATGACTTGACTTATTAAGAATGATTTTTCAAATACTTCTCATTAAGTAAGGTGACTGTTGTCGAAATATGGCAATCATTTCGAAAAATTGATACATTCTGAATGCAAAATATCTATAAGCGTTCTTCTCATCTGCAAGACTGAGAGAAGAGTGAGTAGATTTATGTAGCAAGGATTGTTCTTCTAAAACGTTTTAACTTTAGTTGACATTAACTGGATTAAAATCCTAAACTGATAATAGACCGTTTCTAATGATCAGATGAATTTCGAATCATATTTGTACATGTCATACAAGTTCTAGTAAGATACGGACTGTTTGAAAAGACATTATTTGATCAGTAAATAACTTCCAATACATAGAATTGTTGAAACGAATTTCATCATAAAAGACAAATCAATTATTCGAATAGTAACACAACAACGGACATAGACACAAGAATTGATAAGAATTGTTTCTTCTTCGAGTTTGAAATGATTACATTACTGCTATGAACAAAAACAAAACTATCGTACAAACATGTTTTTCAAATTAGATAATAAATAATGACAGCGCCAAGACTCGTCACATCATAACAAATATGATAAAACAAAATCCCAAACTTTTACAATAGACTATGATTGTAACTGTTTTATTGTTAAGATAAGATTAGAAAATTCATTTTTTCAGATACTTCTAAAAATTACGCCGATAATGTATTGTCGAAATTCTATATCTTCTCAGTCTAAATGTGTATAGTAAGAATTAAAACATTTCAGTAGCAGAATAAAAATTTCTAAAACCATAAAGTAAATAAGACTGCTAGCCATATGAAATGTATTATAAGTTAGTCAAATGCTTTTCTGTTAGTGCTCGTAAAATCTCAAGGAATTCTTTAAGTCATTGTGTTATATGAATACTTTCTTTTTAAGTAATCATCGAAATGATTGTCGCGATGGATCAGATGAAATTCCAGCAACATGTGGTGCGTAGAAAAACATGAAAATAGCAAATATTTCTCTGAATTTATCTATTTGATGAAAAATTTATTTTCTGGATTGTAGTTTATCGTGATTGCAGTGAAGATGAATTTCGCTGTGCAAATGGCCGTTGTATTCCTCAACGATGGTTCGCTGATGAATTTCAAAAAGTCACATAAATTTCTTTTACGAAATTTTTAGGGTTTGCGATCATGATAATGACTGTGGCCAAGGTGATACATCAGATGAAACTGCTAATTGTGGTATATGAATTCTACATGAAGTACATATTGACTGGTTAGAAACTATTTTGTTTTAGCTACTCGACCATGTCCCGATGGAAGATTTCAATGTTCATCTGGTCATTGTATAAGTAATTCAAGTCGTTGTGATGGCTACATTCAATGTCACGATGGTTCTGATGAAGCAGGCTGTCCGCCACGATATCCAGATGGTCGATATTGTCCAGAAAACCGTTTTACCTGTAATAATACTGTTTGTATCTATCAAAATTGGGTTTGTGATGGAGGTAAGATATTTCATGATTTATTCTTATCTTATGACATCATAATAATATTCTTTCACTTTAGATAATGATTGTCATGACAATAGGTAATAATCAATAAAGAAAAAGAAATGAGAATATTGAACTATTTCATGATTCTTTTACTTTCTATTTAGTGATGAAACACTTGAACAATGTCGAACAGTACCTTGTAATACGACTGATCGTTTTCGGTATATTAGATTTTCTAAATTTCTATGAACAAGAGGAAGAAATGATTTCTTTTTGCAATATGATCTAGACATGGATCATTTAATCAGTGTGATAGAAATGTAGACTACTACTCGATGAACACTATTGATGTATGATCGTATATTGTGGATCAATAAAATCATGTCATAGGGGTTGTGCGAATTTCAGTCAGAATATGCTATTTTTGTTGTATCTATCGATGAGAAGAAGGTCCAATTACATTCATAAGGACGAAATCCTCCGATTTTCGATAAGATCCATAGATATGAAAGATTCTTCTCTGATGATTAAAGACAATACGAGGTTCATAGTTCGTTGTGTTAGAAATTCATATGAAATCATCTCCATATTTTCTTCAGATCTAGTGCTAATCATAGTACCAATTAATTTTAGTACTTAGAAAGAAGACAATAACACAATGAGATACATGTAAATCTAAAAATAGATCTCACTCTTCTATTTGCATATAATAAATCATAACGCATCGGTTGGTTTTTTTTTATTCATTATCACTGGATCAATTATATCGAAGTTTCTCGTTTCTATCTATTCGTTTGCTCTAAAATTTCAATTGAAAAACGAATAGCTTTTTTCCCGAAGAGCTCCAGCATGTACTTACTTTGATATTTATAATAGTTGCGCAAAAAAATATCCTTAGATCTCCAAGTATTGAAAATCTTAGATCCCTATGATATGTTTTTCTAGAAGTACAATACAACCCTTTATCGTATTTCTCGATTCATAAGTCAGGAAGTTACAATATTATTCCTACTTATAATCTCTTTCATATTCAGATGTACAAATGGTCGATGTATCTATCGATGGCGTGTATGTGATCATGAAGATAATTGTGGTGATGGTAGTGATGAAGATATTCATGGTGTATGTCAGAGCAGAAACCAACCGTTAACGTGTCCAGAATTTCACTGTGCTCATACAAATCTATGTAGAAGATATTCGGATTTATGCGATGAATGTAAAATAAATAATCATTCAAATTACCAAAAATATCTATGAATTTTAATTATTTAGTTGATGATTGTGGTGATGAATCGGATGAATTAGCATGTCATCATAATACAACCATCACATGTGCTAATCAAACAAATCATTGTGATCAACGGTGCCATGATTTACCTAATGGCCGAGGCATTATTTGTTCATGTAATGCAGGTTACAAATTTAATAAAGAATCATCAAAATGCGAGGATATTGATGAATGTGAAAATACTACTTCAAATTACTGTTCACAAATATGTAGTAATACGAAAGGTAGTTTTCAATGTGAATGTGCAGCTGGTTTTCAACCGAGTGCAGTTAATCGATCTGATTGTCATCCAACAGGTAAGATCTATTGACTTCACATATGTATCTAATATACTTGAATGGTTAATTATGAATATTATCAATGTCAACAGATAGAAACATAACATTGAACGTTTTCGAATAATTTATTCGAAAAAATTCTCAACGTGAAGAATGATTCAATAATTTTATATAATCTTCTCTTTACATAAATCGATAGATATGCAAGAATTACTAGCGATAAAAGGAGCTGCTCCGTCTGCAATTTGATGTTCTACCTAGTCTTCGACTCTTCTATTGAAAAATTAAAGGCATAAATTTTATTCTTTCAAACATAATTTGACAAAAGTTCACTGAATTTTGAAGTAAATCTTATTGTTACGACAAGTTACTCTTTGTTGAAAACTGTATATCTCCCCCAAAAAAAAAAACATGTTCATTATTTACTGAGAAATAACCTAACGTGAATGTCAAAATTTCATCAGCATAAATCTCATCCCAACAATAATCGAATAGAAGAAGAGTCATAGGAAGTGACCTTTAATTGTCTTCATAAAATAATTCTACATTTGAGAAATGCGATCGACATCAACGAATTCTATCGTAATCTATTGATTGATAGATACAATTTCAAGTAAAATCTTCTTTTTTTTTCATTTTCAACTTCTTTTAGATCGAACAATTGATCTTCTTATATCGGAACCTAATGAAATTCGGCGACTACGTCGAAATACAGTAGAAAATGCATCGCATTACGGTGTTCTTGTTGAAGATCAACATGATGTTAGTGTTATATCGATTGATACCAATAATCGTTTATTCTATTGGATCGATGAGATTACGTCTTCAATCTATCGTGCACATCTCACGCCAAGTGCAATATCAACAACATATCCTCAAGCACTTCTAGACGAAGATACAAATCATTTAATCAATCCAAGTAGTGTTGCTATTGATTGGCTAGGTCAAAATTTGTATGTTACCGATGTTACTCATAAGTGTATATGGGTTTTAAAAAATGATGGACGCTATGCAACAAAATTAATAATTAATGTTGACTCACCATGGATGATTACTGTTAATCCAATACTTGGCATTATGTATTTTATTAATTATGAAAATGAAAGAATAGGCAATACAAATCAACGTGTAGTTGCTATTGAATCAGCATATATGAATGGTGAAAATCGTACAATATTAGTTAATACTGATTTAGTCTATCCGACCGATATTGTTATTGATTACTATCAAAACTATCGTGTTTATTGGACGGATGAAAAAAAACAATCAATTGAATCAATGAATTATGATGGAACTGATCGTGTTGTTATAGCACATATCGGTATACATGCACCACATTCATTAGATGTATTTGGAAGTCATTTATATTGGATTAATCGTGAGAATCGTTCATTGTATACAATTGAAAAATTTGGTCGTGGCATATCAACCCTTGTTCTCGATAATTTAGAATTACCTTTATTTGTTAGAATTTATCATCCACTAAAACAAATTCAATCAGGTTTAGATGAACAATTAATAAATAAGAATAAAAGATTGTTTTCATATGTTCTATTTGTATTGTAGTTTCAAATCCATGTTCAACAGCCAATTGTTCACATGTATGTGTTATAAAACCATTAAATCAATATGAATGTTTATGTCCCATGAATACAACGATTCAAGAAGATACTCGTACATGTAACGCTCGTATGTATACTAATGAAAACGTGAAGAGATAATAAATATAATTCGTTGTTTTTTTTTCCAAAAGCTATTGTTTCTGAACGTGAAAGTGTTCTACAATGTAAATGTTTACATGGCAAATGCGCTTATCATGTTGATGAAAATTTAGGCCATCGATTGACAGGCTGTGTTTGTTTACCAGGTAATTTGAAAATATACAGAAGATATATGAAAAAAAAAGAAAATAAAAGAATAAATACCTATATCAATAACTTGTATTTCAAAGGTTACAAAGGTGAAAACTGTGATGCACGTAGTGGATTTTTGATGTTATCTGGTCATAGATTAAGAATGCTTATTATTGCAATAATCAGTTTATTAATAATTAGTGCACTATCGATTGGTTTACTTCAATTGAAACGTACAGGAAAGTGAGTTATACATAAATATTTGTTATGTCATCTTTCGATTTCAATAATGACTTCGACGGTAAAAAGGATATAGCCGTTCTACTATGAAATTAATCCATGATAAGATTCATATTTCTGTTGAACTGATATCAAACTGTATGTGTTTCTTTTCAACAAACAATGTTTACAAAGAAGTCCTATGTTCGAAGTTCAATTGTTAAATTTTTATACAAAAAGAGAGAACTTGATTACAGATGCTTTTAGAAAAAAAAACGTATGCTGAGAGATTTAGAAAAAAACTCAGTTCGTCATATGACATTTATGTTGTCATATTTCATCCATGAGAAATTATATCTACTTGTGCATATTGTGAAATGAATATACGAACTATTTAAAATATGTGACAACTTCTAGAAAAATAATCTGATAGATCAAGGTGAGATCGTTTTCTTGGTAAGTTAGTGTTTTTCGTTGTAATGAAATTATGCACAGAACAATCGTACAATGAATCAGAGTTTTATTTTCGGATAAATCTGATTTCTAACGAGATTTCTCATTGATAAAACAGCTTAGCGCAACAAGAAACTTTAAAGTAGTTGGCATTTCGGGATATACTATTATCTAATAGTTACTAGCTTAAGTATGAAATCAAAACGTAAAACGGAACTATCAGTAGAAGTTATTTTGTTAGTTAGTTGAAATATACACGTATGTAAGTATGCTTCTATTGTCTTAGATTGCAATCCATTCCCACTCCTCGACTACCAAGAAGTTTTCAAACGATTATGAATAATATACGTAATTTTGTTACACGTTCAACAGATAATATAAATACAGTTCGATTCCGAAATGCTCGATCAACTGCAACAACATCAACTGTGGTAATCAAAAATATTGAATATTTTCGTTTGTATTTAAAGCACTTGTATTTGAAAGGAATCACCGCCGGTATTTGCTAATCCGATGTTTGGTACAACAACAAGAGGATCCAATGAACCAGCTCGATTGACAACTTCATCAAATGAACCAGCGAAACTAAATGTTGCAGTTCATTCACCTCCATCGAAACCAAATCGAAAAGGTTTATTTTTTCTGAAATTGAAATTTTTAAAATCGTTTTTTTTCCTCACCTAGGAACTCCAACTTCTCCTTCTCAACATGTTCATTTCGATCCTCAAAGTAGAGAAACTGATCATGATAAAGCTAATTTAGTTGTTCGAAGCAGTAGCGATGCATAAAAAATAACATTCTTCTTTTTTGCTTTTTCTATCATGTATATAAATATATCTATTTGTTATGCCATAATACAGCTTAAATTTTCATTTTTATCTTCCGAATGATTTTCTGTTTTATTAACTATGTAATGATAAAAAAAGCAATACAAGAAAGATAATTTACAATGAAATAAATGCTAGGAAAGCAATGTGAAAAAGATGTTTGTTGTGTTTTTTTATGTGAATAAACTAGAATGATTATCGAAAATCAACGTGTTCATGGAAAAGTGCTCAATTTTAAATTTTAATTTATGTAGAACATTGTAACATATTCAAAGAAACATTTGATCAAAGTTTAAAGCATCAAGCGTTAGTTTTATTCAGCAGAATAAATATCGCTTGTGTTTATCAAAACACTTTGGTAAAGAGATGTCCACAATAAATTTTATTTTGATCATGTATCTGTATATGAGAAAAATCTCTGAACTCGAAACAGTGGTAGATATTCGACAAAAAGGTACTGAAAAGCAATTTTGTACTCTTTTGTTATTGGCAAGTATCTCTATGTACAGCTTCTATCTTTCATAATGATGAATGAAAGCAATCTTCATGTTGCTCTGTTTTAAAACTAAATGCATACAGAGTGCAGTAGTTTCATTTAGGTAGAGCGATAAACGTTTTCTTTAACAGTCTTGAGTGCCAAGAATGTTAAAGAAAACGTCTATATGAAGCCATGAAAACACGATTGTCATACACATTTTTTAAATTAAAACATTACTTAGTAACTATTAACATTTAACAATTTTCTTTTATTTAGCATTCTTGCCCTATATGACCATTAAACAGAAAAAGAGAAGAATGATTTTTAAAAAAAGACGAAACGAGATAGTAGAACAAAAGACCAATGAGAACCAAGCTGAGAACCGTGATGCATCATAATTAACATTCAACAATTTGAATAAGATTGTTCGAATGAATTTACTGACAACTATTTTTATTGATGTTTGCCTATTTACTGGCAATCAATAGGATTCTACTGAAGAAAATAACAAGAAAATATTCTCGTAAATCCAAGAACATACAAAAACAAAGAATCCACAATCGTAAGATGGTGTATTATGTTTATTAATTTGGAATTTACCACCAAGATATTTGTAAAGTTTTATTTTTTAATATACCAGTTAAATTTTGTTGTACTTCTCGCGTAATACTATTGCCACCCAACTTCAATATTTCTAATGTCTATTTATAAAAATTCAGAATTCTATAAGAGCAGTAATCTGTAGAATTCCGTCCTACTGTATTATATTCAAGAGAACTGATAATATATTGTGCACCTTCGTCTGTGATTTTGTTCGATTGTAGATATAATGTTTTGAGTGTCTAATTCAAGAGAATATATTTCTTACGTTCGCCAATAGCATGAATAAATTTTCTTTTACATTATTCTTTGCTAATAAATCCCCAAGAACTCGAGCACCCTGACAACTAATTTTGTTATTACAAAGATACAAGTTTGTCAACATCTGGTTCTTCTTCATGTCGAAAAGGATTTTAAAATAAAAGACTATATACTTATTTTTCTTTACCTCATTCTTTAGTAATCCATATACTAAACATTCGACTTCTGAATCGCTAATATTATTTCCAGCTAAATTAAATGTTTCAGGATATTTTTGTGTTTGGTTAGGATATTGTACAGAGTATGTGGAGAAATCCTGACTCTCTGTATTATTATTATTTAATTCATTAGTGAATATTGGTATCCCATCATTGTTAATTTTGTTGTATGCAAGATTTAAATTTTTGAGTGTCTTTGTTAAATAATCAATAAAAACATGAATTATATTTCTCAAATAGGAATCTTACTGAATTCTTTTGAAATGTATTAATAAAACATTGGATTCCTCGATCACCGACTTCATTATGAGCAAGATTTAGTATAGTAAGTGTCTTTTTTTTTTAAATGAGAAAGATTACAATCGATTTCATCGGTAGAAGAAGAAGAAATATTCTCGTACCATATTCTTTTGTAATGCTTCAGCGAGATATTGAGCTCCTTGAGAATTGATTCTATTATAGCACAGAAACAATGTCGTGAGTTTCTAATTATAACAAAGAAAATAAAGACACACACTGTAAATGAGTCGAATATTTATCTCACGATATTTTTTTCTAATCCAGCAGCTAGGTATTGTATTCCTTGACTGCTGAATTGATTACACGTTAGATCGAGTTTCATTAATGTCTATAGTAAAGAATATCATTAGATAATGATGTCTGTGAATGATCTTTACTCTATTCTTCGTTAATAAATCAGATAGATGTAGAGCACCTTCATCGGCGATTTGGTTAGCTTCTAGATCTAAACTTGTTAATGTCTATGTTGAATGAAGCGAAAATCAATGAAATTAAGTATTCTCTTGAAATAACTGATTGAATAGATCTTACTTTGTTATATTTCAATGCAGAAACAAAATAGTGCATGCCTTGACTACCGATCTGATTGCTAGAAAGGCTTAGTGTAGTCAATGCCTATGTTAAAATGAGAACTCTACATCTACAGTGTATGAAAAATTCAGTGAATTTACACAATTCGCTTTTAATCCATCAGCTAAATATTGAGCACCTTTAGAGTCAATGTTATTGGATCCTAGATATAGAGTTGATAATATCTATTGTACATCGAAAACATTAATATGAATTAGGTCAGTAAAACTGCTTCTTACATTATTATATTTCAATATATTAGCCACATGCTGAATATCATGAATCAAATTGAAATTGGATGCTAGATGTAATTTTTTGAGTACCTATATTGAATAGTATTCATCATTCGATATAGGGTTACAGAAAAACTAAATTTGCTTAACCCTGTTATGCCGTAATGCATACGCTGTGTTTGAAAAATTTCTCCCAGGGATGCATTCTTTGGTAATCTCCAAAGTAGTTAATGACTACGAAAGAAAAAAAATGAATCAATATATAAATGTATCAGATAATCTGTAAATCTAAATAAGAACATTTTTATCGAAAATCTGATTAGTAAGGTAAGAATTTTCATTTATTTCGAAAAATTTTGAATCCGAAATACTAAAGTAAAGAACACAAGAATTAAAGGCGTGCAGTATTGACAATATGAGATGATTGCTATCGATATAATGTCGTTTATCATAAGTATCATGAGAATATTCATAATTCTTAAGTTGTTTTATTGACTTTTTATGAAAAGAGAAGAAATAATTCTATGCAAAATCTATGCACCGTATTAATAGTTCTATTGTTGTTCCGATCTTTTTCGAACTTGTCTAATTCATTTCAGGATACCTCAATTGCGAAGAATACTGTATATTCTATCATACAGATACAAATCAGCAGTATAACATTCAACAGTATATTATTGTTACTCATCAATCGTAGTACATATTAAGATAATTATCTTCGATAGTTACTATCGAAAAATCTTCGGCTGTTTTCTATTTGATGCACAACTTTGAAGATGTACGTAAACTATACTTCTCCAGTATGATTTATTGCGTGAATACTTGATATTCTATCAGTAATCAAAAGTAAACTGTGAAATTAAACTTCAACATACCATAGATTGCTGGTATGCATGGATAATGAAATTGAGACGCGAACAAATGTTATACAGTGAGCAGTGAATTGTAAACTCATCAAGATTGTCAAGAATACGATAGAAAAGCTCAACAGGAAGTGTAATAATTGACCAAGTAACCATTTCTGACATGATTACACCTTTTTTTTTCTTGAAAAATGTGGCTGAGATGCAACGAATCTCTATTGTCTACTTTGATCATGTGGCTGTTTTTTTTTCTAGTGATTGTGTAATAACGTTGCTTGAAACAGAAAAAAAAGCGATAATAGAACGTAACATAGGTGAATCATCGCCATACTGTAAGGAAATATTGAAATTTATGTTTCGTTTGTCGCTTAATCATTGTATATAAGCAGGCATGTTTGGATACTGCCCAACATGCTTTTTATTGTTTGCAAACGTTAATGACAATCGATTCACATTTGATTTCTCAAATCTAATCAATATAAAATAGAAGAAAGCAACAATGAGATTAAGCGTGTCTCTCATCACACTTTCCGGAAAGTTCGTGCAACCACCCTTCTACTAAAAGTGTGAAACATATATGGTTTCCCCCATCGTGTAGAGCGTTTATTTTTTAGGATGGTACACCGATTTTGAGCTAATTGCTTCATTGTCTTCTGGCGAAAAGAAAAGAATTTTCACGACCAGGTGTGCTTATGTTTTAGTTATGATGGTGGTGACTGCGACTTAGTACTCCTGTATCTCATTAACCAGGAGAGGTCTGAAGATAAGAAGTTTAGGTTAGGTACAATTTCATATGGGCTAAAATTTGTGATGGGGAGAAGAGAAAACTATTCGTTCAAAGTTCTCGAATTTTTCAGATAGTCTCTGTGAATGGCTTCACCCAGAATCAGACAATTTTGAAACTCAGAGACTACTAAACGAGAGAGCAACCAAAACTCACTCTGCCAATGAGTTTTCAGAGTGATCGAGATTGGATTTCGAAAAGATATGCAAATATTTCAAAGAAAAATACGCATTTTACTTGTGAGGTTTTCACGGCTTCTCAATGTCTCATATCCAAATAGTCACTTTTCCCACCTAAGCTCACTCCAAATGCTAACCCAAATAGTGCATCTTGATGAGCTCTACAAAACTATGCATCGTGAAGTCTGAAAAACGTTTCTCGTTTTGCAGTGGATTCGAAGTATAGTCGAAATACACTATCTAAAATATGAGCAGACTTGGCAGTGAAAACTCGTTCCTTTTCTCAAGACGGCAATGAAGCAATTAGGTCAAAAGCAGTGTAACATCCTAAAAATAAACGCTCTACACGATGGTGGAAGCCACACGTTTCAAGCTTGTAGTAGATGGGTTGTTGCATGAGCTTTCTGGACAACGTAATATTAAAGATATAATGCATCGATTAAATATGCAGTTGAACTTACTATTCAATCTGTTATGAATTAAGTCTCTTCCAAAAAAAACTACATTTTTTCGAACAGAAACAAACAATTTTTGAATCAGACAGATATCTCTGTGCAAAATTTTATAAATTCGAATATATAACTTGTCTCGAGTGCTTGAAACTTTTGTGGCAATACTTTAAACAACTAGAGTGGATATCGATCTTTCCCAGAAATAGTTGATTTTCAGATAGAGAAAAACTTAACCCCAATATTGGATATAAGGACTCACACCCACACCAATATGGTGCCATCCGATTAATTTATAGGAAAATTTCATGTTTACGCTTTCGTTTTCATTTGCAATCTGTCCGAAATCCTATCATCATGATCAATACTTCTTTATGCGAATATTTTCAAGTTTTATTTTAACATAATTTTCTAACTAAATTGTCAATAATGACTATATAAATTTGATCCATTGGAATGATATAGTAGAATGAAAATGTCGAAATATTCTAGGCTGTCACGTAGGGATTTTTACCTATCGAAGAGGATAACAGTTCTTTTAACACAACTTGAACTATTAAGAATCATTTTTACGTTGAAAACTGACTGTATATTTCAGATAAAAATAAATGATATCATATTAACTACATAAGTTTACGTGTACTGTCAATAGTGGTAATGAAATCATACTGTTATTCAAGCAACCGTCTGAGTAAAGATTTCAGACTGAAATTCTATATTGCATTTATATGCATAACATTATGTCTCTGTAGATCGACTTTGGAATAAGTTTTATATTTCTACAATGTATAGTGTTAAATGGAAATAAATTATTTATAAAACGATAGTAATCAAAAAAACTTTTTTAAACACTTCTAATGTGTGAGTTAGGAGGAGCCACTAGATTAACTATCTGACTAGTATCATTGAATTTTTGTTCTTGGGATGAACGCCACAGAGAGATATGGTCATTGCTCATATTTTGAAATATGAAAAAACAACGAAGTCTCACGAAGAAACGTACCAATGTTATTGAAAATGATTTCATCTTGAACAACTCGTGCTATGTCGACAGCACACATTATATCTCTTATTCATTAAACGAATGCATCCGCTTGAATTATCATAGATAAAATCATAGTACTGAAACGTTAGAATCACGTTTTTGTAAACATTTTACCGAAAACGAACACGACCTAATATTAAAATATTCTACAAGGTTTAGTATCTTATTTCGACATCAATTTTTCTAAATAAATACAAACCCATGTCAAATGATAGTATGTAGGAAAAAAATAATCTACATTAATCAATTTTTCTGATTCAATTTCATTCGATAAATATGTGATCATAATCAAACTGTAATTAACTTGTATCACTTGTGAAGTCCATGTATGATTATACTCGTGCCCTGGTTTGTTTTCGATGAATTTTAATCATAGGTTATTACTAGATGGTTTCATTTATTTATTTAACCTCGAAAAACAACTCAAGAATTACAAGAACACGGTAATTGTTGAGAGATTTGAAGTATAACAACGCAGTTTTTTAACATCAAAACATGATTCATTCAGACAATCGATATACATTGTCCTCAATCTGTTGAACAAATGGTGCACGTTGAATTTTTTTTTCTAACTTTTTCAAGAGAGAATCATCTTGTTTATCTTGATTCGGCTTTAATTTTTTATAACGTTTGAGAATCTAAAACAAAGAAATTATACCGATCGACTTCAGTTTTCATTGAATTACCTTTTTTTTTAGAATATCCATAGTCAACGTTTGATCAGTTGCTTTACTTAGTGCAAGTTTTATTTCGTCGTACCATTCGAAACGAGGATTTGATGGTACTGCTTGATTATTTTCATCTTGAATGATTTCACTTTCATCGGTTGTCTTTTGTTTCTTTGAAGATTGTTCATCGTCTTCATTGACTTTTCGTTTCGATTGTGATTCATCAATAGTTTCTCTGTTAACCGGTACTTCAGACGTATTTTCATTTTGATGATCTGTTTCAACTTTTTTCGATTGATTTTGTTCATTATTTGAAGCCTATCAAAAAAGTGAACAATCAATTCATTTTCCTATATATTGATACTTTTAAGAAAATCTCGTAAATATTAATGTTTAAACAAAAAAATGAAAAAGAAAAACGTCGAAGTAGCAATGAAAAATTGAATCTATCCCTATTGACTAACAAACTGCTCTCCCTTTAGTTTGTTGTTCATATATGACTAGGATATGGCCTCAGTCAAAATTTATAAAACTACTTATGCAGTTTTTGGCTTCCTACAATCCTATGTCAACAGAATAGTAAAGCTGAAGAAATTTCAACAAGCGATAGACTTGAAATGTCGACGAACATCTCTGATCTAATATGTGCATAATTAATAGATATGATTACCTTTGGTAATAAAGTTTCAAGTATAGACCAGACTTCTTCGACAACTCGAAGTGGAAAGCCTTTGATGGAATTGTTCACAAAATTCTATAAATTGGAAAAAAACCTATAGTCTAGTCGTTCAAAAGTAATATATCTACTATAAATTTTGCACGTTTCCGTGGTGTATTGGGATAATATTGAAGTTTTTTCATTATAATTTTTGCTTGTGCACTTCCAGAATTAAGATTAATGGCTGATTGAACTATTTCAAACCATTGATTTTGTTTCTTTTCGCCTTTATTCATATTTGTTGGAGCTGTATAATTCGCACCACCGTATTTCTCTTGTTCGCTTACGCATTTTGTATGTTCTTTATATGAATCCCGTCTAATAAACGACAAAATACGAAAAAGAATACTAATCAATCAAATAATTCAAATCGTACGTGAAATCTTTTCCACAATCAATACAAGAGATTGTCGATACACGTCGACATGTTGTTGTTATGTGTTTATCGACTTGATTCTTTTTTAGTGCTTCACCACAGCTTCCACAATGAAAAAAAACCATTGCTATGTTATTTCTCTTTCTCTAAAATAAATTAAATTACCGAGTCAAACGCTTGCATCAATGCTTCGTCAACAAGTCTCATAAATGGAAGAGCATGAAAGCGTTTAGTAGAATACTATCACTAATGCTGAGTCCAACGGAAAAAAATAGTTTCCTTTTCAACATCCTTTAAGTGTAGGCTGAGTACTGATTACAAAAAATGAATTCAGATCTATATTTGTTGTTTTCATGTACGGCAAATTACAGTTGGTACAAAAAGAATGTTATTTGATTATTCTCAAAGATCACTCGAGTCACAAGGGTCACTTAGTGAAATATCGATTAATATCATGAACTAAACATAACAGACACATCATTAATCACGTTTATCTGTTTTAACAATAAAAGAATTGGAATAATATTTCCAACGATGAATACTTGTTCAGTTCTGCCTTTGTACATGCATATATCCTACTTTTATTTAAAAAGAAACCCTTGTTTCAAGCTTAACAGGAAAAAGATATTCTCTGATTGCTTAAGCAGTTGTATCTCTCTAGTATCGTTCATTATAAACCACGGAGGTTTGAGATTACGATTTTAGAAGAAAAGCAAAGATTCTCTACAAACTAGTCTTATACAGATGTATCTATTGTCAGGGGTTTCCTTTTAAAAATATACCGTACTGTGTACAATATCTCTGTAACAACAATATAAATAGTTTAAATTTCATGTGAATCTGAATAATCTCGTCACAGTAATGATCTACCAATTCAACGAAGTAAAATTTTATACTTTCTAATGAACACTATCAATCATGAAGAATGTTTTTTTTTCTTATGCTATATCGGCGAAAGAAACATAACGATAAGAAAACAGAAACTTTTATTTTCAAATATATAGATTATATTATTTTTTAAATCGTTTAGGTTCTTGTTTAACATGTGATGAGTATTTTTCGTCTTTTGGTCGTGTCGATGTTGGCAGTTCAATGCCAGGTCCGCAACCCATTTCTTTTAATGTTTTAATAAGATCATCATCTTTTTCGTGTTCTTTTGGTGGTTTATAATCTTTAACATGATCAACACGTATTGATCGAGCAGCTAATTTAGTACCATTAAAATTATCTACAGCTAATATTGTACTTCGTTGATCTTCGTAACAAATAAATGCGAAACCTTTTGATTTACCAGTTTTCTTATCGCGTAATAAATTAATATTAACTATTTCACCCCATCTAAACGGTTTTAAAAAACAATTTATTTGATCGTTTCTTTGAAAGAAAAAACAAAATGAAATGTATAAAGATCTTACTGTGAAAATACACATATAATATCTCCCTCAGTTAATTGGAAATCAAGACCGCCAACATAAATCCATGCACTCTCGCGATAAACATGATGCCAACTTTTATTTGTGTTAACCGAACCAGTTTGTAATTCTTTTTGATTTAATTCATTAACTAAACGTGCTTTACTAAAGAAAGAAATCAGAAAAGCAATCTACAGAAATAAAAACATAAGCTTACGTTATAGAATTCATGATTATTGAAAGTTAAAGAAAAAAGGGAAGGGAGTATATAAAACGTAATTTCTTAATGCATAAATATGCGCACCAATCATTACTTCCTTGTATAGATGGCGTTTAATAAATTTCTATGCATCGTATACTGAAAAACAACATATATTTGATAAGCTCTATTCATCATTTATATTTGAGTTGTAGTCACTAAAACATGTAGAAGATTTTTCTTTCATTTTTAGATTGTTTCAATTTAATCTAAGTACATTACTGAACTAAACGAAAGAAAACAAAATGAATTATAGCGAGGATTATAATCCATTTGCTGACTCGTCAATTCGACAAGCAACGGCAACATCTCAGTTTGTAATCTATTTCTTTATCATTAAGTTTACTCATTCAAATGCATTCTAGTACAAATCAACAAGCCTTAAATAATTACAATCCATTTACGAATACAACTACACCGGCTCCGGTAAATTTCCGTTTTGCCTGCTTTAAGTTTTCGCTCTATTGAACTCAATATGTTTATTCATCGTACTTTTCAGCCTGTTCCACCACCATCAAATATCGCTGCAGTCTTACCACCAGCACAAACCAATGCATATCAATCACCATTTTATACATCGACACCGACACCAGTGAGTCAAACTATTCAACAGCCAACAAATGTATACGGTACTGATACAAAAACAGCATCAACTCGTGTTGATCTCAGCCAGTATGAACAACAACAAGCGGAACTTGAACAACGCGAAAAACGGCTCGCAGAACGTGAGCGAGCATTAACAGACCCGACACAGGGCATAAGTAAATTCTCTAAGATGCGATTTCTCATTCCATGATTTATATATTTACATTATGACCCTGTGAGTTAAGAATGAGTAATTTTTTTTTCTTATTTTTATGTTTGTGATGGTAACCTGGATGATAGAGATAAGTGAAGAGAAAAAAAAGAAGTATGTTAACATGAAAAAAAAACAATATAGTAAAATTGTTTACTTCAAAACTAATAAGATATAGGCAAAAAAAAATTTCAAATGTATTTGAAATAGATTAGTGATTTCTGATGAAAATTTTCATAAACAAAGTTATTCTTAGTTTGTCATCTTACGCGAATTAGTTTTGCTTTCTCGTTCTAAAGTGAATACAGCTACTATTTTAAATCTGTAATGAAGACAGAAGTATTTCTTAACAACTGTCAGATGTGATTTAGTACTCTAATTATCCAAAAGATGGAATAACGTATGACAATTTTCTAGATTAACCTTGACATGATCATCCGATACTTCATGAGAAGACATTTGCAGATGTTAAATGATTTTTCGATAGAGGCACTAGTCTGCTTTATGAGTAATAGAACGATAATTATCAAAAGAAAAAGTGACTTTTGACCTGAAGCTTATCTCGAACTTGACATTGATTTATTGGTAACAAAGTAACTTATCAAGCATCTTTTTCATTGAGAATTTTGCAAGTTTCGCAAGTGTTAAAATACAAATTTTGTTTTAATACATTTTTATAATTAGAAAGACATTCATAGTAAAATTATGAAACATCTGTGAAATTGATTTGATGTTCGTGGAAAGTGTGATATTTAAAGAAAGAGAACATAAAATATCAGATAATTCAAAATCTTTCTATCATTCATGAATGATACATTGTTTTCGTCGAAAACTATTTTGACATTGTAAGTGATTTTCGTATCATAGAGTACTGTCACATTGTTATAGAAGTGCATGCAACTATTAAAAATTTGTCTACGTCGTAAAACAATACTCCAGCGAACGATAAAAGAATGTACTATAAACATGTTTGCTACTGATGCATATCATGCTGATTCATGTGAGTCGATTTTCTTGAACTATAGGGTGAATACTATTTGATATTCATTGTTATTTGATGTATTCATAACATGTAATCATAGAATATGAGTCTAGATATCAGCTGAAGACACTTTCAGCAATACAGTGATAACATCTGTCTAACGTATGTGAATCGTTAATGAAACACTTGAACGTTTACCTAAATAATACATGATATCGAACATCGAGAATGATAAGATGATGCGAAAAAGAGCAGATAAAAATAGAGTTCAAAACTCACTGATTTGACTATTTCTTTTTTTTCATACTCAAATCTTCACGTACTTATGATAAACTACTAAGAATTTCATGTACATACTATGTTTATTTTATCAATGGCAGCATTGATTGATTCTAACTGGAACATAAAAGTTTGAATTAGAAGAAAAACTTCATCTTATAATTTATAGTTCTTCCTGTCAAGCGGAATGCTTTTTTTTGTCTTATTTAGGACGGGACAAAAACTTTCCACCATTACCAAAGATATGTCCATGTGGACCATGTTTCTATCAGGATATAGGTGTGGAAATTCCCACTAGCTTTCAAATATGGGTTCGATATCTTTACTATTTATGGTTACGTATGTATTAACACTGGTTTTCTTCTATTTTCTATTAAATTTGATTCTTATAAATTTAGTTTATTCGACTACATTGCTTCTAAATATGATCGCTGCACTATCATACTTCTGTTAGTCAAATATTAATATTAGTTATACAGATACTTTTGACTTTTGTTTTATTTTCTTTGTTTTTTGTTTGAAGTGGTTGACAAGAATGGTGCAGCAACGTTTGGTTTATCACTCGTCTACTTGTTTCTCTTTGTACCGGCATCTTATATTTGTTGGTTTCGGCCAATTTATCGAGCATTCAGGTTAGATAAATTTAGAAAAGCGCGTATATTAAAAGAACAGATAATACTTCTGAATATGATCATGCAAACGATTTTCCCTTTTTTATCTCATACATTCTTCATTCACAACATCTCGAGTCGTTCGAAAACTAACGTTCTGAACAGATTTCAGTAATTCAAGAAAAAAAACAACATGAACAAAGCCAATTTAATCTAATTGAACTAATCAATATTTATTTTCATAGATTATTAGATTTTAATTTTGATATCATTATCCAATTATGTGTACTTTTTCTCTAAATTTATCTAGAGAAGATAGTGCAGCAAATTTTATGATCTTTTTCCTGGTCTTCTTCATACAACTCATCATAACAATCTTACAATTTCTTGGCGTTGCTGATTTTGGATGGTAATATACTCTATTTTCAATTATCTAAATATGGAAATAGGCAAAAACTTAGGATACTTTGATACGTTTGTTCAAATGATCTTAGGTTTTCTATTTCAGAATTGAAAATAGATCTTACTTATATGTTGTCTTTTGCACATATTTCTCTTTGCATGATCTCATTTCACTTAACCGTTATTTGCTTAGTTGCACTTACTTCTTTTTACTCTAACTGTATTCTAGTAAATATAACAATTTTAGTTAGTGACACACTATGTGGCACAAATTCAAATACGTATATGAAAACAGACATGCCATAGAAGAGAATCCATAACGATTTCTAAAAAAATTCGGTTCAATAAAATCTTTTAAATTTAAATTTAGAACTGACAGTTCAGTTTACTTCATGATTTTCTTCATTATTGACATTTTCTTCGTTGCAAAGAACATTCTTTTTGCAATCGGAATCATTGCTGGCATGTGGTGGGTGCTGTGTTAGTGTTATTTCGCTTTCGCTGAAAACTAATTCACCATAATTTGATATTGAAAAAAAAGCAAATTTTTGCTACGTGTGTCTTTTTCTAGTGGTTTCGCACTTATGATTAAATTATTCGCGGCCGGTGGAAACAAAATCGTACCTGGCCTTTTAGTTATGATTGTAACATTCAGCTTTGCTATAATTGCTCTTGCCGGTGGTTTGTTATTGATCCAGGTAAGATTTAAATAATTGTTGATTTTTCCTATAATATATATTCATAATATTCAACGAGCTTTTTAATTGAATTCTGCATGTTTATATTAACAAAGTATTTTCGTTGAATCTAGCGGTTTCGCTCGACTTGGTTTAATGTCAACGAATAAAGTCGTTGGAACTATGATGATCATTCTTGGTTGTTTGTGGTCATTAATATCTCTTTTAGCCGTTATTCTAACAATTAGGGTATTTGACTAGCTGCCATCGTTTGAATTGAAATTAAATTCGCTCTCAAATATTTAATAATGCAATGAAGATTGTTTTCAGCAAACACATGAATTTCATGTTTTACTCCATTTATTTTTTAGGTTCATCGATTGTATAGACAATCAGGCGCTAGTCTTGAACAAGCCCAACGTGAATTTCAATCTGCTTTTGTAAACAAGTAAATGATAAAAAAGAGTTTGAAAAAGAACATACAAAAAAAAGTTAACGAAATTTTTAATACTTTTTAGTCCAACTGTTCGTGGAGCAGCTCGTGAAGTAGCAACAGCCGGTATTAATGAAGCAATACGTAGTACTGATAATCAACAACGGCCAATCTATTAGAAAGGATAATTCTAATAACAAGGAAAAAATATATACATACATAAAAAGAAAACAAGCAATTTTTATTAAATATTCGAATAAATACTTCTCCGTTATGATTGTACTTTTTTCGATTGTCTTTAAGCAAAAAACATTACTTCATTTTATTTTTTCTGTTGTCAAATTGACGAGAAACTAATGAAAAAAGCATTTTGTCGTTTGTGGTATTTTCTTATTGTCTATTACTATTTATCCTCCTATTTTATGTTGTTACCATGATCTATTCAATGTTGTACACAATATAGCATAAGTATAACTGAATATCTTTGATTTTGTTTTAGATAAGTCTCAAGTTTCCTTGTATTCTTATCGAACTCATGATCCAATGAATATGCGAAAGAGAATCGATAAGGCTATTCTTGATCCCGAAATACGGAATGAATCCCATCATTATGATCTTCCTACACGATTTGCTTTTTTACCTGATGAACGCGTTGGTAAATCCTGTTTTTTTCGCTTATTAACATTGGTCTATTATTATTTTTTTGTTTTTTTTCATGGATTTGAAAGTATGAACATATCATATTTAGATCTTTCCAACCTGACATTTAAGTTATTTTTTCTACCTATTCAAATAGTTGAAGGAATCGAAAAACTAGACACCAAGCATGGTTGTCTTTTTATTGCTCGGCATTCAACACATAATGGTGAGATATTAGGAACTGTTGTATGCATGTATCACATGACTGGACGAGTTCTTCGGTAAATTTTTCTTAGCATTCTACTTCATATTTATTTTTTACTGTACTTCATTTATTTAGAGCTTTAATACATCGATCTTTACCAACATTTTTTCCTTTTTTGCGACTCATGGGCGCTGTAGCTGGTGAACGAAACAGTGCATTATCATTACTAAAGAGTGGATTTTGGGTTGGTGTTATCCCAGGTAATGGAATGCAATTATGCATAGTAATTTCCATAATTTATTTACTTATATGCTCAGGCGGAGCGGATGAAGGTATGGTTGGTCATGAAAATGCATATAAAGTATGTTGGCCTGAAAAACGTATGTTTCGATTGGAAATAGCAATGTTTTTATATGTTCAATTAAAAACATTTTCTTTCATACTATTTTTATAGGTAAAGGTTTTGCTCGCGTTGCCATCCAAGCTCAAGTGCCCATTGTTCCCTTATTTATATCTAATGTAGATGAAATGCGCTGGAATCCGATGCTTTATCTTTGGAATCTTTTAGGACTTGGTCAATTATTTTCCCATATTCTTAAGTTAAATGTACCAATTATTAGTCCAATTATACTTCTATTATCTTCAACTGCGTGGTTTAGTTCAACATTTTTTCAAATACCCATACCAGCTAAGATAACTTTACATGTCGGTGATCCTGTGCAATATGATATGTCAAAAGATTCGCTCGATGATGTAAATATCGAATAAAATTTCATGTTTGTACTGACTTTCTTCTCTTTTGATTCGACTAGGTTGTTGAACGTGCAGGAAGAGATTTGCAATCGTTGATTGATCGGTATCAGCCTCATGGAAAATCCTATTCAAATGCTGTTAAAGAAAGATTTCAAAGTTTAATGAAATATTGGAAAAAACCAGTAATTCAACTCAAGTATAATTTAGTAGAATGAGTGATAATTTGTTTTTCTCTTACGATACTATAAAAAAATACAATTTTTTTTGCTTTCCATTGAAATATTATATTTCTATTCATTTCAGTCATTTTTCAAATGAATAATGTTTGTGATCGTTTTTTCAACATGATTTTGATGATAAACATTTTTTCTAGATTTTATCTTGGTTGTTTGTTCGTTTGAAAATAAACAGAAATGAAAGAAAATAATTTAATGGATACAGCAGATAGAAATCAATTCATCACAACAACAACGACAACAACAACAACAACATTTAATGCTGATCGATATCGTTTAACCAATGAAAGTGATCAACAATGGTTTTATCGAAAACAATTCATTGAAGCATTTCGATTTGACTACAATGAAGAACGACTTTTATGTCTAGCACAGTGTTATGCCAATACTAAATGTCTTAAATGTAAGTTGGATCATTCTTTTTTTGTTTCTAATGACTCAGATGATTTAAATATAGACTAACTATTATTTTCTGTTTTCTTTTCTAATAAATTTTCTCTAGGTAGATATTCAGAACCGTTGAAAACATTACTTGATCAACTTTCTGAGAAACTTTCGAACGCTTCTGTTAAACGTTCGACAAGTCAGGAATCGGCGGATATGAATAACAAACGAAATGCACCTATGTCAAAGTAAGTTTATGATAAAAGAAAAAAAGCAATGTCGGAAGATAAGCAACAGCATGAATATGCATGTATCTACTTCAATGAATTTTATTTTGCTAGTAGAAGTGTTTCATGAACCGTAAATTTCTGCAATATTGGTTGCAGTTCGTAGTACACACGTCAAGATGATGTATTCGATCGAGTGTGATTATTTTCGCATATAGACTTTGTTTCTCTAACAGCTGATGAGTTCAGCTGAGATGACATCACAATTACGAAATTCATTGTGTAGTTTTGGTTAATTCTTGAAAAACAACGCAATCTTGATTCGTAATACATTGAATAGAATTCACTAGATCGATGGTACACTCTTATTGTACCCTGATTAGCGTGATATCGTTTTGGTGACTGTAATATTTCAGCTACTCCTGAATCTGAATAACTTACACATCTCCTCACGTTAGATGTTTATTAACACTCGATCGAAAGAGCCTATATTTTGTCTATATTTTTGCGCTAAGACAACTTATTAAAGAAATCATCATTTCCAAAAGCAAAATCTACCATAAAATCGTAGACGAATGCGTTCTATTTTGTCTAAAGTTTGCCATGCAATACAATCAATTGTTACATTATTAAAACATTTCTTTAAATATAGAATAACACTTATTGTCGTTTATTAAAATCGTCAAACTGTCTTTCTCTTATTCTAGTACAACAACATTGAACGTGCCCATCAATTCCGCAATGTTCAATTCATCGAATTTTGTTTCATTTTCATCTTTGACTCCCACTCCGTTAACACCACCGATTACGATTTCTGAACCAGTTAAACATTCAACGATAGATCCAAAAGCAATGCTCTATGAATCTGCTGAAACAAAACTCATGCGTCTACGAACATTCGCTAATCAACTCAAACAAGCTGTTGAAACAGAACAAAATCGCACGGGTAACGATGAGAATGATCATGCTATTGAAAATATCTATCAAATCGGTAATCAGCAGCGGTTATTTATTGACTATCGTCCTGATGATTTAACCAATCAATTAAATTCTCATGGGACACATGCTACATCATTTTTAACACAAACATTTCGTGGTAAACTTTATGTAGACGAAGTTTATATATGTTCAGGACAAGGAACAAATAAAAAATTATGTAAACGACATTGTTTTCAACAAGCTTTAAATCGATTTTTATATGAAAATTTTGATGTAAAATTAGTGATAAATAAAGATGGCCGTGAACAATATGAACTTATAACGATAAACTTGAATGATCAACACGATGAATTGGGTCAAGTAGATAATCAAGGAAAAGAATCATTTATCGTACCATCAAATCATCCGATGGCAAATACAAAAATGAATTTTGTTCATGCACGTGATACAACAACTATAGCTGGTCGTACAGCACGTCAGCAAAGTAAACTTGAGCAGCAATATTGGCAACAATGGGGCAGAGGAGCACCTTTGTTTACAAAGCCCAGACGAATTCAAAGATCATTATCACCGCCACCGCCTGTACCACATCAAACACTAGATGAAAATACAACTACAGTTATCGAAGCAGTAGCAACGACTCCGGCAAGCGTAGCTGTATGTGTTCATAGATTAATATTTTTTGATTGAATAGCGTGAAACACTCTCTGAAAGCAATGCTGAAAATGTGTACCATAGAAATTTCAATGTTCTCATGTCTCACAGTGTGTAGCTATCGCATTAGAGGCGGACATGTGACACTCTAGCTCGGAAATAATTAAATATGACATAGACATGCATTCTTTCGGAAGAAAAATTCTCGATTGAAAATGTCTGACAATAATTCGTAGACTCACATATTTCGAAAAGATTTTGTCTATTTTCAATATTACTCATTTTTCTTCAGTTGATTTGTTGGATCCACAACTGACCATATTTGTTGATTCAATATTTCTTCGAAATATCGACTATAGGTGGACGAAGGAAACCAATGCAACCTAGATATGATTCTATTGAAAGACAAAGCAAAAAAAAACACAGCAATCTTTTTGGTACGTTGAAGGGTGAATTTCTTCATAGTATGAGATTATCCGTTTGCATGCCGTTAAATGAACGGGTTCTATTTGATTTTCTCAGTTGTGCAATGTGAAAACTACCAAGTACTTCTGTAAGATTATTTCGAGCTCAAGTCTGACAGCTGAAAAAGATCATTGCTCTCCTGTTACATTCTTGAATTATTTATCATAGATCAATAACAACTATAGTTATAACAGAGGAAGTTCATTTTCATTGCACTTCAAGAATTTGAAATGATTTAAAAAAGAATTAATTGATCTAACTTTATATGTGTAGATAAACAAAATCATTTTAATGGAGTTGTGTCATCTTTTCAAGTTTTCATTCCACATCGATTACAATGGGAACTTTATTTTTTTTAATTTATAGACAGTCATTGCTGACATGGAACAAGCTGCCCAAAAGTATCAAGAAACTATGAATGGTGAAGAATTTATCTATCCGTTTCCAATAAAAGTTGTTGACAATCAAGTAAGTATTTTCATTATGTTTGTTGTTCAATTATGTATTAATTTCATCAGAGATGTTTAAAATGTATTTCAAGTAAACAAAAAAAGGAACTGAAAGTACAAATCAAATGATGTTGTCCATCTCTCTGTCAGCTCGCATTACCAATCGTACAAAAAAAAACAGTATTTGGTCCTGTCTCATCAATCCAGCATATTGTTCAAAATATTTAGTCAAAGGTCAGTGTATGGATATGCTATTGAAATATAAGATTAGAAAGAGATAAGAGGTACATATTTTATTTTTAGACAAAAAATAAAATAAATCTTTTCTCTTCTTTCTAGTCTTCTATTTGCATTCAAATCCGTACATTGAGTTTTAGAGATCGTAAATGTAATGAGACTATTCTAAATCATATAGATTATGTATTTAAATATAGTCTAAATAAAAACATGAGTAAAAATTTTATCTAGATAAACAATGCATCACGTTTGCAACAACAACAACAACAACAACAACAACAACAGCCCGTATGTCCGGAAGCAGCTAAAAATGCTAATGATCCTGTTTTAGTTGCTCAACAACGTGCAAAATTATCTAAAATGCAAGCATTTCTTTTTAGTTTATTAAATACCTTAGCTGATGCAAGTCACTCGATCGATCTTATATCAACACAAATCAATAAATATCATTTACATGTGGACTTCGAATGTCCTGATAAGCCAACAACCAATGGGTTTCATGGTCATTTAATTATTGAACAAATTTATATGGCTGAGGGATTTGGTATCAATAAAAAATTAGCAAAAAAGCAGGTAAAATCGAATTAAATCCTATCTCGTAATTAAACATTGTGTTTCTCTACATTCAAAATCTCAGCGGCCTTGTTATATATAGATTATGAGATATTTCATAAATCGATAGAATTTCGATTGGATAAAGTTTGAAACTTAGAGGCATAATATAAAAATGTGAAATACGACTTCACTATTGCTGTTCGTTATAAAAAGTTCGCTTAATTGTATGAATTTTTAAATAAATTTTTTCAGTATGTTTTGATTAAATCTTTCAGACATTTAGTTAGAGAATAGTTCAATTATTAACAAAAAAAAAACAATATTATTCATACATCTTACGTAATAGGGTACTGTATAGAGCCTCGGAAATTGTTTGATTTTCATGATTGACCATAGTAATCTGTATTTAACATGAGTCGTATTGAGCAATACTTTCTACTTAGAGTCTATCTTATTTTATCATTGTTCGTCAACATTTATTTTTGATTGGGTCTCATGTATGAGAAAAATCACTGAATGAAGTGTTATCGAATGTTTCGTTATATTCGATGGAAAAATCACATCGATTATGTTATTCATGTGTTTTGTTTTAGGCATACTTTAATGCATTGAAATCGATATCATCAGCGAAATCATTTTCACTTGAATTACACGATGAAACTCGATGGACATTAGTTTGTCATCAAGATGAATCAGGACTGCTCAAAATACCACCACCTCGTCGACCGATTGCATTACGTAGCGAAGAACGACCTAGTCGCTGGGGACCACCAACAAATTTATCAGCTGTTACACCATCGACAACATCAGCCGTACGTCATTTCCATGAACGTCGTGTTGAAGAGGGTTCTCAACGTGAAAAAGAATATTTTGCAGCACCGGGTGTATGCATTCCTCCGCCAGCCTTAATTGAACCTCCGTTAACACATGCCGAAATAGGAAAAGATCTAACGAAATGTTCATCATCAACAGATGAATCTATTGTCAATAATATTCGTCGTCTCATTCCGAATACTTTTGTTGTATTTGAATTACTTGATTTCGATGAAAATATTCCTGGTCATTATGTTTCTATGTTGTTTACATCTATGTCAAAAAATAAACTTGAACTTAAATATGAATTTGTTCATGTGCCAAATGGTTTTATGATAACCTATACAATAAACAATCGATTTTTCATGTCATGGATAGCACCAACAAAAGTAGCGGCTAAACAAACTGGAGCTAAAAAAGCTATTGAAATGTTAAAAACACTTTATCCAAGTATAAAAAGTAAACATGTTGCTGGTGATATGTCTATGAATGAAAATGAACTGATAGGCGTTAGATGTAAATTGATAACACGTTCACAATTATATGAGCAACAATCATTAGCAATATCAGTATCGACAACAACACATATACAACACAAAGAAGATATGGGCTCAAAATTATTAAAAAAGATGGGTTGGGTAGGTGGGGGTATTGGTAAAGATTTGCAAGGTATTGCTGAGCCAATACAAGTTGAAGATCTACAGGGACGAAAAGGTCTTGGCAGTAATAATCTATTTCCGAATCAAATATTTATAAAAAATCTACGACGCATATTGGAAGAATTTATTGCAACAAATGATGATGATGGCGAATTACAATTTGCCAATGAATTTAACAGTGAAGAAAGAAAATCGATTCATAAAGAAGCTATGAAGTTACATTTAACATCGAATTCACATGGTCGTGACGGAGAACGACGTGTTAGTTATTTAAAACTTTATTTTTATTGAGATATAAAACCTTGATTTTTATTTAGATTCGTATAACACAAAAACGTAATGTTGATCAACTTGTTGATCATTTATTGACACACGGTGGAGAAACAGCACGATATGAATTAAAAGCTCAACTACAACCAAAACTTAACTTGGTTCAATCATCGCAACGTACATATGCACAAATTGCTCCACAACCATTAACATCATCCGAATGGATAGCACCCGATGCTTGTGATGATGGAACTTTATAAGAAAACTCTCATCTAGATATTCTTTGGATGTACAATTTTTTGTATTGTTGAACTAACTAGTTACGGTTTTGTATTCATAAAAAACATTGTTTCGATTGTGATATTTCTTTTTTCTCAACTAATCTATACTCAGATTAAGTAAAAAAAAATGAAACAAAGTTTAAGAAACAACTAACATTATAAATATGATTCTTCTGAATAAACTGATCAGTAGCGTATATGAAAATTTTATCTTTTTTTTTTATTAATGACCTTGAAATCCTTCCAATAGTTCACACTTCAGAATGAGAAACTAACTTCCAACATTATAAATTTTCAAACGTAGTAGAAATTGATTTTTTTCTTGCTGTTTTTGATAAATTTATTTTTCAGCATGATAAAGAAATCAGCTTATTACTTATCACTGATAATTGGTATCTCAATTAGTGTCTTGAATTTTCTTTTTCTTTTTCTAGAATTGAAAGAACCTACAGAGAAGTATCAAAAACGATGTAAATATCAAGGAATTACTCAAAGAGAATAAGACATAAATGAATGGGAGCAGTGCGTTAGACTTTTCATTTGTTGAGGCTACATGCAGCCTCGAAACAAAACAATAAAAGTTTTCACTTATTGTGACAAACTCTGGGGAAATCTTCGACTGAGCAAAGAGACCTGTATAGGAATTCAACTAAGAAAGAAGTGTTTCTAGATATTGCATTACTTTTTTCCGTAAGACTGTGCTTATCGTGTTGGTTGTGACATCCAATGAATAGCATGAAAAATGTTCCCATTAATTGTGTATCGTTGCCTCGACGCTTTAAATTGTAGAAGAGCATTGTATTCCTTCTTTCGCTTAACCATGCCCAGAGAATTGAGTTTTAAATTTTAATTTGGAAAATTTACACAGTTATAAGTATTATTGAGAATAATTTATGATGGCAATGTCAGCTTTTTTGATTACATCTTTTGTGATATTAGAGTATCAAATCTCATCGTTCTATTTGAACGCTGTGAAAATCATCTCTCGATGTACAAGCTTTGAAAAGATATGAAATTCAACTGTCGAATAGAATAGAATCAAATTTGACTTGAAAACTATCGTAAATATGTAATATCTTGGGATAAATATGATGCTAGTCTGAACTCTTTAAATCACAATTCAAGGTCATAGGAATCTATCTAATTCCGATTCAAACAAGAATTTTCCCTTCTTGAGTTGTAATGTATACGATGTAGATATTACTAACATGTGTAATATCTATCTCTCAAGAACATTGAACGACGTTTATATTGTGCAATCAAATTTTTCTTTCATATCTTTGCCGTTGTGATAATGAAAAAAGACATATATCATTTTTATACGAGGCTCTCCATAAGTTCTACCAATGAAGTCATCCAACAAAGCAACGCGAGCTCATTTCTACTAGAATTTTCTTTGAAATTTCGTCGCATATTGTATTAGTACTTCTGTTTTTGATTTTTTTACATATTTACAAAGTCATATTACATTAAGAATAGTCATAGACATCAGTGTGCAAATTAATATCGAGTAAATGTGACGAATTTAAAAGTATGAAATCATAAAAAAATTAGATAATGAATTTTTTGGTTTCTAAGAAATAGATAATAACTATTCAGAAAATTCTTGAGCAACTTGAAAATTTTACTTAATACAATTTCAAACAAGTCAATGCTAATAAAATAGTGAGTGAGATCCGAGCATAAATATTAAGAATTCCATTAGTGTAGTAAAGATGCAAATAACAGCTTATAATTTTTAAAAGAAAATTGAAGTTTAATGAAATTCCTTTCAATCGAAGAATGCTTCTTTAATATAGGATGCATTCGCTGTTATCTTTTCTTTTTCTATAAATTTCAATACCATTGAATCGGACAATGTACGATGAATACTTAATTCTTTTTTGATTGTTCTTGAGCATGTACCATCTAGAATATGATGGTCATCACATACTAGTTATTATCCTTAGTAAGGCTTGATTTAATCCCTAATTAGACAAATTAAGTAAGTGAAAAGATAAGCAGATTACACTATATTACCGACGATAGTTAATTAGCGAAAGCACTAAAGGATCTTAATTATTAAACATGCAGACTACTGCTGAATAGAACGTAGTACTTTTGAAGTTAATGAGTTATTTGTTCAGATAATGATTGTTATTCTGTTAAGTAGTGTGTTCACGTTTGGATTGAGTACATTTATAATATCTTAACGTAGATGGCTCTTTTTCTAATTTGTTCTATGTTAAAACATCCTTGGAGTGTAAACTTATGCTACAGAAAGTTCTCTGCAAATGAAGATAACTAACTACGTAGATATAAACTAATAGAAGGGTTATTGCAAGAAACGTATTCTGAAACTCTTCGTTTTTTTTCCTATGTCGTCTTGAAGAAAAAACGATTCTTATCATCACAACAGATAGTTTAAAATTAAACATGTTGCAAGAAAAAATGTCTGATTAATTTGTTGAGGTAAAATAATATCTAACCATGATAAGAAACAAGGGTTTGGTAAATGATATCTTTCATCAGTAGTGAATGTAGAGAAAAAAAAGAGTTGTTACTGTTTCATTAACGTTACATAAAATATCTCAGTTGACATAGATTGTATCTATCTATCTGTCTCTATATATATCTATATCTAAATATGAACATTCGTTTCATTTGATTTAAAGATAATAATGCGTTTATTGAGTGTGTTAGTCATTCTATTGGCTATTATAACTCATAGCCATGGAAAACGACCGCGTGGCTCAGTGAATCAGTTCTATGTTGAACCAAGTGTTGGACAACCTTGGCCAAAACCACAAACAATTCAAACGACTCCACAACAATATGCTGTGCATCCAGCTGCTTTTCATTTCCTAGTTAATACAACAAGTCAAAAATGTGATTTACTCACCAGCGCACTGGACCGTTATTATAAATTAATCTTTTATCCATTTTCATATTTAAATCATATTCTTAATTCTGAATCAATAAATAATGACATCAAAGATAAGCCAAAGAAAACTCTCAATGATCTTCGTGATACGCCGCTATTTAAACGACTTAATGTTCATATTCAACAGCCATGTGAACAATATCCAACTCTTGAATCGGATGAATCGTGTAAAAGAATATTGAATTTGTTCTTTTGTTAAATTTTGTTTCGACTAACATATTCTATTCTCTTTTTCAAGATACACTTACGATTAATGTTGATAATGGTATGCTTGAAGCTGTATCAATCTGGGGTCTTATTCGCGGTCTTGAAACATTTAGTCAAATTATCTATCCTGATGATAATCTTGGGGTACGCTCGACAGAAAAACGTCATGATTTTATTTGTGTTCTACTTAAAAACACTAATTCTAGTTAGCAATCAATCAAACAGTAATCAATGATTTTCCTCGCTTTCAACATCGAGGTTTACTTCTTGATACATCACGTCATTTTATCTCAATAAAAACATTAAAAATGAATTTAGTAAGAAATAAAAGTTCGTCGGGTTCAGTTTCAATCAAT
Source organism: Rotaria macrura (assembly GCA_900239685.1). Lineage (NCBI taxonomy): Eukaryota > Metazoa > Rotifera > Eurotatoria > Philodinida > Philodinidae > Rotaria > Rotaria macrura. The sequence goes on from OENT01000007.1 coordinate 396,241, forward strand.
GTTTTTTTTTGTTTTCTACGTTATCTTGCAAAATTAGGAAGCTATGGCTAACAGTAAAATGAATGTATTTCATTTTCATATTGTTGATGATCAATCGTTTCCGTACGAATCCCGTACTTTTCCTGACTTGAGCGGCGCAGGTGCATACAATCAAGAACATGTTTATTCACAAGATGATATGTCGGGTCTAATAGAATTTGCACGACAACGTGGCATTCGTGTTGTCGTTGAATTTGATTCGCCAGGTTCGAGAAAAATAATTCTAAAGAACAAAACGAAATTATTGATTATGTTGTTAATGAGTGTAGGTCACACACAATCATGGGGACGAGTTATCGATGTCCTAACGCATTGTTATAGTGGAGGAAAACCAAATAGTGAATTAGGGCCTATGGATCCCAGTCGAAATTCAACATTTGACTTTTTGAAACAAATATTCAGTGAAGTTGCGAATGTGTTTCCTGATCATTATGTTCATTTGGGTGGTGATGAAGTTGATTTTGATTGCTGGTAAGGATTTTATTGCGTTATAAAATTAAAAACATACAAGACAAGCTACCAACAACATTTTCATTACTAGGCGCAGTAATCCAGACGTTCAAGATTTTATGCGTCAAATGAAATTCGGAAATGATTATTCATTACTTGAACAATATTACATGCAAAAGTACATGTTCTAAACTAGGAAAACAAAACACCTCGACTAGAAAATATGATTTTTCATTCATATATAGTCTTGTAAATATTGTTGGTTCGACAGGAAAAGGTTATGCTGTATGGCAAGAAATTATTGATAACAATGTTACGGTCAAAGCTGATACAGTTGTTGAAGTTTGGAAGGCAATATAGAAAATGACACATTGATCAGAGCGCAATGTCATTACTTCAACATTTTTTTCTTCTCTCTTAGGATCCATATCCAGATGAATTAGCACGTGTTACTGAATTAGGCTATCGTACACTTTTATCAACATGCTGGTAGGGGAATTCGATAATTAGAATTTTCTCCGGTGTGAAAAGACTGCTATTTTAGGTATTTAAATTACATTTCGTATGGTAAAGATTGGGTTAATTACTATAAATGTGATCCACATAATTTTCCTGGTAAGATAATATTGTTATATATTTAGATGTATTATTATGTATATATGTATGTATACTGTTTAGGTACTGACGCACAAAAGAAATTAGTTGTCGGCGGTGAAGCTTGCATGTGGGGAGGTAGGTAACGATGACTAGGATTAGTGCGTTTTTGTTTGAGTTCCATTTTTAGATTCTGGTTTGAGTCATGAAAAAGTTGTTTATAGTCTAAAAAAACTTTGAAGTCTACTTTCTTGATTCGTAATAAGCATACTAAAGAAAACAAGATGTACTTATCGATCAAGACGATGAAGCTTGAGAAATTCTACATGGTCTGCATGACGTCAGATATATGGTTCATCTTAGAAATTCATTAGTTTATTGAGTCTATTAATACTTGATCTATTCTGCACGTTTATGTGCTTGAACATCGTTTTGTTCCTGAGACCTGAAAATAATTTCACTATGAAAATTGTAAAATCTAGTTATTAATGCAACCAGTCGTTTTGGTTGTTTATATCCGGATTATCTTGTCGAAATCTAGTTATTCTAAAACAAAATCAATAGAGAAAATAAATTAACTTATAAGCCTATGTATATTGTATTGTTAAGAATACATTGATGCAACCAATGTTATTTCAACGACATGGCCTAGAGCTGCAACAGTTGCCGAACGCTTATGGTCAGCAGCTGACGTAACTGACCCGAATGCAGCAACACCTCGCCTTGAAGAACATCGCTGTCGATATATAAGACGTGGTATTCCAGCTGCACCTGTCAATGGTCCAAGTTATTGTGATTACGAATATAACCGTTAATCGAAATAGATTTAGTTCCAACTAATCATTAGAAAAACGCAAACCAAAAGCTAAAAGCTAGTTTTCGATTCCAAAAAAACAGTTATTCTTAATTGTGAAATATTCAATAATACGGAAAAACCAAATATTATTGTGATTCTTGCTTTTGTGTTTTTACAAATAAATTAAATTTCCCACTGTAGTTACTTATTGAAATCATGATGATGAATAATCAATGAACTTTTAAAAATAGGATAGACATGACGATGAGCTGTATTTATGAAGTTATTTATTCTCAAATAATTGCCATGAATATATACATATACATATATATATATATATATTATCTTTTGATGAACTAAATTATGTTAACACTCGTTCGGTTGATGTTTTAAAAACTAATAATAATGAAATATAATTAAGTTGCAGAAGTTACACTGAGAAGAAATGAGACTATATGAGAACCGGAATAGAATCAATTGACTTTGACATAATGCAATAGGAAAAAATGGTCAAAAGAAATTTTTTCTTTTCCCTGTTGAAATTTCTAAATACAATGAAAATGTCATGATCATCTATAAAGCCGACTCGAATAGACTCGCGCTCAAGTAAGTGTACTTGTTTTCAATTAGACTAATGCATTAGATCAGTCGATGGTGATAAAACATGATCTATATAAAGTACTCCGTCTCTAATTCTAAATGTGTGTATTCGTGTCTTACATATATATATATATATATATATATTTTATGATAGAAGATAAGCAGGATAAAATGTTGTTGTATTCTTCCGAACAATTAGTCGTCTCGGCAAGAAATATTCCGTTTAAGATGTTGAAAACATGCTTCTCTTTGTATTTTTTTTCCACGATTTCATCATCTGCATATTAACAAGAGCTTTCAAAACTATGTGTCAAAGGAAAAACAACACTCGTGTTCTAATCATAAATTAAATTATTCATCCAAACCTTTTCTTCTTTTTTCCAAAGCCGAATTTCTTTTGTTTTTCTGCTAGTTTTCAAACTATATGAATGGAACATTATGCATCATATTAATAACTCCTTAGAGATTATGTTAGAGTCGAAGAATACTTCGAGCAAAATACAATGTTATCTGAGAACGTTGACAGTTTCATGGTGTGCGTTTGTCAGCAAGTGGAAAAGTACTGAAAACAGCGAAGATATTGAACATGACTCCGAGACGTTATTTTGTAGACCTTCGATAGTAATCATCATAATAAACATGCAACAAAGCGCCAGAAAAAAGGCACGATAAAAAAAAAGACACATAAAAATACAGTCTCTCGTGTTATTCATTCTTTTATTTTTATATTAATAGATTGCTTTTGTTGCTAGTGCTACTTCAAATTGAATGCCTGTGGTAGGAAAGAAAGAGATTGAAACAGAGACATTGACAGATACATAGACGAACATAAACATGAACAATGAGAAGTACATCAGCCAAATGATCATCATTGTTAGCCTGTGAAAACCTTGATGATAATCATAATACTCTATATATGTGCTGTCAAAAATTTATATCAAACGACAAACATATTTCTTATTCATCATCAAATGCAATCAACATCATCGCATGTATTCAATTTTTCTGTAATTGCCGCACACTTACAATGAAATGAGGAAATAAGAAAATAGAGAACTATGTAGAAAACGAGAGAAACAAGGTTCTATTCTTTCATTATATTGTTGTATGCTGTTGTTTCTTTGTCTATTGGGGACAAAACGAGAGAGAAAGTGTGCATGCGTAAGAGAAAAATAGTCGAGCTCGTTAGATATGCTAGAGAACTTTTATCCTGCAGATTGTTTTCATGAATGCTACTGCTACTACAATTATTGCATGCGTTACTGTTGATGATGTTTTTCCTATCGTTTGGGTTACTGATGCAAACGAGAACAAACGGTAGTGGTTTTCCCCCCGCAGGCCAATAGACACACTTCAGCACATGGCGGCAGGAAGATAACAGTAGTTCATTCACAACTTGAGTTTGAACATACGTATGCTTACAGTCCTTTTAGAATCCTTCACCACGAAATTATAATGAGACCTTCCTAGAAAAAATAGGTCCATGACTTCTTCTCCTTTATACACCTACTTTATATACGCTTTATATGGCAGAGTTAAAAATGAGATGTTTTCTTGCTTGTCTTCCTTCTTGTTTTTCATTTTCTGTTCGATAATCTTTCCTTTTTTTTTCTCTCTGACATTTTTCTTACAGATGAGGATATGCGCTTAAATGCGTTTTCTAACGAATATTCTTGTTTTTCTTTCTATTGAGCGTTGAACATTGTGCAGTATGTAAAATACCGTCGTTCACTTCCCGTCATGTTCGACCGGTAGAAAATGTACGTATATATATTTGCGTGTTTCCGTCATCCGCTATCACTGTCCTGGTTGGAAGAAGGCTTTGTTGCTTGTGTGATTACGTCTCTAATTTAAGACATGCAATGTGGGAATTGTATCTTCGTCTATCAGCAGTAGTAATACTAGTAGTCAACATTGCTAAATCTCAAGTGATCTTATTGCATTATTGCAATGATGAACAAAAAAAATAGAATGAAAGATAGCAATTGTAAATTTATTGTGAGAATCGTGTATCGACACTTACAAATAGTTGACTTTTGTTACTAATCAATCTATGATGTTGATCCTGGCTATAATTTTCCCTATTTCCTTTTGTCATTGTTTTTTTTTCGTAAATCATGAAGATTGGCAAGTTTAACTGATTAGTAAGATATAGGGTAGGATCAATCGATGAATAATTTCTTTTTTTGTCTCATAATAAATGCAGTAATCACGCATAGATGCAGAAAAATGGTCGTAATTCTCTATCTAGCTGAGATGCATGATTCTGTGAGACATGCAAATTCGATACGCCGGCGGATAGTAAGAAATAATGAGCAAATATGTGCGTGTAGTCTAAGAAAAAATTGTCTTCTTGTATATTTAAAATAAATATCGACTAGATGTATGTATGTATCTATATAAATATAAATATGTATCTATATACATATCTTTTCGATCAAGAATATCCTATGTCATTGTCGTTTGAGCAAGCACAGCGGCTAGGTAGTTGTTTACTTGTGAAGAAAGTTTCAGTTCTGTAAATGAAAAGAGCAAGTATCTTCATAAGTCGAATATTAATGCGTTTATTGTCAATAAGGTCTCAATCTCATTTTTCTTTCCTCTCTATTCAATGCGACAAACAGTCGGATTTTCTTTATTATATATTATATTTTTTCCTTTTTTCACACATACCAGTCATTTGTCACTTATATCAACGTTTCTTTAAAATAGATTGTAGCGCTCCAGAATTCTTTTTTTTTTCTACTAACCATGTTGTTAGTCTTTACTATTTTCTGTCATTCTTATTTAAGATACCTGCGATGCTAATACTTATACATGGAAATCTTTCTTATATTCATTGTCAACGGATTAAGAAGAGCTTCTAAATGAAAGACGTCGGCAACGGTTCGTTTGTATGTCCGAATGATCGTCAATTGCAACTTCGAGCGAAGTAAAAACTAAAACTTCCTGTAAATAACGTTTATTTATTTATTCTTTTTTATTTAAATAAGACTTAATTCCGGATGGTCGTTCCATACAGGTCGAACCCCAACACGCAGCTCAAGTGCAGCGCCAACAAACCGTTTTGGTAGTGCTGCTGCTGCTGCAGCAAGTGCTGCAACGAACGGTAATCAATCATTGCATGATGAAGAATTAGAAAGAATTAAAAAAGTTCTTGAACGAGCTCAACGTATTGAACTTATTGAACAAGAACGTGTCGGGTATGATCACATGAAAGATTTTAACTGTATTCATATTTGAAATTTTTCCAGTAAACTAATCGATCGCCTTGATAACATGAAAAAGCATGCAACCGGGAATGGTTCATCACAATGTGTTTTGTGTGCTGATGGATTTGGTATGTTAGGTGCATCATCCGTTTGCTGTGTTGACTGTCATAAGGTAAATATGATGTTTTGATTTGTCGTTCTTTTTTTTAAAATTTTTATTTGACCAACTTTCATTTCTTTTTAGTCCGTGTGCAATAAATGTTCTATAGAAACTGTTTATAATCAACAAGTCATATCGTTGTGTAAAATTTGCAGTGAAAATCGTGAAGTAATATCATATTTTTGCTCATGTATTTATGTTAAAAAATTTTCTAAAATGTCCTCCATTGGTCTTTTTCAGTTATGGAAAAAATCAGGTGCTTGGTTTTTTCGTGCCTTGCCATCGCGCTTATCTTCACATTTAAGTGTAAAGCCGTCCTCATCAGCTTTATCATCAGTCACTACAAAAAGTGATAGTTTATCTATTGATGATGATTCCAGTTCTGATGATCGACACAGTAGTAGTAGTCGATTAAATCGAAGACCTTCGCCAAGTATAGGTTAGCATATTTTTATTGTTTTCTTTTTCTCGAGGAAACAAAAGAACAGCAGTGTCTTTCATGATTTAAAATATTATAGCAGTACCTAATAATCATTACTCCAATAGAACTTCGTATCAACCAAATTATGATAATACACAGACAACAGTTGAACCAGATCGTGATGAAAGTGTTGATTCATTCAAAACCGATGAACGTAGTTTAAAAGGTAATAACTATTTGTCATGACATTGAACTATATATTAGTAAATTTATTTTTTAGATTATTCTATTGATGAATATATTCCAAAATCTCAAGTACGTCCATCATCACAACCAACAGCATCATCAACGTCGTCATCACCTATTCCATCAATAGTACCCAATACAACATCATCTCCCATAAGTATGCGTCCATTATCATCGGCAGTTTTAAATGCATCCATGTCTGTGGATGATTGTGGTTCGTTGAATTTTATTTTGTGTTAATTTGGTTTTTCGTCCTCTGATGAATGGTATATATTTTTCTTTTTCAAGGATTAGGTATACTAGATTTTGACATTATTTGGAGAGAAGCATTCAATATTTTAACAATAACATTAATACGAGCTCGAAATCTACGTTCAGCCGATTCCAATGGACTTTCTGATCCATATGTTAAATTACATCTTGTACCCGGTGTAGCTAAAGTATGTATCATTTGAATTAGAATCATGAGAAAAACTATTCATATTATCCTTTATTTTAGGCAACTAAACTACGTAGCCATACAATACGTCGAACATTGAATCCTGATTTTGATGAAACTCTTGTTTATCATGGAATATCTTCCGATGACATAAAAAACAAATGGCTCAAGTAAGATTAACACACATGATAATGGTATTTCTATTTTCTAAAATATCTATCGTATTATTCTAGATTTTCTGTTCTTGATGAAGATTCTGTCGGTGCAGATTTTCTTGGTGAATATCGTTTAAAACTATCGAAAATTAGACCTGATATTAAAGAACTTTATTCTGTTTATTTACAAAATAAAACTGAAGTAAGTAACAGACAGATGAATAAAAAGCATGTCATTATTTTAAAACAATCCTTTTGAATACTAGAATATTTATTTCTATCTCTATTTTTATTTTCTTTCTTAGGATATTGAGGTACTTAAATGAATGCTGTTTTCTTTTCTGCTGTGATGTAATATCTATTGGTTTAGTTTTTAATATGCTTATTTGTCTTTTGTAGAAATGATAGATTTATTATTTTACTTGCGTCTAATAATCTTTATTCTTTCTAGACATCTACAGATGAAGATAAAAATGAACGTGGGAAAATTCTCATAAGTCTCTTATATTCAAAATTAACATGTAATTTTCACGTGAAAATTATACGTGGGAGTCAATTATTACCAATGGATTTCGGTCATACATCCGATCCATACTGTCGAGTATTACTTTATCCTACGACTGATTTGAATTCGAAATGCAGTTTTAAAACAACAGTTAAAAAACATACGTTACAACCAGAATTCAATGAAGAATTCATTTTTCCACGTATACAATTACAAGAACTGATTAGTAAAACATTGCAAATAACTGTTTATGATAAAGACATGGGGAAGAAAGACGATTATATTGGTAAATAGATTATTATATTATTTTACTTGCCAAATAAAAACATTTTGAAGTATCAACACTAGTTCATACATTCATAAAAGTAATCAACTTTGATGCACATATTCAGTACAAAAGAATTAATAAGTGTAGTCTTTTCTATTCCTGACAAAAAAGTAAAACTGGTTGATTACATCTAAAAAGGAAACTGATTAGAAAAGCGCCACTATTGTTTTCTTGTACGAACGATTAACAATTGTTATTAGTAACAAAAACAAAAAAAATACTGAAGATAAAAGATAAAACTTTTTCGTGTTTTCGATCGATGTTGACCTCAACAACAATGAGATTTCTGATTGCTAAATCTATTTCCGTTTTTAGGGTCAATGAATGACATTGATTATTTCCTTCCTAAATAAGTTTTTTTTGTTTTGCTATAAGAAATATCATGTTATCTATTTATTTTTCTTTTTGCTGAACTATATATTCTGTTCGATTTTAGGTGGATTCGAGCTAGGTCAATCATCTTCCGGTGAGGAATTAAAACATTGGTTATTAATGGTCAAATCACCAGAACAATGGATTGACATGTGGCACAAACTTAAATCAGAGCAGTTTAGTTCATCATAATGTGAGCCTGAGTCTCAGATATCTCAATAGCAATAATTTTCAATCACTAAATTTTTTCTTTCGTCTTCGTTTGTTTGTTTTTCCTTCACGCGTACATTTTACATATTTTTGTGAACGTTCCGTGTTGATACGCAAAACAAAAATTAAAAACACAGAATGAATATCCAAAAGCAATAACGTTTTTCTTTCGAATGTTTATTTTGATAATTGAATGTTCATTTTTCTTACTCACTCTCTATCTCTCGTTTTTGTTTGTCAGCTACCGGTCAATTTCATTGTGCCTTGAGTGGTGTATGTCAATGTGCGTGTGAACAGGGATTTTCTCTTAATTGACTGTCACTTTAGTCTTCCTTTCTTTTGGAATATTATTCTCATCATTGGTGAATATCGATAATGTGTCATTTTGATAAGAGCTTTCATATCACCTATGAATATCTTAGCAATACAGATGACATATTGAAGAAATCAAAACAAAACAAAACAAAATAAAACCTTTAGTTGTTTTCTTCTTATTCTTTTTCTCTGTTGTGAACTTTTATTGTGTCTGTTAATGCTTTCGAAAGTTCGTTATTGTCATTTATTTTCTCTCTTTTTTTCTGTTTTTGAACATGTATGTGAACTTATTTTCAAGATAAGCTTTCTAATTTTTAACGGTAAAACAAGTCATACATCGTTCAAACATATTTCAGCGCCATCTTCGCATACAAACATGTTGAAAATTTAACACTATACGGCTGTTGCATAGTAACCTACTTGACATAAACGACAACGAAAGTTAGTGCATAGATTTTAGTAGAAGATTTTTATATTTGAATTGAAAATAAGCATGGATCAAGTTCAAGTATTATCAACTATTTGTAAAAAATTAAATAGCGATGTTGAATCAATCGCTAATCAAATATCATTGCGTGAATCAGCTTTGAATAAATTAGATACTAATCAGAAAATGCACGATGATCATATCCGTCAATTAAATGTAGATTTACAAGCAAAATTATCTCGAACAGATTTAATGGCACAAAAGCTAAAGGCTGATATTGAACAACTTTCGAATGGTCTTCGCGAAGCTTTTAATAATCAACAAGAATTTAATCGATCTAATGCTCAACGCCACCAAGAATTAAAATTAGAAGTAATACCTTCATTGCATTTGATTAATTTTATCTATTAAACAATGATTGAGTGACAAGGGCAAAGGTATAGGTAGATACGATTTATATGTAATCATAATCAAATGCATGAGTAATTTAATATAGCATATATGATCATTTGCGCATATTTATATTCTATTTCAAAATCTGAAATATTTTCATAGATTTCAGCTCTAGGTCAACGTATTGATCGAATATTTAGTGAACAGCAAGTTATTTTACGTACATTTGAATCTGATACAGCGCGAGCATTATCAACAGCTGATACACGATCCCGTGCCTTTGTTGATGAACTTCGTAGTCAAGTATTTCAACTTAAAAGTCAAGAAGACAGTGAACACGAACGAGGAGAACAAAGAATCAATCAAAAACTTGATGAAATAAAACGATTTTTAGAAAAATATGTAAAATACTTTACTTGAAATTCGAGAAACAATTGTATTCGTTTTGTGTTATGTATGTGCATATATATATATAGGAGCGCCTTGAAAAACGTATTGATGATGCTGTCTATCAATTTGAACAGAAAAGCGCTTCTTTAGAAGATAATTATAAACGAACTAGATCAGATTTAAATCGAAACAATGAAGTAAAACTAGTTGCTTAAAGAAATTTACTTATTATTATTTATATGTATGTGTATATATATATATATGTTTAGTCCATTGAACAAGCTGTTTATAAACGATTTGACGATAAATATCAACGAACAATAAATCATTTAGAAAAAATAAAAAAAGAAATGCGAACTTGTTTTGAATCGCTTGAAGGATCAGTTAAAACATTACAACGTGTCACCGATGGACGAATTAAAGTTACAGAAGAAAAATTCGATAAAGAAGTTGAAAAACTACGAAGCTCACTTGTTCTTATTTAATACGAATAAAAAATTACAAAAACAACCTATTCTGCGTTCATTAGATGTACTTCGGCACTGCATTTTTATACTATGATTGGGTTAGATATGAATAATGTGTCAAAAAATATTGATAAGCATAATTTGATGATATGCGTAGTTTTATTTTTTTTTTGCTTCTCTTTTCCTATCATTAGCAGGCTTCATTTTACAGTAAGCATACCTCTTTCTCTTGATTACTGATGTGTAAATGCATCAATCATCTATCTTGTTTTTTCTATCTGTTACTTGTTTTACTGACAATCCAACACATAGATACTCATCTATATTAAACGCATTTCAAGCATTCTTTCATCATAGAACGCCCACGTATATCGGTGATTATAATCAATTGTCCGTCCTCTCCTCTTTCATGCTTCTACGCATGTTCAAGGTTATCGAATATCGATGAAAGTTATGTATTAGTCAAAATAATCATCGACCTTGCCTATATTTTGATGCTTTAAATCAGAATGCATGCTGCGTTTTTAAAATAAACGAGAAATAATGATAAAATGCAGTATCTCTGCCATTTTAATTACTTTTAAATATGCAGTATCGCTTGCTGACGGACTGTTAAGTTTGATGCGTTACTCACTTTTAAATATTAACTAACTGTAGGTTCGTTTAGAAATGCAATCATTTGTAGTTTTTGCACCTTTATTGCTTAATGCACCGTGCACTGTATATAAATATGCATGAGAAATAAAAGCACGCATATGCTGAAAACGCCGACAACATTCTAACGGATCAATGATCTGAAACAATCGGGTTGTACCTATTAATGTATGATGGTTAAATTGGCTATAGTTGTAATAGCTTATAAATATAGTGTTTTATGGATGAGTGTCGAATGATTTAGTTATTTTGTCTTGTCAAATCAAATAACAGAGATATATTTGTAATGTAAACTATTTTATTTTAATTGTAATCATCGATCTTGACAAAGAAAAACCGGGAGAAAATATTAATCAAAACGAAGCAATGTCACATTAGCAAAAACCAATCAGATAAAAAAAACTATCCTTAAACTAAAATTATAGAAAAGAGGGATGTCTGAAAAGATGAAATGAATCAGTCTTTTATAAACCACCGTGGACGAATTTTTGGAATTCTCCAGAATCAAGGCGTCCATCTTTGTTGACGTCGGCGCTATGAAAAGCTGCTGCAGCAGCATCAAAACCACCAGCACCACCAGCACCAAGACTGAATCCTTCAGCACCACCGGCACCTGATGAGTATGATGATGATTCAAAGTTTGATGAATATCCACCAGCACCTCCAGCACCGCCAGCGCCTCCAGCACCGCCGAGATAAACAGCTTCAAATCCACCACCAAGACCACCACCTAAGACAAACGGAGATAGACAGATGGATAGATATTTATGTTTGTAAAATAACGAATCAAATAAAAATCATGATCGTATACGTACCGACTGATGAGCCTTCGAAATTGCCTGATGAAAATGTTGAAGCACCACCGAATTCTGCACCACCACCACCAACAGTGACAAATTCAGCACCACCAGCACCAAAACCGGCAGCACCACCGGCACCGAAACCGGCAGCACCACCGGCACCAAAACCGCCATCTTGACTGAAGGATGCGCTGTAACTAGATGAAGCAGCACCAGCTGGAGCAGACTAAATATATGCGAGATAGCAAATGTTTTTCATTGAAATACGAGGTATGGTATAAACAAAAATAGCTATCTACTTACGATATCTTCAACAACACCAGCAGCACGAGCTTGGCTAAGGAGAGTGTTGGCATCAAGTAATTGAGCTCCCCAACGTGCAACATAGGCAGATGGATTTTCAGCTGCAACGCCTAAGCGTTGGAATTGTCGAACAACGCGGACTGCAGCTTGCTCGTATTGAATGATGACGTTGCGTGGTGCAGCGTAACCTTTAGCAGCAGCAGCACGTTGAACGATTGTTTTACGTTTGGCTTGAGCACCATATGGAACCCATCGTTCGATGATGATATCACCTGTGATTTTTAAAACGTGTTAAACTCATGAAAGAAAATGATAGAAAACGAAAAGGTCGCTTACGTGGTCGGGCTGGAGCAGCTGGAAGACGTTCGATGATGACTGATCGTGGTGGAACTGGCAAAGCAGCAAGTTTTCGGATAACTGTTTGTGAGGCAACAGAAGCTGGTGGGGTAGGTGGTTTTTCACGGAGGACGAGTGGAGGTGGTGTTGGGAGAGGTGGAGCTTGTTGACGGATGCGAAGTGGGGGTGGTACTGGTGGTTGAGGTGGGCGCACTTCTTTGATGATGAGTGGCTACAAGAAGACTTCGTTAATTGAAAACATTTATATATTAAATCTATAGCTTACGCCTGGTGGTGGGATTGGTGGTGGTTGAAGGAAGCGAACTTTGATGTTTTGAGTGTAGGTTTGAACACCACCTGGTGCTTGTCGTCGAATGATTTGTGGATTGGAATCAACAAAGAGACCAGCACCACGTACTTCAGCACCATATCGTGACCAGGCAGCATTGGTGTCAGCTGTGTAGCTGGCAGCTTGGCTAACAGCAGATCCATCATATCCAGCACCAAATCCAGCACCGAATCCAGCACCAGCACCAGCTCCAGCACCGAATCCACCACCAGCAGAGCTTGCTTCATATGATGTTGAGACAGCACCACCATCAGCAGCACCGAATTCAAAACCACCAGCACCACCAGCACCACCAGCACCACCGGATGAGAATGATGTTGACTCGAATGTTGAAGCACCACCTCCATAACCGGCAAAAGCAGCATCACCACCGGCAGCACCAGAAGATGAAAAGTTTGAAGACGATTCGTAACTACCAGCTCCTCCTAAAGCAACACCACCAGCACCACCAGCAGAACCAAGCCAGTTAGCGAATTCAGCGCGATCAATGCCACCATCTTTGTTGGCATCAACTGCTGAGAAGAGTCCGCTAGCGGCGTCACCAGCAAGATTGCCACCTGATCCTGATGAAGAGTACGATGAATATTCGTAGGCAGTCATGTTTGTATAACTATGTGTTGTTGAAAGAGGACGGTTGGTAGTGAAAAATGCTCAGGATAGACCAGTGTTTATATAGTAGTGAGGATTGCTGTTTTTTTCTTTCTTTATCTCTCTCTCTCTCAGTCTGTGTGCCTCTTCTTCTTTCTCTCTCTCTCCTCTTATTTTAACTCAGTCTGTCTGCCTTTCACACCCTCTCTCTCTCTCACCCTTTTTTTTCACTTACTCACCAAAGTGCCTTGATGACATCGCTGCTTAATGATGCATGCGATTTATCATGTATCTCTTGTCTCTTTTCTCTCTCTTTTCTTTTTGCCACAATATTTCGATATTTTTCAATTGCTAATAGGTATTGGTTAAAAAAGGTATCAACATTAATTAAGCTGGTAACTAGTCATGCCCTCAGACATCGACCGCCAAACCACATTAAAGAAGAGGGCTTTTTTTATTCGAAAGAAAAAACCGAATAATACGTGTAAACAAAGACTTGATCGTCGCTAATGCATGACGTACCATATGGTGATTGGTATGGGGCAAAGTAAAAAAAAACTAGTTTCAAGCTCTGCTTGAGTAATCACAATGATTCGACTAAAAAAATGATAATAAACGGTTACAAACGTCGATTTCAATAACTGTCGACATGCATCTTACAAAGCTGAATAAGCAGTGTTACATTTATTAGTTTGTACAGCTGTTTGAATAATTTATTTAGAACATGATTTTTTTTTGTTTCTAGATTTAATTAAAACTTTGCTTTGTATCACAACATTCCTCTAAATGTACAAGGAAGAAAAACAAAAGAGAACAAAAAAGAAATTAAATAAAGCGCATTGCTTGTCGAGCATGAATCAATAAAAGATCATTTTCTTTTGTAGAATTGATTAAATCTTGATCAGGTAGAAACTTTTCACAATTCTTTATCGCTCGATCCTTTTTCGTACTGTAATAATTATTGTTATTACCAAATAAACTATGCTGGTTATGATATTGATGATGATGGTGATCATTGCCGTTGCTGGTATTGTTTGAAAAAAATTTACAATATTTTCCATTGCGACGTCCTTTCTTTGATGATGTTTTTGATAAAATTTGACTATTTAATTTGTTGTCACAAGATGCTTGCTCTTGTACAAATAGTTGTGATGAAGAGTTAGGTATGCGACGCTGACAGTTCGCACGTCGCAATTGTAATGCTGTAGTATGAAGTTGACTTGACGAGGACACATGAATACGATTTTTATTCGATAAATCAGCATCTAATTGAGTATTATCAATACAAGGAAAACAAGAAAAAAGCTTGCGAAATTCACGATTAAATTTAACCTATAATCAAAAAAAAAAATACTTTCCCAAGAATGATTAAGTAATTAAGAAAACTTGCGCTGCAAAACCCATAAATGAATGGATTATGGCATGCATTCGACATTGCAAGCCAATTTGCACACAACCACAAAACGACAATGTGTTTAAAACTATAGACAATGAGTGTGATATCGGTTTTGGAAATTTAGAAAAGAAAATCACTTACTCATTTATTTCGGGTTTATAAACATTAAGAAAATTATAAAGCTGTAATGGAAACCAACATATCAGAAATAAAGCAACAACAACAAACAGCATTTTTAATACCTAAATATAAATAAATAAATAAATATATATATATATATGACCTTGACTTGAAATTTAAATAAATATATAATATAATTATCAATATTGACAAATTATTAATTCTCGAAATCAATAAGTCAATCTAGTAATGATTTGTGCTAGTAAAAGCATATTCTCTATTATATTCTATTTCAATACAAAGCTGCTAATTTTATTATTGACTCGATCCCTTTGTTTTCTTTTCTTCTCCTCTGAGGCAATCAATCTTGCTTTGTTTTTGTTAACCTTACTTTACGTTTATTACGAGCAATAACTTCTTGATGTTTCGTTTGCCCGACAGGTTTAGAAAAATATAAATGTGTTGCTATACGAAAATAAGCGCAACTTATTATTACAAATGGTATTACATATTGCGAATATATGTTGTAAACAATGTATATTTTATTTATGTCATAAGATTTTTGTGTTGAATTATTTTGTTGATGTTGTTCATACATATGTGGTAAGCATTGATAACCGAAATCCTGCATAAAATAAACATTATAAAATAACAGACTAGGTATCGAGGATGCCAAGGCAATAAGCCAAATTACGATAAATATGATAATTGCACTTTTAGTCGATAATTTCGGTTTTAATGGATGTAGCATAACATGATAGCGATCAAGCGAAACAGCTACAAGTGTATATATTGATACATCAACTGAAAGTATCTGAACGAATGGTGCTAATTTGCAAAGAAAATGAGGCAAAACCCACTTCTGAAGAGCCGCTGCTTGAAACTAGATAAAAAAATAATTTATACACATGTATACTAATATGTTCGATTATTAAACAAAAACAGCATACTTGAAATGGTATAGCAAAACATGCAACAAGACAATCGGATAGAGCCAAATTACAGATAAAATAGTTTGTTACTGAATGCATTCGTCGGTTGCGAAGAATAATGTAAATAATAGACGAATTACCCACCACAGCGAGTAACGATATAATACCATATGCAAAACTTAATAATATTATTTGGTACTTTTCTGGTATAAGTGTTTTTGTTAAATCGGCAGCACTACCGGTTCCATTTATTGTCGTAGGTGTTAATGGTTGTGACGTTGAAGTAGTACTAATAATGGTAGTAGTGTTAGCAATAAATAAATTAGGAGATTGCAATGGATTAATACTACTTGCTAATAATGTAAATGTAATTGAATCCATCAAAGTTTAACAAAGTATGAAAAACAATCT
The DNA here is from genome assembly GCA_900239685.1 of Rotaria macrura. Classification (NCBI taxonomy): domain Eukaryota; kingdom Metazoa; phylum Rotifera; class Eurotatoria; order Philodinida; family Philodinidae; genus Rotaria; species Rotaria macrura. The sequence goes on from OENT01000007.1 coordinate 412,649, forward strand.
AAATTCTTTCATTCATTCGAATATCGAACAAATTATGATATGTACTATGCATTTATCTAAAATAAAATGTTAGAATGAGTGCTAAGTTCCAAAACAAAATTGCGATGGAAGACTACAGAGATTGAAAGAATGCAAATAATAAATATTGATTCTTCCTACATACAATAAATTATATTTATCTTACGTGAAAAATAACTCAGTTTATTTTGATTGCTCTCTATTGATGTATGTGCAAGACATAAGATCTAGCTAAGAGAAGTTATTCAGATTGTTTGAAGATAATAGCAAGTGTCTTTTCGTTCCTATTCTATGTATCTACTTATCAGATCTATCGAAGAGTATAGAAATCGCTCGTTTTCATGCAAACATCATTACCAGATTCATGTAGAAGCAACGTAAAAAATATAAGGAAAGTGCGACATAAATCTACATCTATCATATTTAGTCGTCTTGAATGTATTTAAGTTCTCACAGCCATGCTAATAAGTAAGAGATCAATACAGAGAAAAAAATAGATGACGATAGACATGCGACCGATCGGTTATATTCTCTCACTCTCCTTCTATATATATTTCTCTCTATATATATATCTTCATTCTTCCGTTTAGTGGCGTTTTGTTTGTTTGATTAAATAACAACAGTAATTCTAGAATTAGATGAAAATGAGCAAAATAGCGGATATCATTTGACGCATACTAGCAGACAATCGCAACAAGTTGACACATTCTCTATTCATATAGTATTCAAGCATCAAACGGTGAATGTCTTCGAAAGCAAAAAAATGATGGATAGCTGTTGTTTAATGCTAAGAAGAAAAAAACAAAGAAAAGAAAAGACAAGAGTGCGTTTGCAATAATAATAGGCTTTAGAAGAAAATAATATCTCTCTATTGTGTTCCTTCTTAAATAAGAGACAGATATTTTGTGAAAATTAGTTTTAAGATTAATATTTTGTGATTAAAAAATTCTAGGTTATTATTTCATATGAAAAAGCCTAGGGACATGTGTTGCACTCAATATATATATATATATATATCACTCTCACTTGTTCTCATTTGCAATGCTTGTTTGTCATTTATTGTAAGATAGAATAGTTTACCACCCATCCCGTTATATAATATGATTGACACCAAATGTGACGATAGATAAACGAAGCGAAAGATTAGTTCGACATGGTTTGTATTTTAGAAATTTTTTATGCATCTCTTCCTTCAAATAGTGCATAGAAAAAAACACTAGTGTGGATAGAATATGTTAACAAGGATGAAAAATCGATTTACATTCAATCTTCTCAGTTGGATTTTACTTGTTTCTCATATACTTATTCATTCCTCATATGGATAAATCTAATGCGATCTTAGACTTTTCCGAAAAAAAAATAGTAATAATAAATCAAGAATGTCACCCATCTGCAGTGGGCCATCTGCTTTCCTCCTTTTCTATTGAGTAGTCTATTCAGTTTCCTTAATGATATTTGAAACGTTTTCTTCACACATGCACTTGAAAGAAGTCGGATTTCTTTATTAACGGCTACCAACAGACAAAGATATTTGCATTATCATTCAGGATTAGTGTAGATGTGACAGAGAAACAGAAAAATGGAGCGAGACATGGAAAAATCTGCTCAAATCATGAATGACAAACTTCTGTCTATTAGTCTATTATAACTCAGCAATCTTCTACACTGTTTTTTCATTGCTCTTCATCATCAATAAATGATATGACGATGTTCCACTGAGTGACGATAATAATGATGTCAGTAGTCAATAGTCTACTTAGATGCCCTTCGACAAATAAAAAGTTGGCTATTAAGTTTACCCTTATAAATAATCTAAATGAGCAATATCATACCACACAAAAAATACTATGCATTCAATCATATAAATACCTATATTTATTAAAAATAGCATTATCTTAAGTCATTTTTGAGAATTAAAAGTCAAAACTTACATTGTACACAAAAATAAATGATTGTCTAATGTACCTAAAATACCAATATCGATCAATAGTATTAATTACTCAATTTTTTTTGCTTTTACCATTTATTTTGATCGACACTAATCAAAAATAGATATGATCTGCTATTTCAAAAATCGCCAGAGAATAAAAAATTAGACACCATCTACTATATATATATATATATATATATAATAAAAAGAGCTTATGCAAACAGCGGAAGAAATATTGACAATAAATTTTTTAGAGAATGTGTCTTCGTATCAATATTTTTCTATATAAAAAAAATCTAATTTTGTTTGAGAAAAATCTTTTGAATATAAAGAAGCACGAAGTATCGACTCTACTCTCACGCAGATTGTACAAAGCACAAGAACGACCTATATATATTAAATTCCCAAAAGAATACTTTTATTCTCATATGAACAAAAAAAAAAGAAAATGTGCATTTATGAGTATGTGCATGACACCAATGGCAAGCCTACTCTTATAATGAATGACAAAAAAGAAAGAAAGGAAAAAAACAAAGTAAACTCGTTTCATTCGGATCCTAATAGATTGCGACAGAAACCATTCGAAGCTTGTCTAAATCTTATCTTTATAAATTTTCATCCAAAAACAAACATGCTACAATGCTTGCAATCCGACAAACCCTAACAGAATAGACATACGTCATCGTAGAGAGGAATCACTCATTGTCCTAAGTTACAGGTTTCTTAGATCATTTTTCATAGTTTTCTTCAGTTTACTATTTATTTATATAAAACTTCAGAAATTCCTTTCTTAAACCTTATTCGATAGAGTACTAATCATTCTAGCGAAATACATATATATTTTTCATGATCTTGGGTCTTATCAAAAAGCAAATCAATTTCTTGACGTTATCAAAATAGATTTTATTTTTATAAAGCTATTAAGAAAATATGTCGGATTTTCTTGTGTTGTTGATTTATAAGTAATGCGGATTCATGTATTACAAATAAATTCGCATAGATATATATATTGCAAGATCGCTTTCTCATCTATTACATTTAATATTTTTTATTAGATCTAGCTACGTCTTAAATGTATTGATTTTTGGAGAGACCTTTACGAGACATTCTTTTTCATAGGTTATTATTTTTCTGTTTTTTCTATAATATATAAGCTATTTCAGTATGTAAATATTTCCTTCTTTGATACATCGCTAGATAGATCATTGATCTCATCATCAATATTTATAACTGAGTTGACCTTTAGAGGATTCTCGTACTTCTGTAAACGAGCGTATACATATCGTATTTTAGTGTATACGATCTCATATTTTTCTGGTTTACATGACTTCGTATTGCGATCGGTAATTGCCATAGTCGCATATGGAGATCATATAGAGACTCCTTATTCTTGAATACTCAACGAGATTCTTTCTCTCTGTATGTTGTTGTTTTCACCACATGCGATTAGAAGCTACACCATCGCCACGCTGGGCCTTATAAATTGCGGTGTTTTTCATTATACGAGTTCTTAAGATTGTTTTCATTGAATCTGTCGTATTCTAGTAAAATAAACGTATGTTTAAGTAGATATAAGAGGAATCGAAATTCTAAAACTTTTAATTATCTCCCTCATTTAAAATGTCATTTAGTTCATATTTTCTCTATGCACTTATGGGTTAAAAGATATCTTTCGTTGTAACTAAATTTCATGACTAATTAATGAGTTCAATTTTAATGATATCTTATCATTCAAAAGCTTTTTCTATTTTTCAACAAGATGTAGATTCCACAGAATAAAAACTATGTTTCGATGGAACGATACATTCTCTAACCAACTATATCAAGTGGAGAACGTATTTTATATTTTTCACATGTACTATGGACTTGACATTACCACGAGAAAATACTTAGCCATAGTGTATACATGTACTATATTTTGTTTTAGTCAGTAGTTTATGAAGAGAGTGTCTCCAATGTTAATTTTGATTATTACTCATATTTATCTGTGAAAACTATATACTATTCTAATTATAACTCTAAAGCGATATTGACCTCTGTTACAATTTAATGAAAGTGTAATAATTGTTACAGCCTTTCTAGTATAGATACAGTTATTTATCTTTCTTCCATTCAACTAAAGTAAACTTTCGAAATCTTTGACAGTTTACAATAAGTACACTGTATTAAATGTCTGAGCAGTGTCACAATCTGTAAAATTTTCAATCAACAGTAGACTATAAAAATAGATTCGATTTTCTATCTATTTTAATATATAAGTTATCGAAACCACTGACTTTTTCTATCAACAGATGAAATGAACTTAGGGGACCACGAAGTAAAGAACACTATGTGAATAAGTATTTCATACGTGACAGAGATGTGAAGTTCATGCATCTAAATCGATTAGGATAACGAGTTCATAAAATATATGATCGACAAAATATCACTGTTATTTTTTTCACAATGATCATCACAACAATCAATGTAGGTGACCTTCAAATTTCTATAAACATTGTGGTCCTTAAATGACTTCAACGCATGAATGATGCTACCAAAATAATTAACTTTATAGGTGCATAGAAAACACTGTGGGTCTATGAAAAGAGAAAAATTCAAGGACGTCGATACGGCCATGCCGAAGACAAAATGAAAATTGGCATTAAGAAGGAACAGAGCACATTTATTGTTTCTTTATTGACAATAAATAGCAGAGAGAATACTACTGTCGTATCTAGTACTTCAACTAACCGATATTTCCAAGGGAATAGAGATAATAATGACGATCAAAATAGTCTCAGTAATGGATATTTCAAACAAATGAATGTAACTAAATAAAGTCTTAAGATGGACAAACTCGAAAAACGATGTAAATTCAGTTTTTTTTTGGGGTAATTTGAAAATTTTTAAAAACAATAATTTGCACGCAAACACACAAACAATTCATACAACGTGTTTAAACGATAAAAATAGAATCTCTACTGTGAACCATTAAAGGTTGTTTAAACAACAGAAGGAATACATTTTCTGAGGAAAACTTTCGCTTTCCGAAGGTGAAAACAGATTTACAATTTCAGATTTTGAGTATCAAAACGGTTTATTTTTGAATTGTAGAATAAAAGAGCGTTTAAACGCTTGAAAACTAGAGTGTTTAACCTGTTTTTACTCTGTGAAAGTGAAAGTTTTTCTTAGAACACGCATTTCTTGCGTTCTTTTAATAAGCGCTAATGGTTCACAATGGAGATTCCATTTTGAGCGTTTAAACACGTTTTATGAAATGTTTGTCTGTCCCAGTAATAATTAACGGTAGCAAATGGAAAACGAACAATTATCTTGACTGACGTCAATTCATCATCAATTCAAAGAATATAGTTCAGTAAAACCAATTATACTTTTTAAAGAACCACAATTTATATACGTCTGAATCAGAGATGGTATACTCGTGGTGTCACGCTATCCCGCCCGATTTCATAGTCGACCGGTCTCCTTATACTATTCTGTGTTTTGCACGTTACAGCCAGATCATCCGAAATATATTTAAATACTTTCGAAATCCCATGCATATTGCAAGGGTGATTTTCGTGTAAAGTTTCACATCTGTACTTTAACCTTGATCCAATAATAGACAATCAGATGGTTCGAATTGCATATAGATATATTATAACTTTATACCCTTACCCCTTCAAGTGCTATATCCTTGCAACCTTTACCCTGGTACTCTTATCTCGTTACAGCCTTATATCATTGTAACCATCCAAGAGCCTTGGAAAACATTCTCAAACATGCATAGCACATGGTCACTGAAAGTTCTAGAATGTGCTAGATAATTCCAGTAAGTGCCGGATCTTTATCAAAAATTACAGAAAATTCTAGATAAATTTGCAACATTCTGGAAGAGTCTAAATATTTCTAGAACTTTCTAGAAGCATAGCAGCATCAAGTCTCACCTTTAACTTTTGACTGGTTACCGTGACCTTTAACGTATTTACCAGAGCTCCGCGGGACGACAAAAAAGTCGTCCCGTCCCGCCCCGCGTCCCGTTTGACATGGTCTACCAAAAATTTCCGAACTGTTTCATTAGTAAAACACTGTCTTTTGGAGCTTGAATGTTGAGTCAGTTGTTTTGACCGAAAGCGACACTTCTCTGATGAAAAGTCACAAAAAAGTTTTTTTTCAGTTAAAAAACGAAGAAAATATTCCTTGCGGGACGCAGAACGAATCCAAAACTCGTCCCGTCCCGTGTCCCACCGCCTTCTGTCCCTTCGCACCCCGCGTCCCGCGGAGCTCTGGTATCGACACAGTCCTCTGTGAAAGTTTGATAGAAATCTAGAAATTTCTAAAATATTCTAGAAACCTATAGTTAGCGCCGCATAAATTTGAAAAGCTCTCGGAAATTCTAGAATTCTTAACCTCCAAATAGTCACCTTGATCCTTTGCACCGAGACAGAAACACACAAAGACAGATACTAGACATGACATGTATATATATATAGATAGATAGATAATTATGAATTATTTTTCGCATTATATTTTTGGAGGTAAGATATGTTCAATGCAATCAATATTTGAGTACAGCATATACATATATTTATGTATATACAGAATGAATCCAATCGATCATTCAATGTATCATGTTCTTATACATATCTTTATTTCCGCTGATCCCTTGAATAATTTGAGTTGAAAATTTAGCGGACGATTGTTAAGATTGAGGAAGTATATAAAATTCTTAAAAGACTCCGAAACTCGTGTTAACGAGCCTAGATGATCACATAACTTCCACGATATTTGATAACGTATTCATCACTTGGACTAAACTGTTACTTTTAATCGATGCATTTGAAAAAAAAGAATATCAAAGAAGTTGTTCGTTTCATTCTATGAGATGCCGATTTTTCCTTGTTTATGATATCAAATTAATGAAAGTCATGAAACGTTTTGATTTCCTAAGTCACTAAGCAAGATCAATTTAAAATAGATAAAGATAAATATGAAGGTGTTCAAAATCACTTTAGATATCGATATCACTTATGAGCTTCACTCTCACGAATGCAAGAAACTGTCAATATTGACAATAGTTGTTCATATATTAAAACCTAATGACTGCGTGACATATATTGCATGAAATAAATCATTTAGCGTTTGCTATTCGTCCAGCTAATCTTACTTTTTTAGTCCGCTGTCGCAGCACTGCGTCAAGTTAGACAATCATCAGACGTCCCAAAAGTTCTTATCTCTGCAACGCCTTCCTATTTTTCCTCATATGTCTTGCTTAATTTTTTCTTTAGGTTATTATCCTATTAATCCTTCTCTAGTTTATACCAGAAGATCTTTTGCATATATAAGAAAACTGATGGGCATCAATAATATCTTGGAAACAAGATGCTAGACGTACTCAACTGAATCCTGCACAAAATAATAATCTTTTGTTTTTTTTATTATTAGAATTGTATCTTATACTGCTACTTTAGTGTTCTATCATGAAACTATCGATATCTATGTAACTTGTGACGTTTGATATCATCAAATAGAATAGTAGTTATGAAATATGTTTGTAAAATGATAATTCCTACAGTACATATTTGACAGGTGGGACTGATTGAAGCGGTAACGTTTTAGCTTCCCCGCCAATCTCTATCATAAGACATCTGCATCTACACTGATCTAATATAAAGCTCTACTTATCGAAAAATCTCAATTGACATGTTTATCAACAACAACACAAGATTAGCATAGATAATAATCTATTTACTCGAAGTGCATAAGAGACAATTGATGAAAATAGGAGAAAGGTTAAAAAATATTTTTCATCTCGTCACATTATATAAGTTATTATTGCAAATACTAGAGGTTTCACTATACTGAAAAATTTTGGCAAGGTAGTTTTGATGACGTAGAAGAATTCGTCGAAGCTATCTTTAACAACTTTTCTTTCAAATAGCACTAGAATTTAAAGAAAATGAACAATCATGTGTTTCATGATCATTCTTTGAAATAATCGTTACGAACATGACAAAAAAACTGGAAAACAAACTAAATGAATGTGAAAAAAAAGGCTATTAAAAATCAACAAAACAATATCTTTTTCCAATTCAAACGATGTTCTTTACTTAAAAAAAGAAGGTAGTTAAAAGGGACGGGCGATTTTCCATATTATTCCACGTTTCATACCGTTTAAACGGATAATATCAAGAGATAATTTCGACAAATTCATCAGTCGAACATAATAACTATCATGCCTAATGTTTTTAGAAACTTTCATTTCATAATTTATCTATGAATTCTTAATATAGAGTATTTTGAATAGAAAAATTTATCAGCTATGTAAATTTCTCTCTGTATTTGAATTATACATTCATATTATGGAAAAACAGACGAAATTGTTTTGTTGTTTAATTCTTTATCATCATATTAATTAAAACAGAAATCTAGTGATATTTTGAATTAGTTCATTTTAGATAAGCTTTCGGCTGTTTATCGTAATCAATATGTTTAGTATCAATCTTTATCTAAAAACAGAAACATACTCCTATTTATTTGTCTCGATTTAATTTTTAATATATAATCATGGATGATGACAATAAAAGAGAACTTATTTATATATAAATGCATTGATTATATATCCATTTTGTTTTAATCAATTGATTTACTCAAAATTCTCAATTATAGTAGGATCGATAGCAAAGAATATTATGAAAAATTGAAATATATCTTAAAGAATTATTTTCTATTATTATAAGACGATAGTTTAATTTGAAGATCTTTCCTCTTTGATAATATTATTCAATTTACAGTAACGCTGGACAGAATGTTACGTAGTATAGCGCTGCATTATATTCTCTCTCTCTCTCTCTATATATATATATATATATTCATGTTTGTTTTTGTATAATATATTCGTGTATATAGAAACCATAACCATTGATTTTGAATAGTATTGAACAAGAATAAACTACGAGAGAGATTAGAACTGTTATTGTGGGTGAAGAAAATATGCATCACATTAATATCATGGTAAAATAAAACTCGTATATTCACATTTGATATCAACTCATAAGAAAGTAATTATCCTTGATGAAAATACTCATCGAGTGAGTACAAGTTGTCAAGATTACTACTCAGGTTAGTCGTTCTAGGTTTTTGGCAAAAGATTGAACAAAAAAGCAAGACGCTACCATACAGAAAATTAAATTAAATTTTATAAAAAAAGGAAAACGATAAAATTAAATGAAAAACAGGAAAAAAATATTCAGAGGATGAATTTATGTTATTCTCCATTTTCAACTGATGAGTCACTTCTACTACTTGAATGTATCACTCCTATATTTAACGAACAGAACAAAAAGTTTTCATTTTCAACTATTCACTTTCGATTAAGATTTATCATGTGTCAAGATATACAAATCATAATTGGTTGAATTTCAATTTATACATTTTAAATAAAATGTAATTGATAAAAAAAAGCTAATAAACCAAATAAGAAAGAATGACACAGAGGGTTTCACAAAAACTTGGCCACTTTATTTTCACTACTGCTCCGACAGGCAACATTCTTTTTTGTTAGTTTTAGTGTGGTTCGATAGCCCACAAAAAACACTAGAAAATGATATTTATGCAATATTTTTTCCATCCATCTTCTCATGAAAAATACAGGGCAGAATTATAAAAAGTCGAAGTCAAAAAAATGATATTGTACTTTAGAAGACTTTTTTTTTCGGTTTTTTCCGATTATATAAACCCATACTTACCGAAATGATGTTCGATGAACTTTACTCATCGTCAACGCCAGTTTTAAGGATCTTCCTTAATTTTCCAAGGAACTAAAAGGGTGGTCGATTTTTGTCATATTCTGAATTTTTCGAAAATTTTTGAGTCTTCGTATCTCAATCTTCAAAAGACTTTGTTTTTTTAAACTTGTTGATATTGCACTTCGCAGTCGACGATGGAATGTTTGTTTTATGGTGAACAAAATGAGCTGATTGTTTGCCGTTGTTCCAATATTGTAATAGAGAAAATTTTCGCTTTTGACACAGTCTTCATAGATGATATACAGTAGATAGGAAAAATGTTATCCATAACATACATTAGCAATTCTTTTTATATTAGTACTTTACCTAAGGCAGCAGCAAACTAACCATAAAAGAATGTCTTCAACAAGTCTAAACGTGAGCATGCAAGTTGTCTGACACCATAATTAGTTTTCAGCTGAGGTTTTTTGCAAACCACAGTATTTTGTTCAGATCACTCTGATTTCAACATTATAAAAGGACTTGCGTCATACCGTTTATGATTCTATATGTTACTAAATGAAATCTTGGCATGAGTTTAATATGTTTGTGTTTTTCCTTCATGTTTTGCGCTTGTTGTTATCTAATGTCTTAATGTCGAGAATAATTTTATAACTGCTTTAATACGTGTTTTTATGTACTGTTTTCATTTCTGAAGATAAAAAGTCTATTACTGTACTCTACACCAGATCTCGAAATGGGGCAGCCGGTCAGATGGCCAGGGTCGAGCCGGGCCAAATATATTTTTCTATCAAGTCGAATGGACCTCACCAACAAAGAACGGTGGGCCAGGCTGGCCAAAGAGTTTTTCGGACCGCCGGACTTAGACTTCATCTCTATTTTCATAAAGTTTTTCATGTCAGAAAATAGAAAAAAGCTGATTTTAAAAAATCTTTTATCTTCAGATAAACATCCATTGAAATCAAACTAATTGAATAGAAAAAGTAATATGAGTTTTTTCCTCTATGAAAGTAGATTGTGATTAGCTTAAGCCTTTCCTAATCGAATTTTAACAAACAGTTTTATTAGACAACACTGTATTAATGGATTAAACGAGGCAAATGAATCGAAATCGACCTTTGAAAATGAAACAATAAATTTCGATTGGAATAAAATAGCACCATTTCGGTACATTTTCTCCAAAAAATACTCGATTTTTTCCGATTTCCTGTTTGTACTTCTAAGATGGGCTTTGTCTCTTGCAACTCATCATAAGCTGGAATCTCTATTATAGAAACTATTTCGAAGTTTTATATATCTGATATATAAAAACAGAATTTATTTGATTCACTTATATATTGTTCATCTACGCACAAGACTGTCACTCTATCAGAAACATTAAAAAACATAGTTTCCACTGAAGTGCAACTAGGTTAACTATTTATCGAAATTATCAGCACAGCTAAAAATGTTCAATCTGTGTGAAATGCATCAACCGGCTATATTCCTGTGGCAAATATTGCTAATGAACGATAATCTTCAAGAAACTCGCGTAGATCTGTGCATGTACATTAAAATTTCGGTTAAATATGCAATTTAACTTGACTCTCGTGCTCTTTTTAGGGCATTAATATTGTCTGATTTTACTCAACTTATGATTACTGTGATAATAAAATTTGTGCAACATGCTTATAAATGACTCTAGTATTTGTGCAGTTTGATAGTGTAGAAATGTTTTTCGTAAAAAGAAATATAGTTTTAATTGTGCTATTTTAAGTTAGGTAGGACTGGACCTGGCATCAAAAAGTGACCTGATTTCGAGACCTGGTATGGTTGTGACTGCTGCTTTGAATGTACTGTTGTTTTCGGATTGGTTTCTTGATGCAGCTGTGCGACGTATACGTTGGTATGGATCGGAGCTGTAACTATTGGTTTCACTGTGTTGTGTTTGTGAAGAACCTGCCATTGCTTAAGGCTCTCCTCAAATGTCTTAAGTTCTGTCAAATTTTTTTAAAATCTTTCGAGAAATCATAAACAAAATACTTAGTACTAGAAGCACCAGGGTTTGTATTCTTGAGTGAGTCTTCCGGAAGAAAGAACGGGACCCACCTTGAAAATTGGTTTTCATGAGTATTTGATGATCTTGGGAGTTCTAGATATATGATTCAGCAAATTCGAGTTTTAAAAAAGTTAAACATAACTATTAAAACAGAAAAAAGCATTTTAAAAAGTTAAAAACCATTAGAATCAATAGTTAATTTAAGTATATGTCAATCAAGTTATGTTTAACTTTAATTCAAAATTCTCTAAATTCAATAAGATGCAGAACTCGCTACCGTTTTCAACGAAAATCTAACTAAATATTAGAGAATGTAGGGTATTGTTGTGGGAAGTGAATACGTTTCCTGTACACATTGCCCACACCCATCGAAACCACACTAAAACCTACCCACACCCTAGCGAGAACAACGTCCACAACACTCACCCAGCTCCGAACTTACTCTCACTTCCTCATTGTTCCATCTGAATGTGAATTAACTACTTGTTTCGTCTTTGACACATGATTTTGATGCGAACGGTTGGTGCAGTACTTTAGAGAAGTCTCTGTATTTATGTTGTTTTCGTCGAAGTTTTAAGAAGTGGTTTTTGTTTTAAAATTAGGATTTTTTGTGATTCATATTGATTATAAAATATTTTGTCAAGTTGAATACCGTGAACATGAATCGAAGAAGTTTCTCAAAAGTTTTAATGTGGTAAAAGTACACTTACGTTATACTTCTTCTTCACCCTTTTAATAAAAGTGTAATTGTAGATGTTCTTATTACATTTGTTTTTCAGTTGTCGGTAAAGATATTTTGTTGTTGATTTGTTCAATAGTTCATCAATATGTAGATGTTCATCATTCACATTTGAAAATGCGATTCCAATCAAATCCAGTACAAGATTTTACACCGCCACCAGCCAGTAAATGCAACCCGATCATTTGATTGATGGTACAGTCAGTTTCATTTCTTTCGAACAGACTTCAAAAGGCAATATCCATCTCATCATCTATTAAATTCAACAGTTCGATCCATGTTGGTGTTTTGTTGTAATGCAACGACTGAAAATCTTTAGAAATATGCCATAAAAATGCAAAGATTGATAGTTAGATAAGTTGTGTACGAGAAAAAAAAACGACAATTTGATACTGAATGGTTCCCTATTGCACTAAAATTGCGATCAACTTTGACATTAGTAACATAATCATCAATTGGTTCCATGAGTTTCACTAAAATAATAATATCAGTTATATAAAATTTCCGAAAAGTGATCGATATATTTACTTTTTTTATTCTTGTTTGGCTCTATCCGAAAACAAACTCAGTAGTTTATATATACATGAATAAATCGAAATTTTGATTGAATTGTTTTCCTCGGTGACACATCGCTTTATTTGTACTCATTATTGCTAAAAAATACTGAGGTGTGCTGTCTATCCCTTAATTATATTGCTCTTTCAGCTCTCATTCTTCATGATTTTATGTAGACCTTTGTTGAAGTAAAATTAACTCGTAGTTCGATGAACTTTTCTTTAGAAAAACTTTGAGCAAATGTCAGAGAGAACTTTGCAAGGAATGGCGAACATTTATTTCATTAAAATCCAATATTTGCTATCGTTCAATCGAAATCAAATTCTTGATAAAAGCAATGTCAACGAGTATCCATATCAACAGTATTACCAGTATCGTAATGAAACTTAATAAACATTATGTTTTTTTTATTCAGTAAAATATTTGCTTTCGTCCGCAAGTTAAATGTAAACAACACAAGAATCACTGAAATCATATTTATTCGACCAGAACTTGATTTAAATCAAGAATAATAAAAAAAAAACATTCGAACAACATATCGTTTAAATTTCTCTTGAGCTACTTGAAAGTAGTTTATCTCGAATTCATCATCATTCTCTTCCTGAAGTTTTAAAAATTTCCAGGTACTAATAAAATAATATTATTGTTTTTCGATTTCCAACGTTTGTTGAGTTCATAAGAAACAAAAAAAATTCAAATTACGAAACAATATCGGAGGAAGTATGCTGATCAGTTGCATAGATGTTATTTTGATTAAAAGATTGTTTTCATGAATACTCGATGTAATACGCAGTATAAACATTAATTCACAGGTTGATTGCATTAATGCACCGACGGGTTTTTTCTCTAACCAATTTATTATAACACTCAACCGCTTCTGGAGTTGTTTTAATGAAATAGTCGATGCCCAATTCCATACCGTTTTCTCGTAGGAACTCTTTAGTTTCTTTAGGTATTTGTAATCTGCTTTCCATGCCTTCCGATAGAACGACATACTTTGCACCTTTTTTTTATTCAACTTTGAACATCCTCTTGTTGAGTACCAGATATATGATGAGTGTTGGTCTTATTTCAATCTCATTCTTCTGCTCCTTAAATATGAGAGTGCATAGTTAGGATACGAGTCTGTTAAGTCAATCGAATTCTATGTCCTAGAAAGAGTTTGAAATCTTTGCCAGAGTTTCCTTCCACTTTCATGCAAACCCATTGAAGGTCTTCGATAAGAGGTGATTCTGCTTGAATCAGATTAATACTATCATCTGCGCTCATCTTGAATAGAAGTTTGTTTTTTTATAAAGAAAATTTGATGTAGACATTGAACTTGAAGGAATATTTTCTATTGATATTTTTTTTTGTTTTCAAAAAATTTTCAACACAAAAAACAAACATGCAGAAAAAAGAAAAAAGATGAGAAACATAAATACACATGTATTTCAAATAGACAAACATAAATAAACTAATTCATTAATGATTCTTGTGAATCATTTGCATTTGTCATTGTTTTACGATAATTTTTTTTCTGTTTGTTATTATTCATCTAAAATGATAAGGGAAAAGAGATTAAATTTCTTAACAGAAATAAAACCTATGCATAATTTTTTTGAACTATTTTACTTGATTATGTTTTGGACAGTAAACTGAATAACTTTCTTCAATTAATCGACAATTAACTGAAATAAACATGAGACATGAAAAAACTTAAGTAACGGTCAACGATATTTCTTTAACATACGCGTTGTTTTTGCACAAGGATAATGATAGCGAATTTTGCAATTTCGATAGCGACAAGCAAGTGCTGCACCAGGTATTTGACATACAGAACATGTCTTAAACAAAAAACCAATAAAATATATCAACGTTATAATGATGATACTCGTTTTTAAATCGAAAACTGGTAAATTAAAAATACATTTTTTCTCATGCTGCTCCTTTGAAGAAAGTTGAATCAAAAACTTGTCTTACTTATTATCGAGAAATAAAGAGTTTAAATCAAAAGCAGCCAATAGAGTTTCCTTCGAAACTTCACCGTGATGAAATGATTTGTACGAGAACGCAAAGCAAAAACATGTTTTCTTTACTAGAAACAACTTCCTTTTATAGAGCAGTTGTCATATTTTCTGTGAAGGTTCTTGAACAAATTAACATTATCACAAGAAGAAAAAAAACATTTTTAAGTTGATCTATTCATCCATATTTTGTTGTGTTGTGATCGTCTTCAGTGACATACTGATGGAAGGATGCTGGTATATCGTTTAAGAGGGTTTTGTTGAAGTTCTGATCAAGTTTTCTGGTACTCAAATAAAATCATGTCTGAATTTCGATTAGTCTTACTAACAAAGTTCATTGTAGTAAAGAACTTCTTTGCTTAGTAGTATGCTTCTCTACGCACGTAACTAGTAGACTGAAAAACGTCTAATCGAAAGAGGAGACTGGAAAATACTGACGAAACTCAAAATGTAATACGAAAAACAACTAAACTCGTTCTAACGAACAGACCTGGTCGCGATCATTAATTTAGATTCCAGCTCATGTCTCATCATGAGCTTTATGAATTGATATTTCTCTCGTCATCAAACTTACAATATCCAGATAAGTTGAGCATGCATCTGAAAAATGCATAAGTTCTCCTGTTGTTGGATTCATTTGTATATGATTATTCCATAATGCACAATCACGATGTAACCAAACTTCAGTTAACTTTTTATAATGTTTACCTAATTGTTTATCTTAAACAAGCTATGTTTTAGAAAATTCTATGTACGACATAAAATCGATGACTTACTATTTTTCAGATACGAACGACATTGTTCATTTAATTGAAATGGACCAAATAAAGGACCCAGATATTCTTCGTATGGTTCTTTCCAACATAGAATACATCTCCATGGAGCTTTTGTATCTTCAACGATATTCATTTTAGTTTGTCGTCGATGAAAATCAAATGATTGTACAGTGGAATTTTTTTTTATGCCTCGTGTTGCATCAAGATGTGTACCTGATAGAATTGTTCGTGTTGTGTTTTCATTAAGTACAACATATAATTCATCTGCACGATTTTTCATTGATACCGTTGTCGATTCATTAGTATGAGATTTTCTCTTGGTTTTTTTTTCTGATGGAACATTAACATGGCGAAATTTTTTTATGATTTCAACTGCTTGTTCATCTTGTTCTGAATCATGTCTACTGGTATTTCGT
Organism: Rotaria macrura; assembly: GCA_900239685.1. Classification (NCBI taxonomy): domain Eukaryota; kingdom Metazoa; phylum Rotifera; class Eurotatoria; order Philodinida; family Philodinidae; genus Rotaria; species Rotaria macrura. The sequence goes on from OENT01000007.1 coordinate 428,854, forward strand.
TGAATTTTTCTCGTTGATGATTTTTGAGAAGGCTTTATTTGATTACTGGTTGTAGCTGGTGTTTTAATTTCATATTCATCATCGGACATATCATTTAAATAAGCGGCCAATTCAGGAACTTGTTCTTGTAATGCTCCAAAGAATTGTTGCTCTTTAAAAGAAAAATGATTGAACAAAAAATGTTTTTAAAAGGCAAACAAAACTAATAGGAAATCATTTTCCATACCATCTTGTTGTGATATATTATCAAAACGAATGAGATGTGTAGATCGTTGAGGACGATTTCGTACATTCCAATTGATACCACTTTCACTTGGTTGTTCATTTATTATCATTTCATCTCCACTATTCTTTTCGATTTCATCCTCATCAGTAATATTTTCTTCATCATCAATATTGCTGGTCTTACTACTACCATCATCATCATCGTCGTCGTCATCATTGTCGTTATCACTATGTTTAATTGATTCATCGTCATTGTCGGACGACGATGATGATGGTTGAGGATGTAAATTAACTTTACCACCAGGCGGTATATACTCATTATCTTCGTCTTCTTCGTCACCATTGTCATCGATGATACCAGCTGCTATAGCTGTTTCAAGAAATTCACGTGTATTACCCGTATAAATTAAAGAACGTTTTTTAGCCTCGCGTATTGGTTTACTTGATACATTGTATGTAGTTGCTGGTAAAGCTAAGGATTCTGATGATGACGTTGTCTCATGGTCTTGATTAGGTTCGTTTGATGCTTGAAAAAATTTCGGTTTTTCAATATCTGATGTTACGGAATTTGAAGGATTACCATTGATTGATGGATTTATCTCAATATTACTTTCTGATAAACGTCGATTATATGAACAATGATCATTATTACTGAGTGAATTATCACACTTTTTTGTCGTCCCATTATGTGATGCACATGTTGAATCACTATTCGATTTATTTAAATGATGTTTTATCGATGAACTTCGATTTTCACTATTTGAAGTTTCTCGTTCAGGTGACAAAGAAAGATCACGTTTTCTTGATGTTCGATTAGATGGTCTCGAAGTGGCTTCTACTGGGTCGGATACACCGTCTAATTGTAGTGGAATATGTAATGTTGTCGAACTAAATGAAAGAATATATTGCTGATCGAATTGTTTTTTGAATGGAGGAATTTTCGAAATACATCGACATTATGACGTTTCAAGAATTTCAATTGAAACGAAATTTTTTTTAATTCGATAATATCTAGTGGTCTAAACAGTGTAACAAAATATATTCTACTCCCCCAGTATAAAGGAAACGAATGAAAAGCGCGAACAATTCTGTATTTCACGAATGCCGATCAAATTTTGATTAGAAAATTTAAATTCAAAGAATTTATACACTATTTGAGACGAACTCAGCATTATACATGGCACATCGTTGTTTAACTAAAATTGAACCATTTGAAATCATGGCAATCATAGAAAAAAGTTTGTTAGCGCAGCGACGTTGAAGCTGAAATGTGGAACTCATGTATTCCGCAAAAAAGAACACGTTATTTACTAGTAATTCTTTTTTCGTAATAAAGTATGGCATAACTATACAACGGATGAAAACTATCAATCAAGCATAATTGCGCTTATTGATGGTGGTCATTATCATCGAAGAGAGATCAAAAAGCTTTTTCTAATTGAACCAGATTCTTCTGGTTTCTAGAATGCGCATAGCTAAACATAATCGTCATTAATCTAGAGATAGAAAAATGACATAATGTTTCAGAAAACAACAGCTTTTCTTAAAGATAGGAGCAAGAAAAAAAATCAAGTAGATATGTTCGATAACACAGTTGTTTATTTAATCTGAATTATTTTGAAGGATTATTGTAAAAATGAATATCAACTGAATTCGAACATTTTTCAAAAACGTTGTAATCAACTATGGTACTGAAATACAATGAATTGCTGTATTAAGCACGCAGCATCATGATGAAATGGTAATAATCGCATTTTTAAACGAACGATATGGAAACAAAATACAACAGCAATTTATTATCTACATACGTAACACTCAAGATTTCTTACTCAGGCTAAATTTTACTAATGAAACATACTCTTATAAGCTTTCCCTACAAAGATGAGCTTGTCACCCGTCTATAAAATGATGTTCTCATTTCCATTTCTCTAGCGATAATAATGCGTAATTGATAACGTCAAAAATAACTTAACATATTATAGTTGTTTGTTTTGTTTAAGATAATCGATTAGCATGAAAACAATGTTTTTTTATTTCGCATTTTTTTCGACTAAAATTTTTACAGTAGCGCTCTATTTTTCAGTGGCGCTCATTTTTTCGATTCACTATGCTATCATTCTTTTAATTCTTAATTTTTTTTTCGCCTTGTTTTTTTCAATAAGGATTTATCATCATCATTATCATCGAATGAATTACCAAACTCCGTCTGATTTATCTATGCGTTAAATATACAGGATTGATCAATGATCTATTAGATACGTCGATGAAATTGCTCACAAAATCATATATTTTTTTGCAATTAAAAAAACCATACGAACTTTTGTATCAAAGCTCTTTGACGTGCTGCTTTTTTACAGAATTAGTTTTTCAAATATAAAAAATAAATTTTTTGCGCTCGTTTATGTCTGTAATGGGAGGGGGGAGCCGCAAAGTCTTCCCCTTAAAACTTTCACTCACAATTTTCTTCGAAAATATATGTGAGTTCCACAAAAGCGATGATTGATAGGAATACAACGAACGAATCTTTGAATCTTCGTCCTACTTATGACTTGGTCAAACTATTGTTAAATCATATTTGTGCTGTCATGACACTACCGATTCTTTACAATGAACTGCTTAGACCGGACGAGTAGTTGTAACTTTCACACCCCCATGTAGATGAATTTAAAAAAATGAATGTTTACTACGAAATAAGAAACTAAAGTCGTTACTCGCTTGCTTATTAGAGTAAAATCATATTCTTATTGTGCTGAAACATTTCATGATAGAAGTAAAACAAAAACAAGAAAATTTTTGGTGAATGTGCAGTACTTATATTGTCTTCAAAGAATATATTTCTCTTGCTTGTTAATAAGCAAATTGAATAAAAGATACAATATGAACATGCATGATTAACTTGCATTTCTGTTTTATGAACTGACTAGTGAACAGCTGAGTAGAATAATAATCTAGTTAGGAGTTTCTTGTTCTCACTATGAATATGATCTATATGGTACAAACCTTATCGACTAAGCCATTAGAATTGAAACATCATTTATCTAAAACGACTATTCATAAATCCCATCGGTGACAACATTATCTTCATCCTGTTGAACTTACATAGTAACTGAATGAAACGCTTCATCTTCTACTCTAGACAGATTCTTAAAGAATACAATCAATGATAGTATCTTAGATTGAATTCAAATACTCGAGTATTGAATGCATTTCAGACATCGAAAATTCAGGTCCTTCGCATAATTTTACCGACGAAAAAAATATTTAGGAATACACTATTGAAATTTTCATCGGTATCAACACATAATCAATGGTGTTATTTTATTTCTATTGATACATAATTCAATGAACTTACGTTAATAATTTATTTTGTTTAGAAGTTGTATACAGAGTGAAGCGAAGTTTTGTTAATAATTGTTCATAATCACATGCAGGCTCATTCCTATTATTATCAATTACTTGAGTTATAAAACCGTCAACGAATTGTTGTGGATCAGGTTGGTTAGGTGGAAATATCATTTGTTGTCGTTGCTGTTGTTGTTGAATGAATGATGGATTATGTTTTTGTTGTAATGATTTTATGGATGGTAATGGCGCCTGTGTCGATGAGTTATTTAAACCTCGTGTTAATAAGCTTGTAACAACAGGATGATTATTTATAATTGAATCTCCTGCTGTTAAATCATTTGAAGTATTCAATCGATTTTTCTTGTTTAAATCATTACGATCATCGTGTGTTGAGCTACGTTTTAAACCCGTTGAAGATTTCGTGTGCTGTTCAATGATTGATTTTTCATTGGTTAGCAAGTTACTAACAACAGTCGCTGTTGGTGGTGTTGAAACAGGATTTTTAGGTGATAGAGTACCATATGGTGATAACGATTCACTAAATGGTGACTGGGGATCATGTATTTCATTCACAACACTTTTAGGATCGATGACCTAAGCGGATAATACAAATAGCGGTCAAAAAAATATCGTTGCTTCGTCTTATTGTTCAAATTACTTGAGATTCAGGTAGAAGTACAAGTCTTTCGAGGGATTGTAATGGATGTGGATGTGGTTCAGCTGTTGTTGATAGCTTATTTGATGCTGATGAATTCATATTCGATTGTTGTTGACTTAGAAACATTTGATTTTGATCTGACATGATTGGATGATTGGGATGACAAAATTGTTGTGATGGTGGCATTCTATACTGATGATGTTCATAAGGATGATAATGCATTGGATGTGATGATGGGGGTGGCGGTAATGGTGCTCGATGTCCAGCCCATGGCGGAGGATGCTGCTGTGGGTGCATCATCATTCGTTGACTTGCATACATAAACTGTTGTTGTTGCTGCTGTTGTTGATCAGGAGAGTAAAAACGTGGAGGTGGCGGATTGTAATAGCATCCTGGTCCTGGTCCAACTCCAGCTGAAGGATTATTACCGCGGTAGATCATTCCTGGTGGCTGAAATTGATGCGGTGATGGTTGCGGAAGATAATCGTTGAACGGGGGACCTTCCATGGGTGGTGGTAATGCATCGATTGATGTTGATCGATGTGGTGATGATGTTGATGATGATGGACTTATATCGAAAAATGTATTTGGATTAACAGGATTTTGGAAAGAGTTAGAACGATGATATGCTGATGATGTTTCGAAGGGTGATGGACCCGGAAGGCCTCGATCTGGTGATGGGCCACTACTAGCTGGTGGTGTGCTAACGTGAGGTCCAGGAGAATATGCTGTTGGATTTTGGTTAATTGTTCGATTGAAAGTATTGATTGCAGGACTAGCTGTATACGATAGAGTAAACGACAAAAATATTGAAATTCTCAAAGTCGAGAGATTTTCCTAACCTGTTCGAGAACGGACTATTGTTGGTGGTGGCTCTGAATTAAGATCGAGATATCGTGGTGGATTATTTAAACCTGATCGCACAGAAAGAAAAATAAGGGTTACAAAAGAACTCTTGCCTATGCAGTGAGGTGAAAAACAAACTTTTTACACTCTGCTTCAAGAGTAAAATATTATCCATAATCGTATATATATCATTATTTGCAATGCCTAATGTTTGTAATTGAGCAGCAGTTAATTGACAAACCTATGAATTTAGATTCGATGAAAGTGAAATTAATATTATTTCAACAACGTTGTGTCTTACCGATTGAAGATTTTGAAAACCAGATCGTTCAAATCGATCGGCATATTTACTACATGTGAATGTATCAAGCCAATGTGCAATGCTAACCATTGTGAAGATTTTTTCAAGAAATCATACAGTAGTCATTTCTTTGAAGTGACAACAATGTTTGTGTGTATGTATATGTTTGTGAGAAAGATTGATTGTAGAAAATAAAATAGATTAAGACTTTTTTGATTGGATATAAAGTAATATATAATTGTTGATTGGATATGTATTGAAATATAACTAACGTCAACGAATTGATGTTTAAAAGAAGATTTTACATTAAAAAGAAATGTTTTTCATCGAAAGAAAAGTTTGTCTGGCATTATTCTTGCTAGAGGTTCTGTCGAATGTTTTTCATTGGATGCATTCAGCAGCAAATGAATTTCACGTTTTATTATTAATGTATTATTTAATTTAAAATCATAAGAAACAAAAGAATTATAGGAAAGGGATCTCTATGAACGAGAAAGATATATACAGTTGTCCAATATTATACTAGCCGTTTCGATAGCATGGTAACCAATTTAAAATTAAAAAAAAATTTTTCTTGGGACACATGAAGTCTAAGCAAGCCAACATAATAATGTAAATGTTAAAATAGTTTCAAAGTACTCTAGCCTAGTTTTGTGCATACCACAGCCGTTTATTGTTATAACGAACACGTCTGATTGAATTAGATTGTGTTACGACATGGTCTTTGCCTTATTCAAACTAGTATCCTACAATAATGTTTGAGTACCATAGTGTAGTACATTCATTAACATGGGGGAGTAGAAGGAAAAGCGAATGCAGATAATTCGAATATGCAGGGAGCAGAAATCATATTTTTTATTCGGCTCTACTTATTTAAATAATACAAAATTGGAGCATACTGCTACTAAATTGATTGTCGAATGATAAAAGATGATTGCCTTGAATTTAGATTCTTTGATTTGATTTCCGCCGGAATCTCTACCATGAAAAAGAAAAATGTTAATTTCCGGTTTACCCACAATGAGTCCTGATTGTTAGGATTGAGCAACACTAATGATTAAACGTTACAATCTGCATGTTTTCCACTATCTTCTATATGGAGATGCTGATGGTCGAATAGTTTGATAGACGTGAAGATGAGTTCAATTTTCAAAAGTTCAGGGAGTGAATTTACGAATTCGCTTAATGATTGTGTGTAAATGTCTATTTTAGTAGAATTTTCGAGCTCAATACGATTCAAAATATACAAAAATGGATAATGAAATCGATCTTCATTATGATTAATAAATGATTTAAGCATAAGACGAGTAGCGGCTGAAGAAGAAACAAGTTAACTAATAGAGATTCATAGAAATATTTCATATGAATGAAATTTGAATTATCAATGTGAAAATATATGCTCAAGTCTGTTTAGCTTAATCAGCTCTCATCAGTAAAATTAACATTGAGAAATTACAGTTGATCCAAGGAAGTGTTTGTTCTTATGTGTAAGCTAGGAATAATGAAGATAGAGAAGTTTACGTTTCTGCACGAAGTAGTTCTAATTTTGAATCCTATGTATACGTATATATGAAATTTTGAAAGTCATCACATTATTTGATTCCATAGAGGTATATGCGGACAAATTTTTCTATCCTTTTCATCTAGATCTAGAGCATCAACTAGATATGATACTAATGCATGGTTTAACTAGAACATTTCTGTTGTATCATGTTTTAATTGTTTGTCTGTGGTCATAATTTCATAAGAAATGAATAATTAAAGTCATTGAACATTACAATTACCTATTTCAAATGCCATTATCAATAAATAGAATAGGTCAAGAAGTCATTATTGTCGGTTTGACTTGAACTTCAGACTAATTAGTTTCGATTCTATGCAACCTAGATCATGACTTCATCATTGTCACCAGAGATATTAACGTACAATCTTAGTCTCTGTTGTTTACTGTTTAGATAAAGTAATCTTTATTTTTAGTAATTGTATCAATTTTTGTCTTCTTTGTTGTCCATGAGGTTTTTTTTGAAACCTGTTTAAATTTGAATTAATTTGCTGTTTTAATCTCGTGTTTTATTGTGCTGAAAATATATATTTTTTCTTATCAATATGATGTCACAAGAGTCATGCATACATGATAAAACGCGATGTATTTCTTTCAATAGGATAATTTGATAAGACTGACACATTACATATATGAGTGTAATACTCAATCAAGATCAATATTACGTTAAAGAAGCACATATCATGTTATGTCAAATAAAATTATCCACATTAAATATACACTGCTATGGAATTCTACGCAATTTATTTAATCAAACTTGTCATACATGTCATTTGAAAGTATTCTTTGGTAAATTGTATTAATTTTAAACGAATTAGAATCAAGGAAATGTCTAAAATTGTTTTACTGATTCTCATAGAATATTTTTTGTTGCCATTGAAGCGCAAGTTTATCCAGTTGAGTTCTTCAATGTCGTTCTTTCATTTCACTTATACTTTTATGAGATTGAATGAGCATAGATTTATTCATGTTTGCTCCGTATTTACGAAGAAAAAAATCCCTTTCATTTGATTTAATATTTAAAAATAATTAGAAGAATATAACCATAGGGTATAACTCAATAGTATAACTCTTGAAATGTAAAATTCAAAACAAGCATCTTAACAAATAATTATACAAGTAATAAATGAGGAATGTTGTTTTCTTAATTTTTTCTTTTTCGGTAATTTTACGGCAGGAACGAAAAAACAGTTATAGTAATGGATATGTTAGTTTGATTGTGACGTAGTTTCTTCTTTTTAGACTTAGTGTCAAAGGATGACTTGAATAGGCAACTAGTAAAACAAAGGTCTGCATTGTTCATGACTTTTTCTACTCTTGTATTTTTATCAGATCTTATCTTAATTCATGCGTGAAAAATTTCATCTATACAAGAACAAAAAACCTATCCTATTAAAACATGACGGGAACTCCTATTTTTTAAATTAATTATTTAAATGAAATGAAGATAATTTATTCGTGTCAAATGTAATTTCAATCCTCCTATGAAGACTAAAACCTGTCTCTCATTATTTAGTAAAATGAATAAGGTTATGAAAAGTTCATGTAATTATCATATTTATAGTTTAATCGGATGTTTTTGTTTCTATAGAGACAAGTTTCTGAAAATATCGTGTGGCAATTCAATCAAAAGAAGTATTCTCAAATAAATAAAAAGATGCCATAAATAATATAGTAACATTCGAAAATGTTAAAAAAAGAGAGAAAACGTATATATTGTTCGTCTCTTAATTATTACTTCTTTGTATGTCGACTTTAATAATGAATAGTATCATTATTATTCTTGATATATCTATTCTATTAATATGTGCGATTGTTAACTTTCCGTGCATAAGAATGATAGTATGCATGAGAAAATTCAAATTAAAAATAATTGATCGTTACCTTTTACTTCTTAATGATTAACAATACTATGTAAAAATAGTTCGTACATATATGGTTAAAATAAGAGTGAAACAGAAATTCATTACAGTTACGAGAGATTTCAATTGAGTGAAATCAAACATTTTTATTTTATTTTTATTAATAAATTTAATATTTTTTTGAAGATATTTATCTCGTTCACAGAAGAAAGTATCATTATACATAAATATAACATATTTTGAAATCAAATAATTGCACAGAAGCGACTGAACCTATGTGAGTTCGACTCTTTTGAAGCCAATTTTAAATATTTGTAACGTTTTATATCAGCTCCTTGTGTTAAATCATTTAGCACATTAACACTTGCTTGTCGAATATGATCCGACTGTAAATGATCTTCGTATGTCTCTTCATTTTCCCATACTTCAATAACTGTAAGCTGCAGTTGATCACTTGTATTTTCAAATAGTTTATACTCTAAACAGCCATCTTCGGCACGTGATTCTTCTGCAATTTTCAGTAGTACAGCACGTACTTTGTCTAATGAGTCTGGTTTAACATGTATATCCACAATACAACGAATAGCTGATTGAGACATGATGTGTAGTAAAAATATAACATAGATCAATGCTATAATTTAAATAATGAGTCAATGAGGCTTATTTGCGAAAGCTTCTTGCCCCGCTTATGTACCAGATAGTGGCCATATTGGTTGATATGTTGCTAAGAACAGTTTACTTCATTTTATCTATCTTTCGCAATAGTCTCTCTAGCATAGAATATCCACTTCTCACCTCCTCTCTTCTCTTCCCTCTTAATTGTGTTATGTTTTTCATGTTGTCTTCTTCCTTTCGATTTTACACAGAAATAATTAATATACTGGAAAGATAGACAAGTTATATTCATGTTTATTTCTCATCGCCATAAAAATCGAGCACAAAAAGAGTAAGATGAGCCTATACAAACAACAACTGAGTTTGCCACGATTGGTTTTTTGTCTACAAAACAGCTATTTGATATACATTGATATTTGAATAATAACATAAAGAATAACATGAAACTATTGAGAACAGTACCCGCCATTTGTCAACAAGATTTTTTTAAAACAAACATTCTTATTACAAAAAATAATCGTAATCTTTTTTTGTGGCTGATTATTGTGATGATGAGAAACAAACATGAATATTACTTTTCTATCTTTCCAGTATAGTAATTATTTCTGTATAAAATCGAAAGGAAGAAGATAATATCAAGAAGATAACACAATTAAGAAAGAGGAGAAGAGAAGAGAAGATGTGAGACGTGGACAATTGATACTAGAAAAACGATTGCGAAAGATAGATAAAAGGAAATAAACCGTTTTCAGCATTCTATCAACCTATACGGTCACTATTTTATACATTAGTGTGACCAACAAGCCTTCGCGAATAATTCTCGTTGAGTATTTCCCGTATGAGATATTAATAATGAGACATGTCAGATAAATACTCACCAATGTTATGCAATCTTCTCACTTTCTGAACAATGTCTTTGATAGGCAATTAACGCACACATGACAACATGAATATACGCAAGAAGATAATTGTAAAGCATAATAGAAACACTCATTTTTCTTTTTCAGTTCTGTAACATGAGATATTTTTCTTATTTTTTCCATTTTATGAACCAGTCAGTTTGTTGTCATAGTAGTCACTTTTCTTTTTCTTTTGAGATGCTTCTCATAGAAGAAAAAAAAGAATATCTCACTATCTCTTTTTCCAAAGGAAAAATATAAGTTTTTGTCACTTGAAGAAAGCTGACTAGATCATTATTGCAACGTCTATGTAAGAATAAATAGTTCGAGTTGGAAAATCATACGGTGAGTATTTTTATAATCTGTGAAAATAAAACAATTACGAATGTAAGTTCACATAAACAGTTTCTTTTCAATTTCAGATGGCTACAACAAGAAAAGATATTGTTTATGTTGTCGTTGATCTATGGCCAATTGCAGATAAAGCTCAAGATGCAAAAAAAATCTTATACGATACGATAGCTGAAGCAAAAAAGGAACGAACATGCTTGAAATATGAGTTATGCGAAAATTTAAATGATCAATCACAAATTACTCTACTTCAAGCATGGTCGACTGAGAAAGCACTTGATCAACACTTAACAAGTGAAGTTATCAATAAAGCTACTGAAGAACTTCGACTTCTTTTGAGCAAACCAACTGAAATTCGTCGTTATAAAAATATTGGTTAATCTTTTTTTAAGTTCCTCTTCTGTATTTTTACTTTAATATCGAGGAAAATTTCATGTGAAAACTGTGAGAAGGACAAGAAGATAATTTTCATGTCGTGCTTGTCTTTTACCCTGATTTAGAAAATAATATCTAATTAGATACCTGCATGTTGGTAAATTTCTGTCTTTTTTATACTGCAAAGAAAACAAACACTGGATCCATTGCATTTCAAAGAGATTTTTGTATTGAAATAGATTACATGTATAAGTGGATATTTTCTGGTTTACGCAGAAAAATGAGAATCATGCCAAGTATCTGGAATTTTATTTTTGATACTTGTTCAAGATTAGTGAATATGAGTATGAACAGAACATGATGCGTATATATTTTTTGAAGCTAAAAATTCAAGATAAGTTTGCAAAACCTATACGAATTGTTTGAATGCATGTTTATGTGTTGTTAATTATATAAAATGTGATGCTACACAAGTTGTGTGAAAAATATGAAAGTATAATTAATAAATATCTGTAAGAGTAGCCATGGAGACAAATATCTGAGCTCATAAACAAAAGTTGTCAGGTTTTTTTGTGCTTTTTCATCTGTTCGGCGCCATGAAAAATTGAAAAAGTAAGCTGATTACACAGAGATGAGCTCCGGTTTGCATATGAGCGATGAGCATGATAAAACAAAACTCATGATTATTCAAACCGGGCGGTCCTTTGATTTCTGATAATAAGTAATCAGATGGAAACATTCCTTCTTACAAGTACGAGTGATGCTCTGAGAAAAAATATCTTAGCTATAAAACTCATTCCGTGATTTCAGTACGATATATAAAAATGTGATATGCATTTCTTTTTCAATCATTCTATCATGGTGCATTATCAAGAATGATGTTTTGTCAAATATTTGGCTATTATGTAGACTAGAGTATTCTTCCTAATTCAAAGTATTAGGAAGTGACAATTTAGCTACTGGCATATATTTTCGTAGTCAAATTCAAGAGATATTCCATTGAAAGCTGTTAACAACTTTAAAATAAATGACATCTCTAAAAAAAAGACTACACAGCACAATCGAACATATTAAATGTCATTTATCTATACATGAAGCTAACTTTTGTATGTCATTAGTTTGCTTACCTCTGGTCATAACAGAGGGAACGTTTAATTTACGAAATATAATAACTAAAACAACTGCATGATTATCATTTTGACTGCATCATCTAATTTTAACTGGAAATAATCTAAGGAACTAATTACTTGTCGAACGATATCCCTCATGTGGTATCGTAGAGATTAGAATAGAGATGATCCATTAAAAGTTTAAGCATCTTGAAGAAGTCAAAACTTGATGTGTTCATGTGAAATAATATGTGACGCACGTCTTTGAAAATCCCTTGATATGTATTGAATCCCACATCTGGCTTCAACATAAACGGAAGAGTAATGGTGTTGAATATAACTATTTCATATCTTAAAATAGTGTGAGGATGTGAAAGTTTATGGAAAGTGGGCTATTCTACGGATAAAGTTAGTCATCATAGTTTAAGAATTTTGATTTAAGGAGTACTCGGATCCCTATGTTTTGACCATTATCTTCATTCAAAATTACACCTTAATCCTAACCACGAGCTCAGACAGCGAAATAGTGAAGAATACAATATACTTATAATTTCAGACGAATTATTTAAGATCAATTCCTGTTTTCAATGCTAAGTACTCGGTGACATGTTGTTTTGACGAAACACGTTTATTGTAAAAACTTACCAGCAAATGTATTTTGGCAAGTATTTCTTCTCACTAGGGTAAGTGAATAGATACACTTTCATCTTGTAGCCATCCATGAATATCGATGTTATTATCATAATTTACAAAAGCAAGAGAAGGAAGGAGTAAACTTAGAAAATCTGCTCGACTAGATTAACTGAGATAATTGATTGATAATTTGAGTCGAATATTGTTAAAACTAGTGCAAGATCTTTCTCAAATCATAAACTACTTTCAGAACGAAACTTTGTATTTTTAAATTATATTCATAGAAGAAAACTTCCTTGTGATTCATAATTAAACATCTTCTGAATTCATTTTCATTTTGCTTTACTGCTACTTTCCATGTAATTCTACGCTATTCGAATTGTTCTACACAAATATTAAATATGGTCGTATGCACAATATGAAACTCAAAAAGGTTCCTAGAAGATGTACATTTGAAACCTTCGCTATATTTTGCACGTAGATATGCAGCCTCTATCGAAAATGATTTAGATATATGAGTAGCCTCGAGAAAATTTTTATATTTATTGAATCTAAAGACATTACGAGCTCGTTCAGACTATTTTCTCAACTTGCTGATAATATCGAAAGAACAATACAAATTTAATTTCTATGTTTAGTTATAGAATCAATTGATCATATCTGAATTGTATCAAAACTGTTTTACGCACTGAAACAGTTTTAATGACGAATATGAAGCAGTGTAACTTTTCAACAATCTTTATCAACGACTAGTACCTCAATTCATAAGATAGAATACGATTATTTTTTTTAAAATTTTATTTCAAATAAAACCTTGTTGCTGCATCTAGTTAATAGATTTTCCATGCTCAAGTTTAATAAACATGGTAAAATATAACAATATGTTCACTTGAATCAGATTATATTCGACCAATTGTTGTGTAGAGGATTTCTTGAGCAAGACACAAATGAGTTAATCACATCAAAATTTTCTATCGGCTTTTGCTTAACGGCTGTTTTCGTTTTTGATTATAGACGTGAACAGATGGCAGTCGCTTTTCCCAGTGTAGTGTTTTTCGTGAGAAAAAAAAACTAATATAGATAAACTTGCCTTCTCTTATCATATTCTCAAAGTTGAGTGATTCTTTAAAGAAAAGATCCTAGAAACTTTTTTATTATTGGTGAATTTTGACATCAACGCATGAACAAATAATGTTGTCTAACCTACGAAATACATGACCTTAGTACTGAAGGAATAAAAATTTCTAAGAACAAATTTTCAAAGAAAAATATCTATCTAGCTTACAGTCTTTTATCTAAATGATAGACATATTTCGTTCACTGGAAGAAATATTTATGATGTATGGATTGTTTAGAATATCTTAATATGATGAATTTATGTGAATGCCACTGCCATACCATTACTTTCAACATCTTCTAAAAGTAGTATAGTTCATGAAGATGAAACAAAAATATACGTTCAGAAATTGAATGTTCACATTTCCAATAGAAGATATATTTAACAATTGGTATGTCGCTTTCTAAAGAACAACAGAAAACATCGGTTGAACGGCATGAATGAATCTCTCAATCTGAGCATTACAATTTTTGTCCTTGTCAACGATTGAACTTGATTGTTCTACCAAAAATAATACTGAATATGTAGAAACAAAACAACTTTCTTCACTGACAAAACAAATACTACTTTAACAATATGCTTTCACTCAGCAGAATGATAATAGTGAATGAAACTATTTGTATTCTGTCATCCTTAAGACACTAGTGCTCGAACTTCTGGAAAGCGTCACTTTGAACAGTCAAAATAGAAGTTTTTCTTTTTTCATTTGGAATTTACTTGCAATTAGTGAGAAACAAATTCTGAATATAATGATTGATCGATGGAATTTTATCTGATGATTTCTTTCATAGTATCTCTTAAAAAGCATAAATATTCCAACCATTAGACAAAGAAATTTGGAGTGAACCCTTAACCCTGTCATCAACAACAGAAGATCTCAAAATTCTTGAAAATAATTGCATTTGTTTTTTTGTTGGTTTTCAAATTACTTGCGCTGTGTACCTTTCATTATTGTTTTCCGCTTATTTTGTCACAGAAATTCAGCGCGAAATGTCGGCTAGAAAAGGAGACGACTGTATATGAATAGTCAGTGATTGCGATCAACAATATTAATCATACATAACACTATTCTAGAATAGTAAGAAATTAGTTAGTAAAAGGAATGTTTTCTCAAGAATATATTATCAGCTATTTATGTCACTTTAATTTATCACGTGATGGCAACGAAAAAATCATATGCAACTATCCATACAGTTAAAAGCACAGGAGACAAACTGTTAACCATCGGTCTTAGTATGCAACGAAGAAACATTTTGAAACAAGGCCTAAATACTGGTCGAACCCTTCATAGACGATAATAGTTTCAGTTGATTTCGTTCTGTTAGACAAACAAAACCATAATTGTCTTTGTAGAATAACAACTGCTGTTGGTTAAGTGAAATGGAAATAGAAAAGTAATGTTGCCCACCGGCTGCCACCACTCTTCTAACTTTCGGGAAGGAGACGGGATTGGAGGGAGGGGGCGGGAGTGAAAAAAATGTGCCTCAAAACTTTGGGTTCTAGAAAAATGGAATTCCAACTTTTCGTAATGTTTTTATGAATCAAATAAACGAAGTTACGATTGGGGGAATTTTTAAAAAAGTTATGAGAAATGCTGTTAGAAACATGTTTTTTAAGCACAATGTACCAATTTTCTAGCAGACAGTCAAATGAAAACCATTTCTTGCGAAATCTTGAAGAAAATAGAAGAATTCAATATTTGTTCTGTTGCTGCTGGAAAGTCTGAAGAGACTCTTTCTATTAAAACTTTTCGACCTTCTCCAGAATTTTTAACACCTGACACTTTTCCGAACAATCGAAAAATCTAGATATTACACAAGCTTCCCCCCTCTATACGCTCACGGCGGCTCTGGTTCCACATGGATATTTGTAAATTATAAACAACTATTTTTCGCTTGCTTCATTTTCAGCATGTAATTTGATAAAAGAATGTTTTGCTAAATCATTTTCAAAATATATTTCATCCTGAAATCATAAGAAAAAAGCAGACATGTAAAGAAAATACTGCGACAATGATTTGTTCTAGTGCACTCTTTCGATGAATAATAAAATTTAACATGAATTATCAAACATAGTCTGAATGATTCATTACTTATATTCTCTTTGACCGTATGAAACTGACTCCTCATTATTGATTTACTTGTTTGCCTATGACAATTGTGTTTAGACTTATTGTGCTAACAACATGAAATTATTTTCTTTCAATTTTTTATTTGAACACTTTAAACCATTGAATAATACTCAGAGATGATTGTAAGTTTAAAAAAAAAATAAAAGTCTTTTTCTTAAACACTATCTTGAAATTCTTCGAAAACAGGATAAATGGATTTGACACCGGGGCCATCATTATTATACCAAGCATCAAGATCATTTTGGGCATTATGCACATATAAGACACGTGAATAATCATCGAGCATTTTAGCGAAAACCGCTTGTTGTTGTAATGTTTTCATGTATTCCGTAAATATTTCTTGGAAAAAATCTAAACGTTTTTTTTCAAATGCTTGAGTATGTTGACAAACTTCAATCATATTAGCTTCATAGCGTTGTCTTGGTTCAGAACCAGGTGCAACATCACGCGATAAATACTCATACTTCATTCGTGCTATTTCAACATTAGATTTAACTTGTGCGTAATTATCAACGATTCGTTTTTGTATATCAACTGATGTTTCAGCCGGCATTGTTAATTTTTGTTCATCAGCTTGCTTCAATGATTTTGCCAGTTTAAAATAAGTTTGTTTAGCTTCATATATTGATTCAAGTAATTTATTCCATGGTTTTTGTATTTGTTCGAATTCCTTTTCAAATTCTTTTGATTTCTTATAGTTAATTATGGATTTTTCATAATTATCCTTTTTCCATTGTTTCAACTTTGGTTGTATATCATCACGTAGATTAGATGCAATGGTTTGATGTATATCAGCCATTTGTTCACCTGTTGATACAATTTGATCCCATACTTTTTTATTCGATGGATATTCAGTTAGTTTTATTAATTCTCCATGCCACTTACGAGACCACGAACGTAGTTCATTGACATATGTATGTTCTAAATTTGTTCGTTCTTCAAACATATTAGACAGTTGTACAATTACATCGTGGCCATTTTCATATCGATTAATACAACGTTCATATTGTAATGTTTCAAAAAAGCCATGATTTGCCACAACAGTCACTGTTTCAGAGTTGGTATTCAATGCCATGTAGATATTGAGTACTTATTTATTAATTTGAGCACAAAAAATGAACCCAACAAACCCGTGTGTAAATATTGAATGGAAGTAAATTTGATCAAAGAAAATGACAAAGCGCAAAGAAAAAGCACCTAATGCTCCCTAGACTGGTGAACGATGATGATTTAGCCTTCAATTCGAAAAGTCGTATCTGTTAGCACATCTATGCAGTATGAAATAGACACATACATACGTGAGCACCGGCTAAACGAAATGTATGCACGAGTTAAGGAAAACCATGGACGCCATGATGAAGGCACGAATAGAAAATCACATACCATTCTGCAAAAGGAACATTATTTAAATTAGAATATATCTCAAGCAGGGGCGGTGGAGCGTCATCAAGTTAGGTGAGGCTCATAATACTTTTACATAAAATAAGTTAGGGAAAATTGTTGAATCATAATGCTTGAGAAGACCATTTCCCTTTCATCGATGTTGATTGCGATTCGGATCCGTTCGCCGATGTGTACACGTACTATTGATGACGCACAACAGGCTAATTCACACTTTGATAACTGTTCTTCTGACTCGTCATCAGAGCTCCGAATGGGATGGGATGGGACGAGAAATTCGTCCCATGGGACAAATTTTCTTCATCTGTCCCATCCCATCCCATCCCATGGAATTCAAAAGTCGACCCATCCCATCTCATCGATTTAAGAATCGGCTCACTGTATCCCATGGGACGAATTTTAAAAAATTTTCGTCCCATCCCATCCCATGGGATTTGAAACTCATCCCATCCCATCTTGTCCCATGGGATTTTCATGCAATATATAATTCTATCAGCTTATCAAATAAATTCAAAATTTTTATATTGCTGAAAACTCTTTTATTTTTTCACTTTTCGAATACAATCTATTTTAACAAATAGAAGAAGAATTATCTTAAGTTTCTTACATCCTTGACAGCACAAAAAAAGTGATTACCATAACAATGATGCTTTAGAACCACAGTATTCTAAAAAGGAGATCGACTTATTTTTACTTCACTTCTTGCCTTCCTGATTCGTCGCAACATTCAAGGATATTTGAAGTCGCAATACTTCCGTCAAATAACTGTTCTGAAGCTATACGGTTATATCGTGAAGCTGAGCGCAGAAAAGAAATCTTATTTTCTTTATGAGATTTAGAGGTATATTTAGATTCTCGAAAAAGGAAATTATCGAAATTTTGCAAGTTTCCGCCAACGCGAATTATGCTCAGTAGTGCATCAAGCAAAACTTTTAGAGGTATTGGAAATTTCAAATATTTCAGAAATTTCGGACACAAGATGATTTTTGGAAGCACCGGAAAATTCAGAACCGAAACAGTTGGAATTTTTGAAACTCCCAAAATTTTTTTTTTGGAAACCTAAACATTGATGGAGATTCATGAGATTTTTGTGATAAAGGACCCATCATGATGATCCAGGAATGGATACATGATCGAAGAACAACCCTCAATAGAAAACAACAACGAAAAATGAGATTCACTCTTGTCAATGTCTACGAACATCATCTTTTATACAAAAAATATCATAATCGAAAAATCGATATAATCATCCCATGGGACAGATCTTTCATCCCACCCCATGGATCCATGTTTCGTCCCAAGTCGTCCCATGGGACATTCAAGACAAAAAATTTGTCCCATCCCATCCCATCGATCCGTGTTTCGTCCCAACACGTCCCATGGGATATTTAGGAGAAGTAATTTCGTCCCATGGGATGGGATGGGACGGGATGGGATTGTCCCATCCCATTCGGAGCTCTGCTCGTCATCGACAAAGATAAGGGATGTATCTTCATCCGGAATTTTTTCACTATTTTCATCCTTGATCGACGTTCATGATAACCCAAGCAGGCAAGAATTTGGAAACACGTTTAAACGCATCAAACGGAAACCGTGATTGTGACCCATTCACGTCCATTATAAAAACGTCATAAACGCGTTTTCCGTTCAAAATTTTCACTTTATAATTGTGAAAACACCGAAAATTTTAGAAATTGATATTTTAAACGCATCGTTTCTAAAGTTCTGAAGAATTCTGGAATAAGAGCACGTTTAAACTATCAATTTCTAAAATTTTCGGCGTTTTCACAATTAAGAAGTGAACATTTTGAACGAAAAACGAGTTTATAGCGTTTTATTAATGGGCGTGAATGGGTCACAATCGCGGTTCCCATTTGATGCGTTTAAACGTTTGTTTCGAAATTTTTGTCTGCTTGGAAAATCAGCTGTCGATTTAGAGTACTCTGTTGACCTTTTTTGTTTCCTCTTTTTCGCTGTGCTCATAAACGAGCTAGGAAAAAAAAATAACCACATCGGGAAGAAAGCATGAAAATGAGGCAAAATATCTGAACAACACGAATAGAAAACAAAGTGAAGAAAATTGAAGGAAAATAAGCTATATGTAGGATATATGTATGTCGACAAGTCAATATTCTTTCCGAATTCTTCTTTTGCTGAGACATCTGTGGAGATTTTTGTTCTATATCTTCGATGTCTAGGCAAGAAATCTCTAATCTGCAAAAAATCTTGCACTTCTTGAAGTCTAAGGTCTGACTCTTTTCATTATAGTCTACGTTTTTCTTTGGTAATCTGAATAGATTTTTGTATATATTTTTTTGAATTAATGCGTGTACTATAATATAATTTATCGTCATCAACGTTATTATCAGTGAATAGTTTTCACGATAAGAACATAACTGTAAAAAATATTACAACAATGGTCCATTTTATTTCAATATCTTCGACAAATGGCAAAAAGTATAGAATGATACCAGTAATGACACGACAAAAAATGCGACTAAAGGCAGGTTTGAAACTGACGATTTTGTGGTTCAGAACAATCAGATCAATCCACTAAATAAAGCTCTTTATACATATAAACTTACAATTTCAACTGAGAAATAACAATACTTCCAGAAAAGAAAAGAAATGTATTGAAATATTCAGCAACTCTGCTCCCTACGGACCGGTGTCCGTTCAGCGAAAACTTTTTCAGCGAACGGTTTTTTCGGCGAAAAAAAACAGCGAAAAGCAGTAGGGCGAAAATTTAGTTCAGCGAAAATTTAGAATGGCGAAAAACCAAAGAGCGAGAATAGAAGATAGCGAAAGTACAAAATAGCGAAAAAAGAACAGCGAATGCCAAAAATAGCGAAAAATAACATCGTGGAAGCTCTTTCAACGAAATCGTTTTCTTCACGACCTTAAATTATCTATAAATGGGGGTTGACTCATCATGCCCAGTGCGTAAACAAGTAACAACTTTTGTCCATTCTTCTCTATTCTGACCAACTATAGCATACTATTCGACAAATAGTTTTCTTTGTTTTGGATATTTCTTTCGTCCGTGATTTTAGTCCGTATTACGTTCATCATTTTATTTGTTTCTTGAACTTAGTAAGCATGACTGACTCAACATCGATCTCTTTCACGACATCAAATCGAGGCAAATCGTTGCTTATTCATTCCGGATATATTCATCGACTTAAAAAGTCGACGACGAAAGTTAAATATTGGGCTTGCCATTCAAATGGCTGTGTGGCTAACGTTGATACAGATAAGAAGGACAAATTCATTAGATCTAATGGTCAGCATCATCATATGCCTGAACCAGAACAAATCGAACTTAGAAATCTAAAATACCGTGTTAAAGGCAGGGTACAAGCTGAAAAACGTTCAGCACCGAAAATATACGAAGAAGAATTAGTTCATTCTAATCTTTCTTCTACCGCTTTAACTCTGGTATCTAGTGCTGTTGAAGCAAGTAAGACTCTCATTTGTGTAAATTTCTGATGCTTTCACTTAACGATATGAACAAGAACAAATTTCTTTGATCGACTTTCTCTATAGACTATCCACACATGTTGCTAAAAATTCTACAAAAGTACTTTGAACTTCTCATAACGGGCGGTCGGAAAGTTTTGGCACAAAATGTTTGTTTCTTTTTGGTCCACTCGAAAATATTTCAGACGAGTCGAAATCTATGGATTAGAAGCAGAATTTCATGTTCTTTCAGAATATGAGTTTAGAAGTTATGTGTCAGTTTTTGTTCGAGAGAAGTAAGGGAATCTTTGAAAGACCTGAAAAATTAGTTTGGACGGAA